>VDFB02000010.1:15828887-16428887 GCA_007258455.2 Sequoia sempervirens | reverse complement strand
AACAATCTTCGATAATAAAAATTGAGTTGCTTGATTAATGGATCCAAATATTGTAGAATTTCAAAGATATGTTGTCAAAGGATGATCAAATCTTATTACAGACTGGAAAAAAAAGATTTGATCCACTACGAGGAATAAAGACACCTCCCCATAAAACTGATCTTGAAGACATGAGTTCCACTATGCTATCCAACACACTCCACATAAAGAAATACATCCATGGGAGGAATGACCCGCTCGACAGAGGTGAGTGATGTGGCTTATTGGCGTGCATTTTATAGACCTGTGAGAGTAGCTTGGGGAAAATCCTACCATGTAGCCATGTGTCCTGGTTTGGGTTCAAAAAGAAAACATTACAAGGAAAATCCATATAGCCACAACGTGGCGCATTGCACACCTTTTTGCGAAAATAAACTTTGGCCTTTGGGGCACAGTACCATCAAAACATAAAAAATGAAGTAAAAAAGAAGACTATAGGGGCCGAAAAACTGAAGGTAAAACATTGAGGGAAAAAATTTCTCCACATTTCCCTTATGTTATAAAATGGAATCCTGAGCCTCATTCAAAGGGTTCTAATTTTTTGATCTTTCGTCTTTGTAAGCTCATTTTGCACAGTTTAAGCTATTTTATAGTACATATAAGAAATGTTGTAATTTTTCTTTGTAATAACAAGAGATGACTCAAATACTCAATTTATTTATTTAATTTTGAATATTGACCTATCTTGCTCTCCAATATTGTATTCACTATATTTTGACTCAAAATAATCAAGGTTTATTTATAAGTTGTCATATCACATTGAATTTGTTATGAATTTTGAAATATTAGCTTATGTTCAAGAAACAAATTAATATTGCTTTCAGTTATTCATGAAAGATTAAATGTGAATGCAATATGAATTTATAAGTAGTGTGATAAGTTTTGTTCTTTGCTTGGTTTCTCATTGTAAGGCAATGAGGTTATAAGAAGCCATGAGTTGGTTTGTTGTAGGAGTATATTTCATTTTCTGACTTTGTTGCAAATAAGACACTAATCAAAATAATTCATAAAGTTTGAAGATTGATGCAAAATCACATATCAAATCAAAAATAATTTTTTTTCTTTACTACAAATTTTATATTTTATGCACAAATCCATGTTAGCAAGGAAACAATAAGCATTGAGTTGAATGGTGAATCACTGAGTACATGTAAAACTTATGAGTATGACACAATTAAAATAAGAAATTATTAATAATATGTTAATATATTCAATTTGATTCACAATTTCATAAAATACAATATAAAATATCATGAACTACAGTTTGGAATATGATTCTTGAAGTGCAATATAAATGTACCTAAAAACTACTAATTCACTTCCATTTTCCAAATCAATTCTTGGTCCTCACTCTGATGATGAGATTGAGAGTCGTCTTGACTTTGAGTTTGATCTTCATTTTCTTCACCCTGTGTACGTCCTCTTAATTGCATCTCTAGATCAACATTCATTGTGTCGCTGCCATTTGTGTCACTTCCACCAAGGTTTGGAGTGTTGTACAACCCTCTTATTTCACATATGGACTTCTAGGATCAGTGCAAGATCATGGGGGTCCAAACTAGGCCCTTAAGTGACAATAAAAATTTAGAAAAACACAGTTAGGCAACTTGAAATAAAAATTTGAATAGGTTATGAACATAATTTCAAAACTATGTAAGAATAAAATTTGTAGAAAATTGAACATAGTTTCTAAGATACTAGTCCCTTTTTGGAAAAAAGTAAATCTATCTAGTGAAAATTTAAAATTTCAATGCAGTAGTACTAAATTTTCAAGAAAAAATAAAAAATAGGTGTATGTCTGACCAACCTAAGTACACAAAAAAAAAAATTAAAAAATTAAAAACTTTCAATATAAGTAGAGGACACATGCTTGGATGTGCTGCATTTTTTTTGTAATTTTTTTGCAAGTAAATAATTAGTTATTAATTTTTTACTAAATTTTTTAAAAATATTAAAACTTTCGAAAGGAAAACTTTGGACATTGTACCTAGTTACAAACACCCTCAAGCAATTTTCCAAATTCTTTTCTAGTTTATTTCTTATCTTTGATTTCAAAACCCCCAATGCTCTGAAAATTCTCTCATCCTCCACCGACCCCAATATCATTGTTTGACATAAATTGACAAGTTTGAAATATTCTGATAACGAATCACACAATATTTCACTCTGCCCTAAGGTTTTCCAAACCCTTGTTATTGATCTCGCTTCCATGGGATTCTTCATGGACTCAAACTAGTCAATGATACTTATTGCAAAATGATTAGCTTGTTCTCTAAGCTTAATTTCATTTATAATTCTTCCTATTTTCTATCCATTGTATTTTGTACTTTTCAAAAAGTGTCCAACCAAGGTAATTACTTTTTTATGAAAAAAAATTGGGCTCACTTGCTTGCTTGGAGTCCAAAATTGAGGATACATAATAGACATGGCTTCAAGTATTTCTTCTCGAGGGAATCATTCATAAATCTCTGAGGAAATATATCTTGCAATATCCTTTAAATTAACACTAATAGATTTATTAATGTCATTAAGAGCTTCCTTTGTAATAGGTACTTCTCTGGTAGAGTGATTGACCATCATACAATAGTGCTTTGGTATCTCAAATCCATGTACAAAGACACATAACTGCTTGCTTGCATTAAACTATAAATAATTTTTAGGATTATTCAAATCTGTAATTAACTACCAGCTTACAAAATTTGGACTTTGAAATGGATAATATGTTAGCTCTAGATATAGACTATCGAGGGTCATGCATGTCATTCTATGTAGTTTGGTATATTCATAGATAAACATAGTTTTGTCTTGGGCTTTCTTCACAAGATTGTTCATTTCATCCAACATGGGGAGAAGACTAGCTGAATTTAAGAGTGTCTCTATATTGCTTAACCTATGTAAGAGGTCAGGAGCTTTGTCTATTGTGTTGTGATGTTCGTACATTACTCTAATCAAGGATCGGTATTTTGAAAAAACCCGTTACACTAGTCCATGCAGGGAGATCCATCTGGTATCAACATCCTTGAGAAGCTTGTTTCCTCCTATTACTCCCTCAACAAAATTTTGAAATTACACAAAAGGTTTGGGACTTCGATAAAAGTATGTGTATAGCTTGCAGACTAGATTTTCAACTTTTGACACTGTAGGAAACTTGCTTACAATTCTAAATGCTAAATTCATTATGTGGGTCATGCAGTGAATGTCAATCATGTATGGTGAACAAGTAGTTTGTAACTTTATGCAAAGACCACTCCTATGACCTTGCATTACTGCAGCTCCATCAGCTCCTACACACACCAACTTTTTGGTAATTTTCAAGTCATCCATACCTCCAATTTCATTCAAAGATTTTTTAACTAGTTCAAATAGATTTTACAATGTTCAACTATAACTCATTTTATGAACATAGATAATATGAGGTTGGAAGACATGTTGGTGTATAGTATACACATGTATGCATACCCAAGAAGTATTATCTACCGCAGTAACTTCATCTAAAGATAATGCAATGAAGTTTGATTCTTTTATTTTCTCCTATAAATCTTGTTTTTCCACCTCAACAAGAAAACTTTCTCATTCCCATGTAGTGTTTATTAACCAATGTGTGCTAGGAAAGTGAGGAACACCCAAAAAAGATAATAAATTATTATATTGTGGGTATTCTATCATAGGACACCCTCTAGAAAAAATATGAAAAATAACACTCATTTGAATAGTTTTTGCTAGTTGTGTTGCTTGCATTACCTTTCCAAATTGAGCTTCAATAGAACCTCCACATGCAGCAAGCTTTGCCAATAATTGCATATGCTTATCATATTCTAGGGCATACTTAACATGAAGACATTCTTCCTTTGATTTCCATCTTACTACTGATTTTTATTTTCCGTATATGATTTGTTTTCATAAAATTTAACAATATGCTTTTCTATAGTGTCAAGCTTTAGCTACAACTTCTTTTCTCTTTTACATTTCCAACTACAAAGCTTGCACTTACATTATGTTGGAGGTTCATCTTTGTTTGCATTCTCCACTAGTTCAATGAATGGGTACTTTGACACCCAATCAATCTAAAAATTCCTTGTCATTTCCCACTTGTACCATGATTTTGATTTGTCTTTTGTTTTATTGCTACCAACATCATCTACAATGCTAGCATTTTCATCCAAGTCAATTATCTCATTCTAACTAACCAAGGTATTCCTTGGAACATCTTCTACAATATTTCCATCCTCATCTAACTCAATTAACTCAATCCCACCTTCTAGTGAGGTATTGTGAATGTCTTCTTCATTAATATTTGGTGCAAGAGTTGATGATGTAGCTCCATCTTGATCTGATGGATCAAATATATTGTTAATTCCACAGTAAGACTTTATAGTAACTCTACATTTTGGGTGTTTTCATGGCTTCCTAGTCCCTTCACCACCCTGAGGATTCTTACACTTGTTGCACTTGTTGCTTCACATCTTGATATCTCACTTCAAATAAAGATAGAAAAAATGTATTCTTGTTTAAGAAGGACATAGAATATAGATCACATTCCCTACTTAATATCATCTTTAAGATTGAAACAAGAATGAAAAGGAGATAAAAAAATCTTATAATACTATGAAGAAATGATCACTTACCTTTAGGTTTTCACTGACTTGCTATTCATTAATGCAAGAATGCATGTGTTGTAAGTTTGTAACTTGCCTACAATCAAGGTTCAAACTTCAACTTTCAAATTGAGAGCTCACAAGTTCAAAACTGATAAAATGTGTAAGAAGAAATCACATTTTCAATTGTATTTATATCAATCCATATTTGGCGAATTTCATAGGATTTTTAAATAGTATAGTAAAAATTTGTTGAATCTTGCATGATTATACAACGATACATTTAAGTGTTGTGTGAATCAAACCTTGAGGAAACACATACATTGTAGTTTTCAAGGTAATTATGGCCCTACGATTAGCATGGAGGTGGGTATGTGCAAGATCATGGGGTCCAAAAAGTGGCGATGTGAAAAAAGGTGTTTTTAACACGCCCAAAAACACAAAATTTCCACCTTTTACTTTTTGCAAGCTTAGGTACAATATCCATTAGAAACAGATATCCGTTTAGTTTAAATCGGAATTTTTAATTCTGTCGGGTTTGAGCCCGACCAATTTTTTTATTTTATATATTATAATAATTTTTTAATATATTTATCATATACAACATTAAATTAAAAAACATTATTATAATGTTTGTTAATTTAATATTATATAATAATGTATTTAATATATTTTATGATTATATTATATTATTATATAATAATATAATATAATATATATTATACATAATATAATGTATATTATGTTATAATATTATACATTATATATTATATTTTTATATAATACATTTGAAAAAAAAATGCCACCAATTAATATATGGTCGGGTCCCATACCCAACCATATATTAAAAAAAGTATAAAACAGGAAATGGATATCCATTTCCTATGTTATAAATTAAAAAAAAAAAACCCAAGAGCTCATATTATATAATATTCTATTATTATATAATAATACAATATTATATTATGTAATGCCCCCACCAAGGAACCCTAGAGGACAACACTAACTATGCCACATTAAAGGAATTTTTTTTTTTTTTTAAAGGAAAAATAACCGAATGCATAACGTAAGATAACATATAATCTAAACCTAGGTCCTCTAAGGTTCCTCGACTGTGCTACTCACATAACTATTAAACAAGATAACTAGGATCATTTCATTAACTACTAAGATAACATGATTTATCTAACAAGCAAGGTTCCTTTTAAAACACCACATTAAATGATTCTACATTCTTACTTCCATAGCATGCCAATTGATAAATAACATTAAAGATCATTTCTAACTACTACATATGCAAGATGCATTACATTGTAGTATTCATTACAAGAAGAATTCATCATTAATTGTTATATCATAACAATAGTTACAACAATGCTTCCCCTAGTACATGTGGGAAGATTACATTAGATTACAGTAAATGATACAACTAATATACTATCCAATATACAATTACATGAAAGATTTCCTTCTAGAATCAGAACAAGAAATAGAGTCCACAACACAAGGAAAAATCTCCACGCACATGAATATGTAGCAAGAATAACCAATGGAGGAAAAAACACCAACCTCCCGACCATGTGGAACCCTGAGGCCTTGTGTTAGGAGATAACACAAGGTCTCACATCATACAGACAGTTAGGAAAGCAACATGCTAACACAATCAAGGAATAAGCATGGACTCCAACACAACACTATTTGCAACACAAACATCACTTACAACATTTACTCCACTTCCAAAGGCACTCACACAATAGAAGGACAAAATATAACTAAGGAATGCTAGACTGCAATAGAGAGGAGTGTCATCACATAGCTTGATATGAATTATCCTGGTGGATCTTCCTAGGCTCTTGACCCCTATCTTGGGTTATCCTGGTACCCTCTACCGATCCTCGACCCCCATACAAACTCATGCAAAATCGACATACCTTTCATGAGGACAAGGCAGTTGATCTTGCCATTCCGGCCTTCCCATCTCATCTCAAGCCTAAACAAGAACTTGAGCCATGAGGGAGGCATACATTATCTTGATTAATGTGAAATCAACCCATCCCCCTAATTCATTATTAAAATTATCACTAGATAAGGAAAATCTCCAATGGGTTATCCTAAAACCACTTTGGGTTTTGGCTCCCATTGAGATCCACTCCCCTTACTTGCAACTAGTAAACCCTACACATCAATCAAGGCATTAGCCATCTTGCACACTTATCATAATCACATGAACACCAGCTAGGACAACATGAACCCATGTCGCAGCCCATAGCCACAATTCAAGCGTCGAGAACATGCAGTACAACGCTTAAGGTTTGCATTACACTCAATACCCATATGCATACCTTTCAATAGAATATCATTACAAAATCTCATGAATCCAAACATAGATAGGAGGGAAACACCCTTAGGATTTACATTTCACACAATACACATAACCAATAACATAGCTAAACCACTTCCAAGGTTAAACAATCATAAGGACTGTACATACAAATATATACCCCCTCCTAGGCCTCTAAAAACCAACATACTAATCACTTTTCCCAACGACACTAAATTTTGAACATACATTACACAATTGACAACAATTACATAAACACTTAATCCAACAATCAAGGCACTTTGTTAAATACAAACAATCAATCATTGCATCATAACCATAAAGTTATTCCCTTAAATAAGACATTATTTCAACTTTCTTATTACTCTCTTTAACTTAGCCACTTAGTTCAAACAATAGATTACTTACTACAAGAAGAATTATATTTACAAATAACTCTATAAAGCAACCACCTCTATGGAACTATTTAATACAAGATCCTAATATTAAAATCACAACTTTAATATAATGTTGTAATAGCTATATCCTAAATATTTGTTTCACATAGCAATGCTATTAAATAATTATAAAAATAACTAACATCTATTTACTAACTGGTTACAGAGAGAAATCTAAATCATTTAACATTTAATCTGAATCACTTAACTAATCTACAAATCATTCAATTACCTATCTATTAATAAATCAATTCACTTTATTTTTTTATCCAATTTATTTATCTATGACAAATTAAATACTTAGTTTAACCATAACCATCCAATTAAAATCTTCTTATTACCTAACGTTTTTATTTCTTCATTATATTCATGGAATCATAAATAAATTTACTATTATTTCTAATAGGCTTAGCAATTATAAATTTTACCATTTACTAGTACAATTATAATAATACTCTTGAAATCAAAATTACTCAACTACTAATTTATTTGACACTAACAACCCAATGTGGACATTACCCAAAAACGTAATACTAATATTAATCACATGGTCTATATTCCTAACCAATGATAATATTATTGTGATGAAAATCAGTATAATAATATTGACAGTAAGTAAAGTCTATATTACTCTTTCTCACAACATTTTCTCAATAAATGGTAAAGATTTTAAAAGCGAGGACCAGATGATATTAATCCAAGCAATAAAACTTCCAACTAATCACTATTAACTTATGCCTACCTCTACACACAACAGTGATCACGATGATTACTAAATTTACACAAACTATAAAATTTAATAGATTCAACATGCATAAGCAACTTGGGCAACCATTAAGCTACATCCACCTACAAATTTTTTTTCATAAATTTATTCAACCTAAACCACAAACAACTACTAGTTACAAATTAGCAACTTTCTATTGATTATTTCATAGATATAATAAAGAGATTTCTAAAATTGTCAACTAGATTAGACTGCTACTTTTCTTTACTTTTTAATTTTCGTTACTAAATCCTACATTGATTTTCTTATTACTAAATCTTTAAATATATATAAATTTCTATATTGATTAAAAATAAAGTTACTTTTTAGACAACAATAAATCAAAACTATTTATATTTAAAAATAACTATATCATTAATGAAACCATCATCTCTATTGATCTAATTATCATGAAACTCTAATATTAAGGTTACAACTTTAAAATAACAAGATTCTAATTAATTGACTCACATGGTAATTCTATACACCAACTGTTAAATTATAATAAAGATAAATAACTTCTATTTACTAAGTAGTTAACAGAGTGAGATCCATAACCATTTAATATTTACTCTAAATCATTTAACATTTAAATTGAATAACCTAACATTTTACCCTCATTTAATTTTAACTTTATCATTTAATTGTATAAAGTTGATTCATTTGACTCCTTAACAATCCCTAACTCTAAGCGATTTATTTATGAAATATATCAATTTACCTTAATTAAATACTCAATTCCTTTATCTATAGCAATTTAATATCCATTTTAATAATAACTATTTGATTAAGATCTTTTATTAAATAGATTTTTTTTATATTATTTCTTCATTTATTATATAATCTTTCACATACCAGCAAGCCAATCTTTTACTTTTAACCACACACACACACACACACACACACACACACACATATAATTAAGAAATGCAGCCATGGGGAAGCAGCCTGAAAACAATCTCATGTTTCAACCATAACTAAGAAATTACAATCTAGGTATTTAAGATTTTTGGATAGAGGTTAGAAGACATCAAGGCGAAG
The DNA here is from genome assembly GCA_007258455.2 of Sequoia sempervirens. NCBI lineage: Eukaryota > Viridiplantae > Streptophyta > Pinopsida > Cupressales > Cupressaceae > Sequoia > Sequoia sempervirens. The sequence continues at coordinate 16,419,668 of VDFB02000010.1, read as the reverse complement.
AAACCCTTTAAATTTCTCACCAACCCAGTTTGTGGAAACTGAGTTATGGACGACACAATCAAACTATTTACTAATTGAACACCCAAGAAGATTGAACACAAAAATGAAGTACGACTACAAAAAAAATCCAAATAAAAATGATTCAACAAGGGATCCACTACCTAACCACTTTCTTAGATTACACAATAATTACCAAATTACATTTCATAAAACAATCAAACAATCAAATATTCGTTCACATACAGAATAAATCAATCAAACATTCATTTTCAAAGAAAGAGAGAAATTAATCCAAATAATTGTACACTAGAAAGGAAAATGGAACAAAAGATCAAATCCAACCTAGATCCGATGCTTGGAAAGAATGGAATTGATGACGAGCTCCGAAAATTCCAACTTTTCTGATTCCATAATCCAAATTTTCAAAACCCCCAATTCCCAGCAAAATCAACAATTTAAGAAAATTTCTACAGACAAGTTTCTCCCTCCATAAGAACCGAATGAAATCTCCCCCCAAAAGCCAAATTCCCAACAAAATCAATAATATAAGAAAGTTTTTATAGACCAATTTCTCCCTCTAAAAGAACAGAACCAAAAATATCCCAAAAGGAAACATTTATAAGGAGGAGGCTGTTCATTTTTTTCGAAAACAAAAATCCAATGAAATCTCTAAAATCCCCCCAAAAAATATTTTCTTTTAAAAAAAAATCTCTTCAATGTTTGCATGTGTTGCATGAAAAATATTTCTATTTATCATATTATTTTTATTATTCATTATAATTATTTATGTATTTATCAAAACATACCCCAATTAATTTACATTTAATAATTAGCTTTATAACTCAACTTTATATTATATTATTTTTATTACCTCATCATTTTAATTTATTAACTTCAGCATTACGTTATAATTTATTTATCATAAACTATGATTATTATACATATATGCACATTTATTTACTTATCAAAAGTACCTCTATTTAATAATTTTATTTTAATGCAACAATTAACCAAAAGCATTTATCAAACAATTCTAAATTAAATAAACCAAATGCCAATCAATACTTGATCACTATCCAGGGTTGAAAAGCAAGACCTTAGACAAAACTGACTGACCAAACCAACCATACTGACAACACTAACAAAATTAATGGGGTGCCAAACTAGATACTCACCCTTTTCGAGGATGATGGCTAGGGTAGGGGACCAAGTGCTATCTTCAATCAAATGTTCCATTGGGTTTAAGGCATGCCCAGTCTTTTCAAATCAGGTGGAGTCAATACTTAGTACCTGCAACCTGCAACACACAAAACGGTCATGCATATACATATACATATAATCAGGCACACCATGAAAGGGAATTGCAACATCGCAGGGTACTCACAAGTGAGTGATGTGGCACTATCCCTTCCACCCAAACACATCAGTAATAACATCTCCAAGTAATCACATCAACTCATAACAATTAGTTACATAACAATCAAGATAAAAATAGTCACAAGATAATCACATAGTAGTTATGATGAGATAATCACATAGTGCTCATGATAGGGTTAATCCTCATAATCAAATAAAACCATATACTAATCATAACATGTACATAAAACCTCAAGTATCAGAAGTGTCATAGCAATAAGTCCAACATCATTAGCACATACCTTTAAATATCCCTATTATTTTACCTTTATCTCCAAGTTCTGAAGCCAAACTACCTACACATCCACGGTGATATTGGAGGGGCACTACATATTATATTATAATATATTATATAATATAATATAATATTATTATAATATATATATATATATAGATCAATAAGAGAGTTTATATTAAAATTTCCAAAAGGTAAATGCGTCTGCAATGCAGTAAGAAAATGTAGAGACCAACTACCTATGAATCCACCATCACTAAGCTTTCCCCCATACATAGAGCCATATTGGCCATATTGACAGCCATAGACCAGAGCCAAACGATCGAGCCAAAAAACCTTGGAAACTTCAAGTAGACATACTAAATTTGGAACCTACCAACCAGCATACAACCCTACTATACCAAAATAGAGACAAGCCAAAAACCAAGACTATACAGACTTGTCACACAAGCTTGATAATTGAAGAACCAAAAAAATAAAACAACCCCATGACCCACATCCCCAAATATTTTTTTGAGAAAAAGTACAGAACTCCCGTTTCCAGGCTGCATCCTCCATTTGAACCAAGTGATACTTTTTCCTCAAGAAATTCATGCTAGCCTTCACCAACCTCCTATGCTCCAACAAATCAAGCTCGGTGACATCCAACAGAAAGGGATAATAATTTACCAAGGCATCTGGATCTTCGAGCAGGTGAAGGTCCCAAGGGTGCTAAATTCCCTTCCCAATGCGTGCAACATCCAATGCCCTATCCAAACCAACCAACATATCTTTTCTGAACAACCTCCTCATGATAACCCTAGCATCACTCTTAGAAACCCCAACATCCAATAGACCAACCAACACCCTAGAGGAAATATCTGAGTCAAACCTGTAGCCCTCTGCATCCTTCATGAAATTCTTCCCTGAAATGCAAGTTATGGCAGCGAAGACTAAGTAGTCTGGGTGTCGAATGAGGCATTGAAGGTGAAGCATGGTAATCTTCCCTTCAAAAGAAATCTGCTTCTTTGAGCCCTTCAATTCCACTAGCGTCACCATTCCCCTCATCTCCAATTCCTTACTAGAGACTAATAAAATGAATCTACTCATTTTCATTCAATCCTATGAAGCATAAAACTCAAGAAACCCTTTGTTTAAATGAATCTGTGAACGTACATTACCATTATGCCAAATTAGTTGGAAAGGCATCCTCTGAAGGATGTCACAAGTCCCCAATGCCGGCGTGCAATGATGAAATAAACTACCTCTAGAGCCTTCTACTAAAAAAGGGCTTACAAAAACTCAATTTTGCCACCTTTCCCAAAGAGAAGACACCCGTCAATCATCGAAAAATGGCACCATCAACCTTCAACTCCTACTAACCTCCGGTAAACCTGCCACATCACCCAAAATTGGTGAGGTGGCACCTTCCCAACCACCCACATCAATTACTCATCCTCAAGGATTTCCCAACTCACTTCCTTAAGGGAAATCCCTTCAGCTCCAAGATTTGATAAGGATTCAATCTCTTGATTCCCTTCTCTTAGAATATGGGAAATATCAAAGTTCTCAAACCAATTCAACTGCTTCATTATGACCTCCAATAGAGCATTAAGTTTCCAATTCTATAAATTACCTGATTGCAAAGCATTGACCACCAACATAGAATCCCCTTCTATACTAATGTTCTTGATGTTTAATTCTAAATAGAATTTTAACCCCTGTGAAACTTCCTGAAGCTCTGCCCAATTATTTTTTCCTAGGAGAAGCGGTGAGGCCAACCTCCCTACAGTCTTACCCAGCCAATTCCTTATAATGCACCCTACACCTGACTGGCCCGGATTACCTCTCACAGCGCCATCAAAGTTTAACTTAAACCATCCACGTCCCGAAGGGAGCCATTTAACTGTTTTCCTTTCTTATTTCACCACCTTTCCACCTAACCTGAATTGAGAAGGAACTTTCAACCCATTCCACAACTTTGAGACTCTCACATCCTAGCATGAGAAAAAGGAAATCGACTTGGCACCTTGACCAACTCTAGAGTTCATCAACTCTACCATACAGGGTTCTAATTTGTTTCGGAAGGAAGATAACGACATGGCACTATCTTTAAAGATCATCTAATTTCTTTCTTTCCATACTTCCCACATCAACATGGAAGGACTTGAATTCCAAAATCCAACTAACATCGAACCATTTCCTAATCTTGGCCAACCATTAATCCAACCCTTCAAATTCCTAAGGGAATTAGTAGAAAGACATAGCTTCGCACATAGCCAATTTCAACAATGCTTAGTAAAGGGACAATTGAGGAAGAGGTGATCAATTGACTCCTCTACCGCCTTGCATAACACACACCTTGAAGGACCATTGATTCAAAATGTTTTTTACCTTTATGAAGTTAGAACTCTTCCCTGAACAACTGCCCACGCAAAAATCCTCGCCTTAGGAAGACAAAATTTATTCTAACACAAATCACTAGGAATATCATACAATGTTTCCTATTGTTTAGAGAGTAAATTGTATCCTTCCTTGGCTTGATAAGAGCCTATCAAAGAGCCACACCAATGAAGGACATCCTAGCCTCCCCTTAGACAAATGGTCCTATGATTTAAGATATCCTTGAAATTTCTGATTTCACCCTTGCTCAGGCCCAACTGAGAAGGGTCCTTCCAATTCCATGCTAGAACATCAGTTGAATCTTCAATTTCCAAAAAATCTCTAACACGAGAACCCCAAATCCTCTTTGAAGCTTCTTTCACACCTATTAGAGTTTCCACACTTTCCAATTTGTTATATCCTCCCCAAGAATCCTCCCAGAATAACGCCTATCTTCCGTCACCCAAATCCCACGATAGGAAATCCACTATCATCTCCCGACAACTGCAAATAAAATTCCACACTCGAGATCCTTTGGGAAGAGCTCAAGAAGTGAAGAATCTTGTCGAGCAATCCTGCAAATATTTCACTTTTAAAATTCTTACCCATTTCAGGTCCTGTCGAGCATATATTAGCCATGCTAGCTTTCCTCCCAAAGCTTTGTTTTAAAGAGATAATTTTTTGATACCTGCCCCTGCCGCCTCTCTTGAGCTACAAAACTTCTCCCAATTTATCAAAAGGAACTTTCTCTATTTCGACCCACCTTTCCAAAAGAATTGCCTCAACTTCTGATTAATTTTTTCGCTCATGCACCTAGGAAGAGGTAATAAAGACATCATATAGATTGGCAATGCTGCCAATACTAATTTTATTAGCGTTAGTCGACCAACCCAAGAAAGCCATTGTCCCTTCCAGGAGGACAATATCTTATCGATCTTAGACAATAAAGAATCCCACAATTTACCTGAATGCTGACCCGGTGCTAGTGGCAAGCCAAGATATTTGCAAGGCAATTTCCCTTTTCTGAACTCTAGAACTTGCAAGATTTGCTTTTCCAAAATCAAGTTGACAAAGAAGAAAAATACTTCAGACTTCTCAGAACTCACCTCTTGACCAGACGTCGCGGAATATTTTGAAATAATTCTTTTGAAGGTTCCTTCTTCTGAGACCTCAACTCTCTCCAAAATAAAATTATCATCTATGAACTATTGGTGTGTGACAGGTGGCATATTACTTGTTATTTGAACTCCTTTAAGTCTCCCTACTGAATTCACTTTGGAAAAAGCTCGTCCCAAAGCTTCTACCATTAAGATGAACAAAAAGGGAGACAAGGGATCCCCTTGTCTCATCCCCCGAGAAACTTCAAAAAAACCATGAGGAGAGCCATTAATTAGGATTGAATACCTTGGGCATGCTATCCAGCCAAAAATCCAGTTGATCCAAGAATAGGAAAATCCAAAAGCCTCCAGGGTTTTGAATAAAAATCTCCAATTAACTCAATCATAGGCTTTCCTAATATCCAGCTTGAGGGTCATTGAGGGGATTCGTGTATTTATGATTGAATGAATGGCTTCTTGAGCAATGAAAACTCCATCAAAGATTGAGCATCCTAGCACAAAAATCGTTTGTTCTTCAGAAACCAAACCCAGAAGAATCACCTTCAACCTGTTAGCTATTGCTTTAGCTAGAATTTTATAAACTGTGTTGCACAAGGAGATGGGCTTGAATTCCTCCAATTTGTCTGACTTCTCCTTTTTTGGAATGAGGGTGATAAACGTGTTGTTGAGTTTTGTTAAATCTCTTCCAGAGGCTCTTGAGTCTTCTAAAGCATCACCACGTCTAAACCCACAATCTCCCAACAATATTGAAAGAAGGCAGCAGGAAAACCATCGAGACCTGGAGATTTATCCGGGTGTAATTGAAATAGAGCTTCCTTGATCTCATCTTCTGAGAAAGGCCTATTCAGAAAAAAGTTCATCTGTCACCAACTTAGGAATGCAACTCAGAAGCTCGAGCTGATCCTAAAGGTTTGAGCCTTCCTAATCATTCAAAAGGTTTTTAAAGAAAAGAACTGTTGCTTCTGCAATAAGACCAAGCTGATAAGCCACACTACTATCCGCCAATTTCAGACTTGAAATCCTGTTAACTTTGCATCTCACTTTCGTGGAATTATGAAAGAACTTCATGTTTTTGTCCCCGTCACTTAACCATAACTCCCAGGATTTATATCGCCAAAACACCTCTTCTTTTTCCAAAATATCATTCCAGCTTTTCAGGAGTTCCTTTTCCTGAACATACCTTTCATTTTCCATGCCCCACTGAATTACTTCCTCATTCAAAGCCAAAATCTCATCTTCAATGCACTTCTTCTCTTCAAATATGTTCTTGAAACTAAATTTGTTCCAATCCTTCAACTATTGCTTAATATGTTTTAACTTTGTAGATAGAATAAACATTTTGGATCTTATCACCTCAACTTCTCCCCATCACAATTTGATGAGTGGCAGAAAATTTGGATCCTTAAGCCACATATTCTCAAATTTAAAAGGGTATCTGGGAGGACACCACTCCCCAACAATATCCAAGAGGATGGGAAAGTGATCCGAACCTGGGAAAGGAAGAATTTTACTCTCCAGAGTGAATGGAAAGGTAGCCAAGTTACCCTTGAAGAAGAATCTATCTAGTTTCTCTGTAATTGAACAAAATGTGTATCTCCTGTTTGTCCAGGTGAACTCTCCATTTGCCAAAGGTAGGTCAATTAATTGATTCCTTCTCATGAAGTCTTAAAAATCTATCTATGATTGAAGTTTCTTGGAGACTCCCCCCGCTTATCTTCTGAATGAAAAATCGCATTAAAGTCCCCACCAATTAAATAAGGGCCTAATGCCTGAGTTTGGAAAAATTGCTCAATTTCTACCCAAACTTGCCACTTGTCTACACATGTAATAGGGCCATACACATTGACCAAGATTATCTGAATGTTTGACACAAAGCTTCTAACTGAGCAAACAATCCACCTATTACCTGCAACCAATTTTTCCAAAGAAACTAGATTAGGTCTCCAAAGAGTGACTAGGCCTCCAGCTGCACCATTTGCCTCCACCTCTACCCACTTCCAGGGGCCCAACCTTTTCCCAAAATCCAACACTCTGTCTTTGTCTAACTTTGTCTCCTATAGAATGCAAATTTTCGCTTGTGAAGACACTAGTTGATCTTTCACCAAGCATCGCTTGTTAGGGGCATTTAAGCCCCTAACATTCCATGTGAATATTTTCATTTCTCTTCAAGAAGGGATTCCCCATTCCCTACTTTCAACAAGTCCATGATATTTTTCTGGCCAACCGCTTCACCATCAATCTTCAACTTTACCACATTTGGCACTCTTCCTCTCTTCTTATGCTCTCCACAATCTGGAGAAATCACATCATTCTCAAACTAAAAAATTACCAACCCCTCTTGACCTAAAGCCAAAGTTAATCCCGCATCAAGATTACTGCCAATTGTTGCTTCCCCTTCCCTAGAAGTTTCTAGCCATTCGTCTTCATCCAACGAAAATGGATCAATATGCGCCTCCTTAGCTTCTTGAGCTAGTTCTGCTATCTCTTTGGTTACCTCAATCAGTGAATTGAGATTATCCTTTCTTAGATTGTTGTCTATGATGTTCAACACATCACAAACTTATTGTTAAGGACTGTATTTAGGTTTTCTGGATGCTCCTGAGAGTTTTCCTTCACCTGTCCCTCCTTCCTGGTGATTTTTGGATTCGATTGCTTCGGATCAGGGCTAGGCATTGCAACAATGACACCTTTCCCTTTTGGAACTTCAAAAATAGCTTTTCTAGGTTGGCCACTAGGCCTAGAGAATAGGTGATCCCAGGCTCTCCAGCCTAGAGTGTCGATCCAATTACCTCGAGGTCTGGGCTCAAACACCATGGATTGCTTTAGAACCCCCCAGTCTATATGAATCTCCATTTCCTTCCACTTAGTGTTGTTAGGTGGATTCTCCATGCAGATGCGCACATAAGTACTAATTCCATCTTCTTCCACCCATTCATCAGCACGAATATATTTCCCCAAATTTTCTCCAATCTCCTCCAAGATATTAGCATGCCAAAATTCATAAGATTTGGAATTTTATACCAATCTTGGATGTAGGTGAGTTGGTGCTTGTGCAGATTGAAACCCACCTCCCACTTGCGCATATAAAACCCAAAGCCGTCCATGAGCTAGATACCCTCCAAAATCTCTAAATGAATCTCACCAAAAGGGCAGATGACAAGGAATAAACCATTTGCCAAGTTTTTAAAAACCATCTCTGAGCCCCACCTACTGTGCCACTATTGAATCAAGGCATCCCAATTCAAATTGGAGCTGAACCATTTCATGATATGCCCAACTCTTCCAGCCTCTTGATTGAAGGGCCTAACCATTTGGATCCCAAAATAAAGGTTCTACGGTCTGCCCTACCAAATTTGTCACTTTTTCCAAAACTGGATCCATCGTTATGATCTCTCCTTCTGCCCTTCCATTTTGATACATTCAAATTTGAATTTTTCTCCTGCCAATTGTTATTCTCGGGTGCTTTCTAGGGTTTTCTTCTTTTATTTTGATTACTATTTTTCCTTTTCCACCTAGACCAATTCACATGGGGAGTCAGACTTCCACCTCTTTCCTTATTGCACTTGACCTCTGGCTGCTCGCAATTCTGCGGATCCTTCTTTGACCGATCGTGCCTTTTCAACCTCCCTTGAAATCTCCTTCCCCTTCCACTTGTTGCCTGAGCCCTTCTAAATAGGAAATGAGCCACCATCCTTTGCGACTTCTTGAAACCTTTGCTCGCCTTCTTTCTGCAATTTTTCGCTCCTTGTGCATTGCTCCGCCATTTTTTTATAGAAGAAAAATATTATTATAATATTATATATTATAAATAATTTAATATATATTATATATAATATAATATATATTATAGAAAAATAATAGAATATAAATTAAATTGATTGTGAATGGCTCGCACATCTCCAAAAATTTCCAGAACCCTTCACGTGACTGTTGATAGAAAATTTTCTTTTGATGGTGCAAAAACAAATGAATACAAGGTTGGTTCCTTCAGCCTGCGTCTTTCCATGGATTCATCTATTTCTCAGGCACGGGGGGCTTCGCCAAATGTGCATTGTAAACCTGAATCAAAATCTTCATCTGTGACTCATCGGTTGGACTTTAACGCTTCCTTGGGTTCAATTGGCCCTAATGTGATGGAAAGTTCACCATTGGGTGACCCTGCTCATGCTTGTTCCCCCCTCCACTCCCGTGCCTCACAACAATCCCCTTTTTTATTCTGTCACTCAGATTTTGTTCCATAAATTTTCCTGGATGCCACCGCTTGTGACAGAGAGGAATACCTAAAGGAGCATGCCCTAATATGTAGATTCATGAAAGTTTGGCTGAAATTATGTGATCTGCACACTTGGATAAGCAAAAATTGGAAAGATCATATCGAGGACGAAATTTACATTTATCCATGTGCGAAGGGTTTTTTCATTCTAGAATTTGAATCACTGAAAGACAAGGAAGTGATTCTGAACACTAGTTTGTGGTTCTTTCAAGGTGACTTCTTGTACATCAAGCCATGGTTTCCTTCCTTTGATCCACGGTCAGAGACATTCTCCTCTGCGTTTCTTTGGGTGAGATTTCCTTACTTACCTCTGCAATTCTAGGAAATTGTGTGTTTGAAAGCAATTGCCAATGGTCTGGGTAAATACCAGTGCATTTCCAAAGAAACAATCAATTTTTAAAGCTCTACTTGTGCTTGCTTATGTGTTGAATTCGATTTAAAAAAGGGCCTCTCGGAGGAAATCTCTTTGAAGGTTGGGGATAGACATTGGAGGCAGCCTGTAGATTATGAAAAGATCCCATTTAGATGCATAATTTTTTTCTCAATGGCTCACAACACCTTCCAATGTAATGAAAAGCAAGCTAGCGTGCGTGGTAATGGGGTTGTTGATACGCTCACCTAGTGGATTGGGGTAGATTATGGTCACTATGTCATTGCTCCAAATGTAAAGGATGACTTGTCTGTCTCAAATGCAGCTCATGTGGAGTCTCCCCGATCCCCACCTTCTTTGGCTTGGCATGCCCTTGTTCATGGGTTTTCATCTGATGTGGGTTCTTTGGTTGGTGATGCCCTTCCTCCTCAAGCTGAAAAACTAGTGTCTTTTCCAGAGAATTTGTGCCTTCATATCTCTCGGTCTGAGGTGATTCCCATTGTTTTGACATTTGTTGGATTGTCTATGGATGAAAAATATAAGGATCAAAATATCACATATTTTCCTAAATATGCATGGATGGAATTCAAGTGAAATAAATCTTCTTCAGGACAAACTCAAACATTCAATGTCTTCAAGATCTGTTTCGGCTTGTGTGAAAAATTGAAACCACATGTTTTATGTTAGTCAAGTAGGATATTTGGTTAGCTCATTTGTTGGCATGTCGCACCCCTTGTGGCAAGGGTGTGCTTTTAAAAGTTCTTTTGTTTGGATCTTATAATATGGGATCTTCCCCCTTGGTAGCACTTACCTATATATATATATATAAATTATAATTAATATAACATATATTAATTAATATACATATTATATTATAATATATATATCTTATATCTTATATTTTTATATTATATATTTGAAAAAAATGCCACCAATTAATATATGGTCGGGTCCTAGACCCGACCATATATTAAAAAAAGTATAAAATAGGAAATAGATATCCATTCTTGTGTTATAAATTAAAAAAGAAAAACTTGAGAGCTCATATTTAGCTCATTGTGTGCAGGTTATTTTACTCTCCAACTCGGATATCCGTTTGCGGGGGATCATTTTGTTCAAAATGAATCAAATTTCAAAGGTATGTTTGGATTTTTATGTTTTTATTCAATTTATATTCTTTTTGCATTGTTTTTTTTTTAAAATTTAGTCAAAAATAGGGTAAATTTGATAGGTTTTTTATTGCATTAAAATCATTGTTAATTTTGAATTTTTTTATCAATTAACAAGTTTAAAATGGATCAACATGAAAACCCTAACCCTACACAAGATGAAAACCCTAACCTCACACAATATGAAAACCTTGATCCTGCACAAGATGAAAACCCTCCAAATCCTCCTTCACCACAATTGTCGTTTCCAAACCAAAACGTGCCAACAATACATGAATCTATTCATAGAAATTTAGATCAATTGAGAAATGTATGTTGAATCTATGAGACACTCGATGAGCTATCTGTAGTGCCCCTTTGTATTTGGCCTCTTCTTGATATTTGAGTAAGTTCATTTGGTTGAATTGAGTTGTCATGTTGTGTTCATTATTATATTGTTTAATTTGACTTTGAAATTATGTGGTAAATAAAATATTTTGAATGGCCTTGTTTAATCAATTAAATTAAATTAAATTTATCATAAGGGAGTATAAGGTAATTTAAATTAATTTGGAATTAGAATAATAATTAAATGAATTATGTTTGTAAAGAGGTGATATTTTTATTATTAATTATTAAATTAAATAATGTGATTAAATATTTTAATGATAAATAAATAAATAAAGATAAATGTTATCAATATTATAGTTTAATTAATTAAATATGGAAAGTAATATAATTTTAAATTAAATAAATAAGATGAGATTTTTGAATTGATTGTAAAAGTGAATAAAAAGATAGAAAGATTTCACATGTAGAGCATGCATAACTTTTAACTATTGTCGAAAAGGAAATCGAGTGTTTTATTGGAGATTCTTGAGAATTTGTCTGATTTTTGTTTTTGGAAATAAAACAACCCTTCTTTTGTTAATGTAATGCCCTCCATTTTGGTCGTCTATGAAATTCGAGTAAGATGTTTTATTGGGAATTTATTAGTTTATATGGTTTTGTTTAAATCAATTGAATTAAATAAAATTTATTTACTAAAAGTATTCAAATAAAATTGGAAATCAAAATATAATTACCTAAATTAATTCTATGAAAGATAAACGTTATGGTTGGTAATAAATGATTAAATTAAATTGTTAGTTAAAAGTAAATGTTTATTATTATAAATAGATTAAAATGTTTTGTTATTAAATAATTAGATTGAAATTGTATTACTTTATATTGTATTTTAATAATTTACTTTCTTGCAAAGATAATCATTTTAATGAAGAAATAATGTGATTTTCTTTAATTAATTATGGGGATAAGATTTTGAATGGAAGAAAAGGTGGATGCAAAATGGAAAAAGATGAAAAGGACAAAAGCGTGTGCATGCACGAATTCATGCAGAACATCGATAAGGAAACTTGTTTTATTTTGGTTTTACTGTCGATTTTGTCATGCCTCAAAATATAGTACGCCCTTCTAGCCTATACTCTTGGTGGGCCTTACGTATGGTTGTCTATTGTTGTAAATTTTTGTAATAGAGGCCAGCTGCCGTTACACATTTCAAGAATTTTTCACACCATAGATAGAAATAACCTGCACAACACAACTTTAACTTCAATATGCAAAAAAAAATTCAAGATATTGAAATGATAATTTACTATTTCATATTGAAGGAAAGAGTAAAACAGGGAAGGTAGATATATTTTATTCAATGATTTATCAATTCAGTGTGATCTAGCCAAACCTTCGTTAGTTGGGATTTTCAGCCTGGTGGGATTTGGGGAAATGGGACTGCTCTTAGAAAATTTACAAACGTATAATGGTAGTTGCCAGTAAATTGTAGGGTGAATTCACTTAGTAGATACCATGATTCCTTTGATGAATTAGGGATGTTGTGGAAATGTTTGTGTGGGGATCGAATCCCTTGCAGTTATCTTATAAATGTTGTTGAAGATTTTCCATTATAATGCAAGCCTTTCTGACAGGTCATTACTTTTAGCAACACCAATATCCTCCACAGTGCATTGTCATTTTTCAAAAGATGGAGGAGATCCGCACCTCTCAGAACGAACCCTTTGGTAGATGCCCCATTGTAATCACATGATGATAATATGATTATGGTTATTAAGATTAAGTTAATCTCATTTATGTTGAGCTTTCACATGTGAATGCTTCTTAATGATGGAATTATAATGGATGTATGATTTCGTTAATGAATGCTTTATCATGGTTTTATTATTGTAACTTGGAATTCGTTTGTTATTATTATGTTATGGGTTTAGATTATGTAATTTCTTCACGTGTACCCCATAGGACAGAGGTTGTTAGTGCATAGATAATTAATTAAATGTCGTGCATTGAAACTTAATGTACATTTCATATATGTTAACTTTAAAAAAAGAAAATGTGTGGTAATAGTTGTTCTTTGGGGTTTGCGTGTTGGGGCGTTACAGTTAATAAGGAGTGGTTGGAGTGATTTGGGGGGATTGATATTTGGTTTTCGAAAAAAATAAAAATTGGCCTCCTACAAGTTTCTTTGTGGTGAATCTCCAGTTAGTCTCTTCTTAATTTGATTTGGGCATACTGAATATGATACTTTTGGGGCGAAATACTTAAGGAAATTTCTTGACATTTAGTGTCATCGGCTGGTAGTCCCTACAAACTTGTCACCTTGCGTAATAAGGTAAGACTGCGCCTCCATCTTTCTTGTGTCTTCCATTTGATGTACTTTTGAATGAAATTTGATGAATTACATTATGCTTGTTTGAACATCCCTTTTTGGTAAAATGCAAGTGTGTTCTCTTCTTTTCCCAAGGCCAAGGTTTAGCTATTTGGATGTTGGGTTATCCTTGTTAAGTATTAGAAAGGTAAAATTTCAATGTTGGTATGCAAATGCTACCTTTGTTTAGTTTTCAAACCGACTCATTTATGTGCATTGCATTTAAATCTTTATGTGATATGTGTTTCAATTTGATCATAGGGTTAAATTGATATATATATTTATTTCCCAAGGCCGGTGTTTAGCTATTTGGATGTTGGGTTATCCTTGTTAATTATTAGAAAGGTAAAATTTCAATGTTGGTATGCAAATGCTACCTTTGTTTAGTTTTCAAACCGATTCATTTATGTGCATTGCATTTAAATCTTTATGTGATATGTGTTTCAATTTGATCATAGAGTTAGATTGATATATATATTTATTTCCCATGTCCGACGTTTAGCTATTTGGATGTTGAGTTATCCTTGTTAAGTATTAGAAAGGTAAAATTTCAATGTTGGTATGAAAATGCTACCTTTGTTTAGTTTTCAAACCGATTCATTTATGTGCATTGCATTTAAATCTTTATGTGATATGTGTTTCAATTTGATCATAGGGTTAAATTGATATATATATTTATTTCCCAAGGCCGGTGTTTAGCTATTTGGATGTTGGGTTATCCTTGTTAAGTATTAGAAAGGTAAAATTTCAATGTTGGTATGCAAATGCTACCTTTGTTTAGTTTTCAAACCGATTCATTTATGTGCATTGCATTTAAATCTTTATGTGATGTGTTTCAATTTGATCACAAGGTTAGATCGATATATATATATACTTGCTTGTATTCCGGGCTTAATCGGATTCCACCTCCTTCACTTCCTTCATAGCTAGTGATTATTTTGATTGCGTGTGGTTCTAGTAAATTCTGCGTAGAGTGTTTCTGTAGGGTCAACCTTTATTTGATTTTCTCCTTAGACATGATATAACCAGAGTGTGAGATATCTTCTTGTAATCATTCATTCAACTCTTGCTTTATTCATATCTCGCATAAGAAAACAATGTCTCTGTTGGAAATCAATCCTGTAACTCAATTCATGCTACAACATTACCTTGTGATTCATGTTGATGTTCAATGGATGGTTATCTAGTTGGTTGGCTGATTCATGCTGGGTGGTATTCTATTTGCTCTGTCTAGTACTCGTTGTTTATGCTTAGTGTTTGGCATTCGTTTTCCTCTTCTTCAACTTTAAGTGCCTTGAATCTGAAATTTATCCTGCCGCCTTCTTTTGCCAAGCCATTGTCTCCTAGACTTCACTTAGATCTCCTGTGACTGTGGAAACGATCTACCAGGCACACAGAAACCATGTATCATTTTAGTCTTTCAATCAACTGCATCCAATGATCAGCTATATATGTAATGCTTTAAGGGTTACTGTAGTGTGATGTCTGTAGCCCTCATCCACTCAACCTGCGCGACTGTATGCACCTAGAACACAACAAAGCTTACATTGTTAGGGTGTGTCCCAGTGTGCTTAATTAATTCAAATATTTTGAGAGCTTCCTTGCAAATTCTATTTGAGTATTGTCTTGAAGTTTTTCTTTAGCTTCTTAAAACAATTGAATTTGAGTTTATAAGCTACAGTTCCTTCATGTCGATTTCTAATTTTAACATCCAAATATATATCATGTGGTTCTATTTTCTTACGTTGTAGTTATACTAGACGGTGTTGAAGTTTTATGTGGTTTATAATCATTGGTGAATTGCTAGATCTGGTTAGTGCACCACTCTCCCTACCCTGGCCGCTTGACAGTTCCTTTGGAGGAGTTCGTTGTATGTGCCTCAAACTCGTTGTGATTGCAGTGGCGCTATATTTACCTTAAGTTGCCATTCGGATTTGAGAAGTTCGCCCTTTCGATTAGATTAGTATTCCATATTTTACATGTATATGTACATTCTTGGATCGCTAAATGTGTTTACTCTTGTTCAATCTGATATCTATTAATATAGAGCAGCCTACTATATATATATATGTATATATATGTATAATAAAATGTTCTCATTTCACATCTTAGTTTGTATTGAAGTGAATATTGCATTTATTTTGTGTATACAGAAAATGATTATAATTGTTTTGTAACAAAGTGATTTTTAGATGAATAAATTAGAAAATTGAATAGCAAAGAAGATAAATTAATTTAAGTATATTTAGGTGATTGAGAGATTTGTGGTTATATGTAGATCTCCTGATAGTGTTGGTTACTTGAGTACTTGCTTTAAATAATTAAGTTCTCTTTGAAATTTGTAGGGAACTACATAGTGTGGAGATACACTTTCCATTTATTGCTTCATTTAAGTGATTCTTTATAGGTAGATAAATGCGAAGGAAAAAAAGTTCTAACTATTTACTTTAAATTTAAAAGAGTATTCTAGAAAGAATAAATAAATAATATTTATATATATTTCAATAGACATATATTTGCATGATATTAACATTTAGGTGATTATCTTCAATACTAGAAGTTAATAAAGTGAATTGAATTTAAATTATACAGTAGCCTTAATTAAGCTATTATAAAAGAAAAAGTGGAAATGAATATGGTAAAGGTTATATAGGAAATTATTATCTTAAGATATAAGCATTGATATTGTTTAGTTTAATTGTAATGAATCCAAATTAGAAGAGTTTATAATTTAGTGGAAATATTTTGGAGGGGAAAGTAAGAGTTTTAGAAGTATTGTAGGTGTTTAAAATTGCTTAGAAATAGAAATAAAAGTGTGGGGGTTAGAAAAGAGATTAGAACAAGTAGAAATATTTTACTTGTTTTATTATTACTATTTAAGTTACTTAATATGAGAAAAATGTTCTAGAAAAGAGTAAAGCATTACTTAATTAAATGGTTCTAATTTGATAGCTTAGGGTTGTAGCTAAGATTAGTTAGTGAGAAAGCAAGAATGTTACTTAATGAGTTATTATTCTTAGTATTGACTATAGGAATATCCATTATGAGTGATTAAGTCATTCTTTTATGTGATTGGTTGTACTATTGAATTATCTTTTAGCTAATTAATATATGTGGATCTCCTTATGATTGTTTAATGGTTACATCGTAAATTTTCCACGTAATCAGTTATGTAGAAAGTGCTATGGTGTTAAATGGTTTAATTTGAATAGGTGAAGTAACATAGTTTGCAATTAGATAATTGTAGATGGAATGGGCATGATTAAGAATTAGGGAAGTAACCTAAGATATTCAATTATATTAGTGGGTTGTCTTTTAATGTGATTGCTTCCAAAATTTAGAAGATTAATAAAGTAAATAGGTTTATATGTAAGTTGGGAAACGATATTGAATATGTTAGTAAAATGAATAGGGGAAAACTGATATACTAGTATTTAGATAATTGAAAATACTTATTTAATAAGTGGATTAGATTATCCGTTGCTTTGAGAGTTTGCTATGGAATTAGATATAGATTATGTTTATATCGTGTCTTTAATTATTTTTTAAAAATTACAATGGACGTGTAAACAAAAATGTTGTGATGATTTAAAATGTTCTTTTAAATTTATTGCTTGGAATGGGTTAGAGGATTGAAAGATTGATTTTGTTTTATGGTTTCATGATGTGGGTTTCTCCCTTGTGTTAATCTTTCAATCGAGGAGACTTTATGTGATGACTTTATTGAAGTCATGTTTTGAGATTAAGTTGGGAACCTATAGTGTTTTGCAAAACCCTCAATTGGGAGTTTATGGGCAGTTGGTCTATTAGGCTTCCAGAGGCTAAGGGAAAGATTTATTACATGTGGAATTTTATGTTGGTTTTTTGTGAAACTATTGATCTTGATTCTTATGTGAGTTGTTACATTGCACCATGGTTTTTTTCCTTTTGATGTGATTTTGTGCTTTGTGTAGGAAGGTTTGTGCCTCGTGTGTGATTATGGTTTTATGAATATGGTGCCCGTGCGATTGGGTACACCCTAGTTGTTTATGGATTGTTTGATGCTACTAGGGAGAGTAGCTCTTCATGGGGGTCAATGCACAAAGGGGCATCCTGGATAACCCATGGAAGAGTTTTCTTAATAAGTGATAACCTAATTAATTAACTAGTGGGTTTGGGTAGGTTCACATTAATAAAATAAGTAAGATGCCTCGCCCATGCCTTTAGTGCTTTCGCAGGCTAAGGATGGGCTGAGAAGGTCTGGTCGGCAAGATCACTACCTTGTCCTCACGAAAGGTAAGTGGTCCTGCATGTGTCACCCTATGGGGTCAACGCCTAGTAAGGGGTAGCCAAGATAACCATAAATGGGGGTTGGCGCCTAATGAGAGGCAGCCAGGATAACCCATGCTAGGGTCATGTGATGACACTCTTCCTATAGTATCCTTGTTGTGTTCCCTTACCTTTGTGTGCCTCTGGAAGTTGTTGATATTTATGTTTATTGTTGTACTTGCTTGTGGTGTCTTGTAGCCTTTTCTTCTTGACTGTTTTATGTTGTGCCAGGTCAAGTTCTTGTCATCTCCTAGCATGGGGGGTGGGCTTTAGGGTCCACATGGTTGGGTGGAACATGCTATGCACCCCATTGGGTTCCCAGCCTGAGTATGTCAAGCACGGAGCTGTACTGTTGCAGTATTCTAGAGTGTCACCAGATTTGGAGATAGCATTGATGATATGTATCATGTTCATCGTATTACTGAGCTATGTAATTGATGTATCATTGTCGTTCATGTTGGGAAGCATTGTTTGTAAGACCCTACCTCGTATGCACTTAATATAACCATAATTGGTTATGTTTTTCTTGAATGGATGGTTAAATATATTGTGGATAATAAATAAGGTGATCTTTTGGGAAAAATTCTTGCATATGATTTTGACATCATGTTTTATTGTCTTTATCATGAAGGTGGAATGCACTCGTATACCGTGGAATAAAAATTGAAATTATAAATGGATTATTATATAGTTAAGGCTTATAATATTCAGCTAACAAATTAATGTGATACACAATCGATACTTACGATCATGTTGGTAATGTGGAGGATGGCAATGGTGATAGCATGAGAAGGAAGAACCATTGAGAGCAAAGAAAAAAAAAGACTTCTTCTTGAAGGTATAAATTTGACCCCGTTGGAAGACTAAGGTTGTGAGGGAATTTAGTTGTGATTCATGTGAGGTCTAAGTGGGGATTAGGTCTTGGGAAACCTCTAGCTAAGTTTGAAACTCGGATGGAACCTTGAGTGGGTTTTTAATGAGTATTGTTGGTCATTTTTTTTGGTTAGGGTGCAAGAATAAACCCCCTAGGGTCTATACCATAGTGGTAGGGGTCAAGAGGACATACAATAGTGCCCCTACAACTTGATTTGACCCTTGAAAAGCTCTCATAATAGAGAGTGACGAATTTTGAGAAGAGATTGGGGTGGGAAAGATTGAATGGTTGTCCAAAGGCATGTTCTCATTAATGGGGAAATGACCTTCATTAATGGAGGGAGGTACACACCACACCTCCCCATACAAGAGTTGCAAATTTTGAAACTTCTATATATTGGGAGAGGAGGAATGAGTGGAGTGTTACCCACTTCTCCTCTTGGAGAACTTGAGTGAAGATGGTGAAAATAATGAGAAAAGGAGAGGAGTCCAACTCTTTGGAGGAGAGTGATGAAAATGGCTTGGATTGGAGAGGAAAGAGGGATACCATATTTTAGTCCCTTCACCAAAAAAAAGAAGATAAGTTCATCCATTTCCATTTTCCCTTGTTTCTTGGTTGTAAGGGGGTGACCTTTTGTATGGATCATGTTTGAAAAATAGGAAGTAGAGAACGTAGATGCAAGTAAATTGTGCTATGTTAGTTTTGTCCCTTTGTAAAAATGAGAAAAGACTCTATTGATCATTGTGGGGCCAAAAGAATTCCTTGCTCGGGGGTATGGCTAGAGCCCATGAGGCTCCATGACGCCATTATGATAGGGTGGAGAGCAAGACCTTATTCATGGGCGTGCAAATCATTTGTTTCTCAAATATAGTGGTAATATTGTAAGTTTTAAAAAAGATAAGTTTCCTATTGTTCAATGTAGGAATGGACAGATTAGGCCTTATTCTTTGTGGGTTGACCATTGTATTCCTAAATATGGAGTGTAGCATTGAAAGTTTTACATTTTGATGCAATAAAGAAAATATGGGTATTTTATGAGCTATAGAAAAATATGCTTCTTACGAAATACATTCAGGAAGTTTTAAATGCATGATTGTATATACCTTATATAAAAAAAAATCTGAAGTAAAATAAATAAACAACATATATTTGGATGAAAATGATTCTCTTCTCCTTTCATTAGGAAAACATATAAACAAACCGGTGTGTATATATATAAGGATGCTTGATTAAAAGATAGTAGAAAGAGTGTAAATAAAAATAAAATAGAAGTAAAGCTACTTAGTTGTATAATGTTTTCAATTATTGCATTTTACATACATATCGGATTGAAATCATAAGCACTTCAAATACTCTTGTCAAATATATATATATATATATATATATATATATATATATATACAAATACTTATATATGACCAAGATAGAAATGGTTATTAAATACATGCATACGAAGGGAAAAAGAAAAATTATTCATCTCGGTTTGCATAAAGGGCCTAAAACAATTTCTAAGTTTGTGTACACATATGTCATTTTCTGCATATTACAGTTTGGATAACACAATAAAAAAGGGAGAAAATTTTGTACGCATAAAAAAAATATAATGGAAGTTGGAAAGGAGGAATGCATAGTTTGAAGCTTCACAGCACACTAAAAAATAAATAAAGATAAATACAAAGAAAATCTATGTTCTTCCTCTGAGAGCATTATGACCTTGGCAACCAATAGGTATGAACTTCTTCTATTGAAACAGTCATAATCCTGATACTTCATCAGAAAACATAAGATATTAATGCCCATCTAAACATTAAGACTTTCCAAATGTAATCCTACTTGGCTATAACAATGGGAATTTTAGTTTCTACCCTTACTACGTCTTTGTTAAACCAAATGATAGTGATAGTAACCAAGGCCATTGTGATCTCTTAATCGAGTCTCTTAAAGTATGTTGTAACGAATCTTGTTATGCTGGGAGAGCAACCTTAATAAGGCACAAGGGTTATGATTATCTAGACAAAAAATTTCCAACCATGGGAAGCACCAGTTAGATAGAGAAACTCTGGAGGCGCCACCAACAGTGAATACATAAGTATGTTATCAATCAGATATGCACCCTTTGTCAGATTTGCAAAAAATCAGACTATCTGTTGAAACATGGAAACTCTTTTCAGATGTGGGTGATCTATGCAAAAAGAGAATCTCTAGAGTGACCTGGTTCTCCAAATGATGAATATTTTTCTAAGTAATTTCTGGGAAAAGGGATAGAAGGATGACTAAAACTAAAACCTATGGCTAACAGATGATTTTCAAGACTTGATAATGATTTAATGATGATTCTGATTTCTTCCTCACAAACAACTTTCAGAAAAACACAATATCTCACAACCTCTCATGAACAATTAACACATAAATAATTTGCATGAAGACCTTATTTTAAATACAACATGCAACCTGTATTTTTGAACTTTTTGCATCAAGAATTACAGTCTTAGGACATAACAAGGACTCTGTGAACAAAAATCACAATATAACATCAAACTGAAACTGCAAGTAGACACAAAATTGAGAAGTAGGAATGTTGTTTTTATTCAATTGAAGGAGTATGCCAAAATTTGTCTGAATTGAGTACAAAATGAGTTTACAAGCTCCAAAATGTGTGAGAGCAAGAAACTGAAATCTGAACTCCCAAGAAGCCTGAAAACTAACTCTTCTTCAAGATATAATCCTCCAAAACCCTAATCCGAGCTCACAGAGAAAGCTCAAGGAAAAGGCGTCAAAAATGTCTCAAAAGTCTGCACCAAAGCAGAAAAACTCACTGTTTCCATGTACATACTAAAAAGCCTCTCAAAATAGACTAAATCTACTTTAAAAGCAAATAAAGCACCTTATCCATCCAACAGACAACTCAAATCTGACCCAAGGAAAAATTTCAACCCCAATTTGCTAAAAATAGCAAAGAGATAAAAACAATCTGCTTTATCTTTGTTTTACATAGTTGCAAATTTTCATAATCTCACAATTAGACCTATTTTTGCAATTAAAGATTTTAAAATCTTTTGCAAAAAACAACTACCATCTTATTTCTCCAATACAACAATTGATTTTTCTTTAAAAAATCATAAAAATATACAAAGCTCATCCCTCATCAATATCCTAATTGATTTCTTCAAAATCAATTGAAAATAAAACCCCTAAGTTTCATTTACAATTTAAATAATTTCTCTCAAAACAATTGAAACTTAGAATATCTATCAATCCCAATTTTCACTAAGGCATTATCTCAAAACCTAAATTAGACCTAGACTCAAAGGTCTTAGAAGAACACCATGGACCATGGTCGACTTAGGCATATGTATTAATTGGCAAAGATTTTCTTAAATAAATGTGATAAAGCCCAATTTGACTTAGGGAAAAACAAAACCCTAACGAACAAAACACAAGGAAAGCCCTATTTCGCATCATTTTGCAAGTGAAGACTTTTGGAAAGAAAGCTCTGCAGCTGCCAAGTATGGACTAGGGTTTCAGCTGGAAACCTCCATTCGAGCCTCCACAATGGTCGACTTCTACTCTGCAATTCATGGTAAGTTGACTCCTCAACGGCATAGTGGTTTTCCTCTTCATTTGAAAGACAAGAATGGCCATTAAGGGGCCCCAGCTTGTACATGATTTACCTCTTATTTCTCTTTACATTTTGTGGCTTTATTCTTCTTGGACGCCTTATGTTTATTCCCTAATCTCTCTCTTCTTATGAGGCGCCATGAGCGAGCTCGAACTCTGATCTGGAAGCTCTATGAGAGCTTGTCCACAGACTTCACTCCTCCATTGCGCACATGGTGAGCTATTGTTCATAGTATCTTCATGGCTTTATTTTCTGAGCCATTTTTGGTCTTGTGGTCATGGATGTAACACAGTCTCTGATGCATTTCTTACTTCCTTGTGCTTGCTTTTGTCACTAGTGTGGCCACCATAAGAACATTTGAGTTTTGAATATGAAAGCTCTTGTGAACTCAACTGAGGGTCATGTATTCTTCTTCAGGCAACAATGGTAAGCCTTCATTTATGTTGCTTTTATTTCTTTCAAAGCTTACAAGCTTGAAAATATAACAGGCCACAGCTTCTTAATGCTAACTGGACATTTGGAAACTCTATAGCTCGACCCACTAAAGGATTTCAATACCTTTGTATTCTGAAACACAAAACCTGATGTGGGTATTCATTGTCCTGAAGAAATCATATTTACTCTTGTGATTTCCCTCCTCTGGAGCTTGACCACCGTGATTTTTTATGTTCTTTTTTGAATTATGTGGTTTTTATGAAAACCCTCACATGGGTATTACTGAAAATTGTAGAATGTTCCTTTAAATTCAAAACCCCAAAATGGGTATTTCAAAAAATGAACAAAAACTGTATATTTGATATTCATGTAAAATCTAGGCTCGACCCAACATGTTTTTTTGTTTTTTCAATTCTCACCATATGGGTTCACTGTGATATGAAGAAATTTGAGTATAACAAAACCCCACGTGGTTTGTTGAAACTTGAAAGGAAATTCACCTATTCCTGAATATTTTTTGTTAAAAGTCCAACATGGGTACCCGTGATATGAAGAAATCTGTATATTTTGACTGAAGCCCTCATATGGGTAAACTGAAAACAATGAGGCATCTGCACTTTTAAATTTCTACACTTTATGCATTTTTGTACTTTCGTATCTCCATTACATGTTAAATGTTACTCTAAGGAAGATAACATTAATGAGGTAAAGCTCATATGAGTATGTTTATTTCTCTGTCTTCATGGCACCGTGTGGTTTTATAAGCCATGCATTGTGTAAAATATATTTTCCTTATATTCTAACATTGATGCCATTGAAGAAACCACTAACTTGGCTTTGTAACTCCTGCTCTGCATATGACATTCCCTTATGATTTGAAAGGGGAAATTTATAGTTTCAAATAACAAAACAACATAACACTTCAAATTCCTGCTGTATTTCCCCTAGGACAACAAGCTAAACCTTCAGGAAATGCAAAACATATGAAACCTTCACGGGTATTGTTGCTTCCAGAACTTAGTGCATGGGGAACATTCTTTCCTCCAGTACACAGAAAATTGTTTTATTGGAAACTGTAGAATGCTTATCCACTTCTACCATGCTTACCTGTCCTAATTTCTTTTACATTTCGTGTGATTCTTCGCTTTACTTATGTTGCTTCAGTCAGAAACCAAAAGATGAATGCATGTACTTTCCATGCTTTGATCAGATGATATCATTGTTTCTCTCCTTGGCACTCTTCATGCATTATTATGTTCCATGCACTTGCTCTCTTCTAAAATGAAAATCTGTAACACTTCTCTTCGTTGAGGCATTATGTATGTCTGTGCACTATCACTGTCATGAGCATGAACACTGTTGATCTTTGCATGATATTATGAACATGATGAATAGCAGAAAAATAAACCATACAACAGTGTTTGAGATGAATGCACTCAGTTGAATTAATCAAGCTGATTTAAATTAACTGTCCATCTGTAGCTTTCAGAAACATTTTTGACTGCTACGAATGAGCAGTTGGCTAGATGGCTTGATGAATGAATTATGTTTTACTCTTCCAGTTGTATATTTCCCTTCTTAATGAACATGATGATTGCAATCTCCTTCTCAGCCCACTTGTAATGAATAAGGGGCAGAATGCCGAGCTCTACCCTTGTAGGAGCCTGTTTTCCTCCACATGTTTGATCTTCAAATAAAAATCAGCTTCATGATTTTCCCTATACCTACACAAAGAAACAAACGATGTTAGCATAAAACAATATATCATGATGTTGATGTCTCTCTTCCAGCTCATGTTTCTGCACTTTTCTTGATTGTTTCAGTGCATGATTAGTAGCATACTACATTATCGTCGATGGTTCATGTAGGTATATTCATAGTCGGAGCTCTAACATCCCTCTCTTCCTTCCTACAGGTCAATGGAGCTCGAAGAAGACAAATGGTGCACCACTTCTGCGACAACCATCAATCAACAGGGAATGATGCTTATGTTTATACTTACGTGATTATTCCTTTTATGCATCTTCCATAGTGTAGTGTGATGCTTATGATGCACTGTAATAGTTACATCCATGGCTTGTGTGGATATTTAATTTCAATCTTCTGCTTTTCATTTTGAAAAGAAAAATGCATCTCAATGCAAAGTTGTACTATCATTTGAATTCTCGCAATCAAATGAAATTCTGTAAATATGAATTATTTTATGAAATAAATGAAAGCATCCAGAAATGCTTTGTTGTTTGTATGCTCAATCTTGTACTCCATTTGATTTTGAAACACTGAAAAACAATTACTTGAAACTCTGTTTCCTCATCTCAATGCATAACTGTTACTTATAAAATGATAAACCAAATACAATCAGCACTTAGCATGTATGCAAAAACAATTGTATTTTTCACTTTCAAATATAACAGTATTTAGTCAGCTCCACCAATTGAGCTGTAGCAAAAAATTGGTAACACATACCTCAGAATATGAATGAAGTTCTTGAATGTGCAGCGTATTTGTCTAGATTTGAAGAGATTAGGCGATATATATTAGACAGCTAATTCAACAACCTCTTGAGATGAGGATTTAGGGCATAAAAGAATGGTCCACGACTGGGGAATTTATCATACCATTATTGTCAAATCCAACCTGCCCCAAATCCCTCAAGGAAATACATGTGGATTCGGGATAGGGCTTCTGCATTTCCCTTCTAGCACTGCTACCATCCCAACTTTAGCAATTGAATGAAGAGCTCTTCAAAGGGAACACCGATGTGAAAAGAGGCATTATTAATGTCAGAAGCATGACTTAAACTCCCACCAATGTTGTGCTAAATCAAGCACCGATTCCAATACCTCTGTAATGGAAGGATTGGCTATTGTAGACATAAGTTGTATCTATACTCTAGTGCAGCAACATGTGAATATCAATAAATAAGAAATATATCAATAGATCGCTGTCGTCGATGGTCTATTAATTGCCCAAATAAAATCTCAGCTATAAATGTTTGCTTGGGTTGGACGATTCCTCATAGTTTCTTCTCTGCACCATTCTGAACTGGTAGTACAACATCTATTGCTAGTTAAAGAATGATTTATTGTGAAATGCATAGCTTAGCCGGGATTGGCAGGTACAGTCAACGTACATAGTAGATGAGTTTCTTGTTTGGCACATAAAATAGAAATCAAATCATGGGGCATTGTCATTATCTGACACCCAGCTCTATTAGTCCTAAATTTATGCCTTGATGGTACTCGAGGCATTCAATTAACATAAGGTTTATCCTACCCACCCCGAAATGACTCGGTGTTCTATTGGGTTCAACCACTTGCATTTAGTGTTACATCATAGTTGGTGTGCTATAAACCATTACTCCATTTCTGTCGCATATAAGGATTGTGATGTATATACTAGTCGTAGAGCAGCAGCATGGAGATAAATATGAGTGTATGTACTTTTACCACCTTTGCTTGTAAATCATATTACTGTTAATTTCAGCGACGGTGGCTAAGAAATCTAAAAAATTTATCTTCAAATTGTACCGAGGCGATCCGTACGGCCTATGATAACTCCTTTTGGGCTAAACTATTCATTCTTCTCTTGCCTGGCGTTGAGCGCACAATCTGTGAATACATTTTGTTTTTGCCCCAGCTGTTGCCATTATAGTTTTATTATGTATTTCGCTTCACCTGATTTCGGTGTCCTTGGTTGCTGCACACCAATTATCGCTGAAAATGGCTATGTATTGTGGGTAATTATTATACTTGCTGTCCCTTGCACCAGACCCACGTCCCATGAGTAATCAGAACACATTGTTCTTGTAGAGGCGCTTAGCTTCATATAGGGAAACTTGGTTGACTTTTTGGTAACTCCTTTCCTTAAGCGCGCTGTGAAGATTTCTTGCCCTCTTGTCATAAAAAAAAACAATGTTATATGTACGTATTACCTTTGGGGAGGGAAAGGAATTCCTTTTAAGATTCCACGTTTCCTCATAAAGAAACTTTAAATATAAGCCTATATGCAAAGAGAGAAAATTTAAATATAAGCTTATATGCAAATGAGCTTTAAACATTTAAAAGAAAAAGGTTATCAATTTCCACCCCTTAGTGGGGAAATATATTATATTTTAAAATAGCTTATATCATGGTCTTAGTTCAAAATAAAAAGGGAGACTTCTAAGATTTATTCTTTTAAAAAGTTTATATGGAAGTAGATTATATATAGTGATTTGTGGTTTATATAAATTAGTCTTTATAATTATATATTGAAATGATAAAGAGAATAGTTAATATTAAATTGAGTTTAAAGATATGTATTTTTTTTTAATATAATTTTACATGAAAAAATTGTATGGTATGTTGCTAACATATTATAATATTAATATAGTATAGTATGAATTTGGGTTATTATTATTAATGTTAGATTGCCAATTAAAATGATTAATTATATGAGGTAATATTATTGGAAATAAGGTAATATTATTGGAAATAATAGTTAATTGGATTTTATAATATTAATGATAATATTGACATAAGTGATAGTATAATCATTAGTTATATTTTTTTTTTATTCAAGGGGTAAACGTTTTTGACTGGAGCTATGAACCGGATACAACCATTCAACAATAACACACCAACGGGGTTTGAATCTTGGTGGCAGGAACAACAATGCCACCTATAAACCATCACACCACGCCAATACCGGCATAATCATTAGTTATATTAATCTTAATGATAATAGCAATATAAATATAGATATGAAATAGATAAAATTAATAATGTGAATGTGGCATGAATGAAAATGGCATTACAATGTTGCATATAAATTTAGTTTGTCAAGAGGATAAATATATTATATTCATAATATTAATATTAATGATATTAGTAAAAATGGTAATTATAACAACAAATTTTTTGTTGAATGGAATATTGGTATTTTGATTACATGGTATTAACATTATTATTGTAAAATTGAGACTTGAAAATGATACTACTATGTGGGTTAAATAGAAGAAAAAATATTAGAATAACAATTGAGAGATTTCATATTAATAATGTTATTAAGATTTTTCTTAGTGAAAATTTGTGGGCCTAACATGAAGCTTTTTAATATTTGAGAGACTAAATCAAACCAACTCAGTAGTTTCATTAAGGTATCTCAATGGGTAATTTAATCTATATATATTGGGCATGATTGTTATCAAAGTTCTTAATCCACACCTGTATGGAAATGGCTATATTGGAGTCAACTTATTTTCAATTAAATTAAATTGAGCAAGTCAAGATATTATGACACCTTAGAAAAAGGTGAATGCTAACGTTCAAATTAAATAATAACTAATTGGTGGTAACATTATTGCTAACACTATCTCAACAAGTTCTTGAGAAGGATGTAAGTTAAGAAGTTACAAAACTTAGTTAAGGGAGTCGATCAACATGAACCAGTAACTACTTAATCTATGGGTGGTGCATTAATCATGATAATAATGACAAATAGTGTAAGGGCTTAACATTTGCGTTGTGCAATGGTGGCTTGTCGGGAACACGTAGGGGGCCAAACCTATGTTTTTAAAAAAATAAATAGAGGCAATTGTGTTAGTTCCACATTAAAATGTGGGCATGACATTGTTGTACCATTGTAATCTTGAAACAATGTAACTTTATATAATAAATGTGATGCATATATATTCTTGGTATTATCATGTGTTCTCATGTGGATGTTTATCATTGATGTAATGTAATGGATGTGTGTACAATTTATACTTATTCTATATAATAATTTTTTAAATGTAAACTTGGGATTTGTTAATCATCGTTATGGGAACTAGGTTTTAATAGAGCATATGCGAGTAATGCAGTCATGTTTACCCCAGAGGATGTAGCTAGATAATGTGTATGTATAGTTTGAATTACAAGTGTTGTATGCTAACTTACATTACATGTTAGTTTTACCTTAAGAAAAAAAATTGGTGCTATTATTGTTAGTTAAGTTGTCCTTTGGGGTTTGCATGGCGGGGTATTACACTATCAGACATGAAAACACTTTGAAAACAATCATTTCAAATGTTGAAACTTTGGCAACTCAGCACAATAGATTTGCACAGTGGTGAGAGGAACAAAGACAATTTTATGTCGATGGGTTATCATATGATGAGGTGAAAACACTTGATATTGAGAAATCCCAATTAGCCCAGTTCTTCATCGATCACAGAACAAGATAGCCTGTTAATGTGTAGAAACCAAAATTTTTAATTAAATGGTGCATCCATAGAGGCATATTAGATAATTTCTGGAGATGTTGGTGGATGGTTTTTGATAAACCACCCAACAACAATCTTGATGTCCCTTAATATTTTCTCTAAAAATTATATGTTGAGTTTGTGCCAGGGAAACATGCCAATTACTTTGACATGTGAGATTTTTAGGGTGTTGGTAGAGGGATACCACAGGATAGACCTAGAGCACGTTGAGTCACCCCAGTTCGTCTTGCTTTGCCTATTGCTGCCTCAACTCCACTACCTTACCCTAATATTACTGTAGATGCAGGGAGTCTGAGCATTTATGCCTTACATTCATTGAGTGATCATTTGGTCACACAGAGCCATCTTGTTGTGCAACCATTTGACAGTGCATCCCATCATGATGGTGTTGCCCCTTATACATCCTAGCATGATGGTGGTGCACCTGATGCATCAAATTCCATTGGTACAGTGTCATCAACCCCCACTGGTACACTGTCATTAGCTCCCACTGGTACATTGTCCTCTTTGAGACATATTTGTGTGCCTCATTGTTGCATAACATGCAACAATTTATGTTTGGGTCCTCTCTGATGGTCCACTAAGGCTTCCATAGTCACATTTGACTATGAGGTTCATGATATGTCAGATGTAGGAGTTGATAACGCACGGAGTGGACCATTTGTAGGAGAAACATCGACTACCAGGGACAATATGGGAAGACCGGTAAGACTTAAAGTAATTTCATAGTGTGTTTTATGTAAATTCTTTCATATTTTATGAGAGATATTTGTATTAATATATGTTTATGTATTGGAATCTTTAACAGTTGTTGACAAAGGAGCATATGTCACAAGTGCAAGAGGCTATGCACACTGCCATTTCATTTTCCCTAGAGAATCAGCATATAGTATTATTTAAATTCTTATTTTAGATGTTAATTTTTGAAATATATTATGTTTAAATACATGTACTACATATATTGATTGTCTAATGTAATCTTGTCTTTTTATGCAACAACCTGGTTCTTATACAACCTTGTCGACTGGGTCTGACCCATTGGATGAAGTTGCACAACAAGTATATATTTGTTTTTATTCTCGACATTATGATTATATGTGCATGTGCATTTAAATTGTGTTGTACATTTGTGTCATTTTTTATATAGGAAACCATCTTAGTTGATTCATCCACTATGAGGCCATCTAGTGTTGTAGCATCACAACAGGTATGTGTTTATTTTATATTGCAAATATTTACGTTTAGATAGGAGTAGATATGTGTTTAGTAGATATGATTATTTTTCAACAATTATATGTTAATTTGTATCATTTTTATTTTATCTGCTATAGTCCTATGCTCAACTCAACACTATGCCGGGAGTGTGAGAACATTACTTTATACGAGGAATCCTGATCGTCCAAAGGGACAATCATATGCAGATCCTCTTGCAGAAAAGAGAGCAAGACTTGAGGTAAACAAGAATTGCATTATTGATATAATATAGTACATGTATACTGATTTTGATGTTAAATTCATAATTTATAAATGATGGTATATAAGTTTCTATATACTAGTCTATCTTGTCAACCATTCACATAATTAATCTAATTTGTGGTTTGAAATGTTTTTGTGCAGGGAACTTCAGAGCAACTAACTTCTTTGAGGAGGCTCAATTTTGATGGTCCAGCACATGATTAGGATATGATATAGATTGATATGTACTTAGGGTTTGATAGATCTTAAGATGACATATATGCCACATTTTGTAAAACTTTTTCTAAGTAGGCATATGCCAAATTTATATATGCATAGACATAATTATTCTACAGTTTGATATATAAGAATTGATATTCGATCTAATTTGTTCCTCATGTGCATGTCTTTCTACTTTGAATTTTAAAAATGGAATGTATAATTATCTCAGAATGGTTTAAAGTTATGATTGATAATGTATGTTATGGAATAATGAAATTGCATTTTAACAAAACTTATGAATTACAATTGGTAATCCATCTATGTTAGAGTTTATTCATATTAAAGTTCACATACATTACATTCCATGAGACCATATTTCTTTGAGGGATTTTTTCAAACAATTCATTTCCTTTTCTATTGTACCACATTTTTCATACATGTCTACCAATACATTTTTATCAAACACTCAATTTGAGAATGTTGCAAGTATGAGCTAGTTTGGTGGTGTTGTCATTAATGTCAACACAGTTTTGTATGTTGCATATTGTGCATATATGGTTGAGTTGCTAATGAGATGTTGTGAGTACATAGAGTTATCTTTATGGTGTTTTAGATATGTTGGGTTGATGAGTTTCCAAGTGCTTTTGATAAAATTAATAAAGAAGAGAAGTCAAAGTGTTGAATGTGTTCAAAACATGCTCTAGTATGTACTTCACATTTCTCCTATGTTGATCTTATGCTTGTGCAGATCTGAAGGTGTGTTGTCAGTATTTTCATGGTAACATATGCTAAGTTTCAACTTTTGGTAAGTTGGTACGTGAAACTTGTATCCACCGATATGTGTGTTCTACCGGCAGAATCAATGTTCTATGGACTAGGAGAAATATTGTTGCTCTTCATTTTTTCTCTGTTTTGTTTCAGATCTTACGGATTTGGAATGTACATCTTGTGAAGGTATTTCTTATGCTCTAACAAAGAGGTTTGGAGTTTAGTAATCCAGAAGTCATGTTTCAGTATTTATGTGTGTGTCTACACAGTTCAAATTGTCTGATGAAAGAGATTTAGTGATTGAAGCTTGTTGTTCTTGTTGCGGATGTATCTGGAAGGTTTTGAAATGTATTCTCATGCTTAAGAAAGTGTGTTGTGGTGTTTGCATGTCATCTTCTAGTTGGGAAGCATGTTCATCAATGAGTATTTGTGTTTTCATTAGGTTTGGCCGACCTAGTGTTTACACTTCATTTGAAGAATAAAATTTAATTAAGGAAGTGTGTAGAAGATTCAAGAATATTATTTGTGGTCTTGGTTATATGTTTTATTGGTCCACTCTTATTCCTTTCCACCGTGAGAATTTAGAGTTGCCAACCTAATTTGAGTTTATGAAATGATGTATTGTGGCCAACCTTGGAGAAAGTTTCTAAGGTTGAGAATAGTATAAAAGAAATTCAAGTTGTGAAGAATGGTATGACAGTGTGATGCAAAGTGATGAAAGTGTGCCACAAATCATAAGATCAGAAGTGTGTGCGAGTGAATTGTGATAGTAGTTTTTCAATTTGTTGAAGGCAGTGAACTAAAGGTTTCTATAATCCTATGAATGTACTTCAATTGCAGTGGTGGATATTTTGTTCTCTTTTGTATCTGTAGGCAGTGAGCCTCCCTGTTGGACAGTGAGCCTTTGTGTTTGGACAATGAGTCCTCTTTTTGGGTAGTGAGCCCTTAGTAGTGAGCCTCTGTATTTAGTGTATAATATTTATATTGTGAGTTAACCCTCACCGTGGTTTTTCCCTTATTGGTTTTCCACGTAAAAATTTGGTGTTCATTGTGTTGATTTACTTTCTGTTATTTATGTTTCATGCTTATATTTAATAACATAATAGTGTGGTTGAAGATTTGATAAGTGATAAAGTTTTAAGGTTAAATTTGTGTGACAACTGATTCACCCCCCCTCTCAATTGTCTTGCGCCTGTTTAACAATTGGTATCAGAGCTTGTGGTTCCTTGTGTAGAGCTTAACCGCTTAAGGAAGATCCAATGGCGCATAAATTGG
Organism: Sequoia sempervirens; assembly: GCA_007258455.2. NCBI lineage: Eukaryota > Viridiplantae > Streptophyta > Pinopsida > Cupressales > Cupressaceae > Sequoia > Sequoia sempervirens. The sequence continues at coordinate 16,386,828 of VDFB02000010.1, read as the reverse complement.
TAATTCCTATGTTTGATGGAGCTAACTACAAAGATTGGAAGGGACAAATGAGAGTATATATTATCTCTCTTAGTTTCAAGACCTGTAAGGTTGTTGAGAACAAGTATACAATTTTGTCTGGTGGTGTTAATTCTGCAGATGAGATCTCTGCTTATGAAGAAAATGAGAAGGTGAAGTATGCGATTTGTAGTGGTTTATCTAAAAATGAGTGAATTAAGGTTAATTCTCTGGATACTACATATGAAGTCTAGAAGAAGTTGGAAGACATGTATGAAGGAAATGAAAAAGTGAAAATGACAAAGAGACTAGTGGCAAATCGTAGATTTGTGAACCTAAAAATGGAAGATGGTGAAGAATTTACAAGTTTCTTTCACAGGGTTGAATAGACTGTAAATGAAGTTAGAAATCAAGGAGGAAAGCTATCAGACGAAGAAATAATTGAGAAGATCCTGATTACCATATCAGACTGCTACAGTGATAAAATATATGTGATTGAATAAATGTATGATCCTAAGAAGTACACCTTGTAAGGATTTGAATTGAAAAAGTTCCAAAAAGATGACAAGATAGAAGAAAAGACAGAAAAAAAATTTAAGGCAATGAAGATCGAAGAGGAATCAGATAGTGATGGTGTTGATGAGTTGGAAGCTAACTTCACCAGGAAGTTGAAGAAAGGTACCAGAAAGTATAGAGGTATGTTACCCTTAAAATGCTTTAGTTGTGGTAATATTGGTCATTATGCTTCAAGATGTCTGAATAGGGATACACATAAGAAGAACAAGGATTATAAAGATAAGGATAGGAAGGATAAGAAGTATAAGAAGTTGTACTATGTTAAGGAAGAGGTAGGTATTTCTAATGATGAATCTAACAATGAAGTTGATGATAGTGAATGCTTATTCTTAGCTTTGGAAAGTAAATATGTATCCACTAACCCTGGAAAATGTGTAAGTAAGAAGGCTACAGAAGTTAAGAAGAATAGGATGGAAGGTACTTTGGTTACTATTTTTCATGCAAGACATGATGAAGACTATTGGGTAATTGATAGTGGATGTTCAAATCACATGACCAAAGATAAGAGTAAATTCACTAAACTCAAGAGGTATGACAGTGGTTTAGTTATGTTTGGTGATGATTCAGGAGCTAAGATCTGTGGTAAAGGTTTAATTAGTATTGATGGAGTGCATAGCACTGATGATGTGTATTATGTGAAGGGTTTGAGGCATAACCTTCTAAGTGTTGGTCAAATGTGCAACAATGGCTTTAAACTCGTGTTTTAGAACAATACCTGTGAAATTAGAAAAGGATCCAGTAATGGAGATATGATTGCTACTGGAAGAACTCAGGGGAACATCTATCAGCTGAAAGGAGTTGATGGTCATTTTCTTGTATCTCTAATCAGTGAAAGTTGGTTATGGCACTAGAGAATGGGACATGTGAACTTTGATAGCCTGGTCAAGATCAGTGCAAAGGATATTGTTCAAGGACTGCCTAGAATCACAAGACCTACTAATGCCATCTGTAGAAGTTGTCAATTAGGGAAGCAAACAAGATGTAGCTTTAAAGGAAAGGAACATTCTACTACCAGAATGTTGGAATTAGTACATACTGATTTATGTGGTCCAACTAAGACTAGAATCCTGAATGGTGATAGATATTTCATGTTTCTTATTGATGATTACACTTGAATGGCATGGGTTGCTTTTCTCAGAGAAAAGAATCAGGCCCTAGATAGGTTTAAGGTATTCAAACCAAGAGTGGAAAATGAAGTAAATCTAAAAATCAAGTGTTTGAGATATGATAGAGGCGGTGAATTCACTTATGGTGAATTTAATGCATTATGTGAGAACCACAACATAAAAGACAATTTTCTTCTCCAAGAACCCCTTAGCAGAATGGAGTAGTTGAAAGGAAAAATAGGACAGTTCAGAAAGCTACTAGAACTATGATGAAAGACTCTAATGTACTAGATGTATATTGGAGAGAAGTAATACATACTACCATTTATGTTCTTAATAGAGTTTAGATCAGGCACAACAACACAAAGACACCTCTTGAGTTATGGATTGGTAAGACTCCTATTGTGAAATATTTTAAGGTATTTGGAAGAAGATGCTACATTAAAAGAGATGATGAAAATATTGGAAATTTTTATGCTAGATGTGATGAAGGAATATTTCTTGGATACTCTACTACTAGCAAGGCATACAAATGCTTTAAAAAAAGATTGAGAAAGATCATTGAAAGTGCTAATGTGAAAGTTGATGAAGACATACGAAGACCTATTGAGATAAGTGAAGTTGAACCTGATGATCTTATCTATGGACATATACCTGAAGAAAACAAGGAGAAGGAAGAAGAAGAGTAAGTGGAAGAATAAGAAGAGAATGAACCAGGACCTGTTGCTAGGACTCCTAAATATGTACAAAAGAATCATCTGAAAGATCAGATAATTGGAGACAAGAGTGAAGGTGTGAAGACAAGAAGAAGAGTTGCAGCTAAGGTAAATTTTTGTTTACTTTCTAAAATAGAACCTTGAAACATAGATTTTTGGGACCCTATGGACTAATCTTGCACTTCTAGGGTTTTTCACCTAAAAGGAGAGAGACAAGGCCAAAAATGCTAATGTATCACTCAAATTAGGATGTATGCAATGTTTTTTAATGTAAATGAACTTAAATAAATGTAATTGACTAATCTAAATGACTGAAAATGAATGCAAAAGTGTAATTACAACTATGTTTGAAAACACATTGTGATATGCAAACAACTATGTAAATGAAGAAATGATGCAAAACAAAAAGTACATGGATGAATCTGAGTGCACCTAGATGAATTGTGATGATTCTAGAGTGTTCTGAATGCTTATGGAAATCACTGAATTTTCATAGTGGGACTCATTCGCCTAGGGTGTCGAATAGTCCTCCTCCTGGTGAAAAAAGTGTCGAGAGCTGGTTTATGTCTGTTGAGATCCAGAATCTGACAAAATTCAAATTTTTAGTCCTAAGGTGGGACTCATTTTCCACAAGTGGTGAATCAGTCCTCTCCCAAATTTCTAAAAAATTAGGAGACAACTCTGCAACACTAGATCTGGAAAAGTCTTCTTTTTGGGTTGCTGAAGTTAGTTCTACAGAAAACTGACAAATAACTCTCTCCAAGCTTGAATTTGACTCAAGTTGACTTGGAAATAAATCTTCAACACCTAATAACCTGTCAAATATGCATACAAAGAGCTGCAAACAAACATGCAATAAGGGGAAAATGATTGAGGGTTAGTGAATAGGGGTTTGCCTTGGTCAAACCCCACTTTTGGTAATTAAACCCTTAAAAAGCTAATGAAATGAAAGAGAAAGATAAACTAATAACATGCAAGTTCCATCAACCTACCTAACCCTTGATAATGCAAGTCTGAATTAATGTCAATGGTTGCTTCAAAGTGCTTGAATTGTTGATGTAAAATGCTTGAATGCTTGAAATATGAGATGAAATGCTTGATTGAGTGAGGTGGTGTAAAATGAGGTGAAAATAATTTATTTATACAATTCTTGTGCCTTAGTATCCATTCATATCTCATCACAAGCCGAAATCAAGTGATTTTGAATAAAGTCTCGAAAGGAAATTTGAAATATTTTGAATTTGGGGCCAAGGGGGACTCATTCGCCACGAATGGGTCCCACTTAGGACCTAAGAACAAGTGTCAAGAAAAATGTTGTATTTAATGTTATTTGTTGGGATAGCATTCAAAAATACATTTAATTACAACTTATGAGGGCATAAAGAGCCCAAATAAAGCATGAGAAGGGTGTAAATAGTGAAAATATGCCTAGAAGAGCGTGAAAGCTTGTTACAAGACTTTACAACACTTCAAAATAGGGCTTGTTGATGAGTAAAAAGGTGTTTTTTAGGTAAATTGCATTAAATAGAGTCTAAAAGAATGTAGAAATGTCTTACAAAATTGAACACAACACCTTCACAAGACGTCGTTCTTTGAGCTTTAGTACCTAAATAAGCATGTTCAAGCCATGTTACAACATAAAATCAAAGCAACATAGTTACAACACCATGAAACAAGACCTAAAAGGACATGAAAATGACAAGGGGCCATTTTTCTATGACACAAACCTAAATCTATAAAAGAAGCATGTGAAGATGAAAGTTGGATGAGAGCTATGAAAGAGGAACTGCAACAGATAGAAAAAAAAATAGACATGGGAAATAGTCCCTAGACTTATGAACAAAAATTTGATTGGCTCAAGATGGGTGTTCCAGAACAAACTAAATGAAAGTGGAGTAGTAAGGAATAAGGCAAGACTAGTATGCAAAGGATATTCACAAGTTGAAGGTATAGATTTTGAAGAAACATTTTCTCCTATAGCTAGAATGGAAGCTATAAGAATGTTTTTGGCATTTTCTACACACAAGGACTTCAAGGTATATTAGATGGATGTTAAGTCAACTTTTTTGAATGGCGAGTTGGAGGAAGAAGTGTAATGGAGCAACCTGAAGGGTTTTAGTTGTCTAACAAACCGAACATGGTTTGTAAATTAAAGAAAGCATTGTATGGATTGAAGGAAGCTCCCAGAGCTTGGTATGCAAGACTGGACATATATCTGACAAAGCAAGGATTCAACAAAGATTTTGTGAACAACAACCTCTACTTCAAAGTTCAAGGTAATAAGATGTTGATTGTAGTTGTTTATGTTGATGATATCATCTTTGGTGGAAATGAAGGCATGTGTAAAAATTTTGCTGAAGAAATGCATAAAGAATTTGAGATGTCTATGATTGGTGAATTGAATTTCTTCCTTGGTCTACAAGTGAATCAAACTAATAAAGGGATACTCATTTCACAATATAAGTATGTAAAAGAGTTGTTGAAAAAGTTTGGGATGGAGGATTACAAACCAATTTGTACTCCTATGGTAACCGAATGTAAGTTGAGCAAGGATGATGAATCTACTAAGACTGATCAAAGCAAATACAGATCCATGATTGGCGGATTGTTGTATCTTATTGCTACTAGACCAGATATTATGCATGCAGTGTGTTTAGTTGCTAGATTTCAAGCATATCCTAGAGAAGCACATCTTATACCTATAAAAATGATATTTAGATATCTTAAAGGCACATCAGATTATGGATTATGGTACCCTAAGAGTAATGATTTCACTTTGAGCACCTATACAGATGTTGATTGGGTTGGATGTGTAGATGACTAGAAGAGTACTAGTGGTGGTGCTTTCTTTCGTGGAAAAAGACTAGTTTCATGATTGAGTAAAAAGAAAGACTCGGTTTCTTTATCCACTGCAGAGGCAGAATATATTGTTGCAGCATCCTGCTACACACAAGTTCTATGGATGAAGCAAACTCTGAAAGACATTGGTGTGGTATGTGATGAGCCTATTTCTATTTTTTGTGATAATACAAGTGCAATAAACATTTTGAAGAATTCAGTTATGCATTCAAGAACGAAGCACATATCTATCAAGTATCATTTTTTGAGAGAGAAAGTGTTGGAGAATGAGGTCAAACTGGAGTATGTCACAACAAAGGAACAAATTGCAGACATATTTGCTAAAGCTCTTCCAAAGGATACTTTTGAGCATCTTAGGGAGAGGTTGGGGGTCATTGAACCTCCTAACTAGGTGCACATAAAGGTGCATCAGTCTAGTGAATTCATAGATTCTTCATTTATCTGGACTGATAGATGGGTCTACTCCGTAGGGGGAGTAGAAAAGGTTTTCATTGTTGTAGTATGAGTGTACTCCTAAGGGGGAGTAATCATAGTAGTTATTCTATTCCATTGATGTTAAAGGGGGAGAAAATGTTATGTGTTTCCATCAATGAAAAATGGGGAGATTGTTGCAAGTATGAGCTAGTTTGGTGGTGTTGTCATTAATGTTGTCATTGATGTCAACACAATTTTGTATGTTGCATATTGTGCATATATGGTTGAGTTGCTAATGAGATGTTGTGAATACATGGAGCTATCTTTATGGTGTTGCAGATATGTTGGTTTGATGAGTTTCCAAGTGATTTTGAGAAAATTAATAAAGAAGAGAAGTCAGAGTGTTGAATGTGTTCAGAATGTGCTTTGGTAAGTGCTCCACATTTCTCCTGTGTTGATCCTATGCTTGTACAGATCTGAAGGCATGTTGTTGGTATTTTCATGGTCACATATGCTGAGTTTTAGCTTATGGTGAGTTGGTACATGAAATTTGTGTCCATTGGTATGTGTTTTCTACCGACAAAATCAACACTCTATGGACTAGGATAAATATTGTTGCTCTTCATTTTTTCTCTGTTTTATTTCAGATCTTTTGGATCTAGAATACATCTTGTGAAGGTCTTTCATATGCTCTAGCGAAGAGGTTTGGAGTTTGGTAATTTGGAAGTCATGTTTTAGTATTTATGTGTGTGTCTGCACAGTCAAAATTGTTTGATGAAATAAATTTAGTGATTGAAGCTTGTTTTTCTTGTTGTAGATGTATCTGGAAGGTTTTGAAATGTATTCTTGTGCTTAAGGAAGTGTGTTGTGGTGTCTGCATGTCATCTTCTGGTTGGGAAGCATGTTCATGAATGAGTATTTATGTTTTCATTAGGTTTGGCTGACCTATTGTTTACACTTCATTCGAAGAATAAAATTTAATTAAGGAAGCATGTAAAACATTCAAGAATATTATTTGTGGTCTTGGTTATATGTTTTATTGGTCCACTCTTATTCCTTTCCACCATGGGAATTTAGAGTTGCCAACCTAATTTGAGTTTATGAAATGATGTATTGTGGTCAACCTTGGAGAAAGTTTCTAAGGTTGAAAATAGTATAAAATCAAGTTGAGTTGTGAAGAATGGTATGACAGTGTCATGTAAAGTGATGAAAGTGTGCCACAAATCATAAGAGCAAAAGTGTGTGCGAGTGAGTTGTGATAGCAGTTTTTTAGTTTGTTGAAGGTACTGAACTAAAGGTTTTTGTAATCATGTGAATGTGCTTTAATTGCAGTGGTGGATCTTTTGTTCTCTTTTGTATCTGTAGGCAGTGAGCCTCCATGTTGGACAGTGAGTCCTTTGTAGGTAGTGAGTCTTTGTGTTTGGACAGTGAGTCCTCTTTTTGGGCAGTGAGCCTCTGTATTTAGTTTATAATCTTTATATTGTGAGTTAACCCTCAACATGATTTTTCCCTTATTGAGTTTTCCACGTAAAAATATGGTGTTCATTGTGTTGATTTACTTTTTGTTATTTATGTTTCATGCTTATATTTAATAATAGAATAGTGTGGTTGAAGATTTGATAAGTGATAAAGTTTTAAGGCTAAATTTGTGTGACAACTGATTCGCCCCCTTCTTAGTTGTCTTGCGCCTATTTAACAGAGAATGCCCATGATTTCAAGCTCTATTGAATGAATTTAGATTTGACATTATTTTGTTTTTTGAACTCATTTAATGAAGTGGGCAGCTGATTTTTATTTCAAAAGAAGTTAAAATTAATGAAAAATGGATACAACTTAATGAAATGCATGTCATGTTATAGTGTTCATTCGAAAGTAATATAATCATCTTGATAAAAATCAATGTCACTTAATGTTCATTCAAGTTTAATAACATGTAAAAGCTATAAAATCATCTTAAATAAGAATCAATATCTTTCAACCATAGGGGTTTGATGCAACCTTCATACAAAGTTCTTACAACTGAAAAAGATACATGTTCATTAGATTTTTCATGTGAAATCTATACAATAATCATGATCAACAATTAAGACATCACTCAACCATGATGCAACCATTAAATAGACTAAATGAGTGTGATACTACCATTAAACAAACCAAATACAACTGCATGGCATGCATGTTATTTGACCTTCGACATGCAATTTGTATTATCGTAATGCACAACAATGAATGTTGCTAACCATAATGCATCAATAAGAAAACTAGGCATGATATATGGGTAGATTTACATTATGAATGGTCCTATTTTGCACCTAGACACGCCAAATCACTTTGAGCTACATTGGACCAACGATTTCCCTTAAGAGTCTAAAGTGCAAAAAGGTAGCAATATTTGATGGGATATTACCTGAAAACTATGACGCTTACAGACTCTTCGTTTGAGGCTACAAGATTTTATTGGGACCTTCTTCAATAGCCTCTCTCATTTTTTTCTATTTCGTAGGCGTTTTCCTATGGTGACGAGTTTTCAGTTGAGGAAAAAGTTGTCAAATGTAAGCAGTGTAAAGTTGCAAAGTGGTGCAACTTTTTTTCTACAACTCATACGACCAAATGGAATATTCCAACACATCTATATGGGTATGTTTATGCTAGGAATGGTCCTATTTTTCACCCAAACATGTCGAATCACTCCGAGCTACATTAGACCGATGATTTCCCTAAAGAGTCCAAAGTAAAAGGAAGCAATCTTTGACGGGCTATTACCTGAAAACCGTGATGCTTCCAAACTCTTTGTCTAAGGATATGGGATCATGTTGGGACACTTTACAATAACCTCTCTTGGTTTTTTCTATCTCAGAAGCGCTTTCTCGTGGTGATGAGTTTTCAGTTGAGGAAAAAGTTGTTAGATGCAAGCAATGTAAAGTTGCAAAGTGGTGCAACTTTTGTTTTGCAACTCGTACGACCAAATGGACTGTTCCAACACATTTGGATGGGTACGTTTACACTAGGAATGGTCCTCTTTTGCACCCAAACACATCAAATCACTTTGAGCTACATTAGATCGACGATTCCCCTTAAGAGTCCAAAGTGCAAAAAGACATCAATCTTTGAAGGGATATTTCTTGAAAATCGTGATGCTTACAGACTCTCTGTCTAAGGATATGGGATTATGTTGGGACCCTCTACAATAACCTCTCTTGGTTTTTTCTATCTCAGAGGTGTTTTCCCATGGTGACAAATTTTTCAGTTAAGGAAAAAGTTGTCAAATGCAAGCAGTGTAAAGTTGCAAAGTGGTGCAACTTTCGTTCTACAAATTGTACGAACAAATAGACTATTCCAACATGTTTGGATAGGTATTTTTACGCTAGGAATGGTCCTTTTTTGTACCCAAACACATTGAACCACTCTGAGCTACATTGGACTGATGATTTCCCTTAAGAGTCCAAAGTGCTAAAAGGTAGCAATATTTGAAGAGCTATTTCATGGAAATCGTGATGCTTATAGACTCTCTATTTGAGGTTATGAGATCATGTTGGGATCCTATACAATAAAATCTCTTGGTTTTTTCTATCTCAAAGGAGTTTTCCCATGGTGACGAGTTTTTAGTTGAAGCAAAAGTTGTCAGATGCAAGCAGTGTAAAGTTACAAAGTGGTGTAACTTTCGTTCTACAACTCATACAATCAAACAAACTATTCCAACACATCTGGATGGGTATTTTTATGCTAATCATAGTCCTCTTTTGCACCCAAACATGCTAAACCACTCTGAGCTACATTGGACCAGTGATTTCCCTTAAGAGTCCAAAGTGTTAAAAAACAACAGTCTCTGACGGGCTATTACTCGGAAACCATGTCAGCTAGAAAAAAAAATTCTTAGTCTACAAGATCACATAGGGCCCCTCTATAATAACCTCTCTCATTTTTTGATATCTCTAAGGCGTTTGTCTATGGTATCGAGTTTTTATTGATGAAAAAAGGGTCAGATGGATGCAATGTAAAGGTGCAAAGGGTTTTAGGGTTCATTTTGTTCCTCATGAGTAAGTGAAAAAGTGATTCATTTACTCAAATACACTTAATTCATGAGCTACACACATGAATATAAAGTATACACATTAAAACACGTGGGTCGTAAAATATACATTGGAATACTCATAAGTGACAAAGTATACACATAAGTTGTAAAGTATACACTTGAATACACGTAAAGTATACAAAAATACACATAATATTATCATTCAATAATTGCTATCAAATATAGGATATACAAAATGCCACATAGGCATACAACAAATGACCTTAATACAGAGTCATTTCCCAGTAGGGGAAGGAAATAGATCACACATTACCTTCGCGATCGACATAGTCTTCCATGACAGTAGCATGTTGATGTTTTGGAGTGACAAGCACTTGTACAAACCATCAAGGTAGCAGTTAAACTACATACAATAGAAAAGATGCTTAGAATAACAAATATATATTATTCTAAGCAACCTAAATGATGATGAAATGGTAATGCAAACTAGAAAAGATGCTTAAAATAACAAATGTATATTATTCTAAACAACCTAATTGATGATGAAATGGTAATGCAAACTATAAAAGACACTTACAATAAAAAATCTATATTATTCTAATATGTCGCATACCTCTGCCAAATGATTAGAGCTGGCTATTGTTGTAGTAGCTCCATGATCAATCATGTTAAGAACATCACAATATACTTCGAATGAGAAATCTATATGGTCACAATATAACAAATGCTTAGACTAACAAATCTATATTATTCTAAGCAACTTGAATGATGATGAATTGGTAATGCAAACTAGAAAAGATTCTTATAATAAAAAATCTATATTATTCTAATCAACCTAAATGATGATGAAATGGTAATGCAAATTAGAAAAGCTGCTTAGAATAAGAAATCTCTATTATTATAATCTATTGCATATCTCTGTCAAAGGATCAAAGTTGGTTATTGTTGTAGTAGCTCCATGATCAATCATGCCAAGAACATCGCAATATACTTTGAATGAGAAATCTATATGGTCACAATAGAAAAGATTCTTAGACTAACAAATCTATATTATTCTAAACAACATAAATGATGAATTGGTAATGCAAACTAGAAAAGATGCTTAGAATAGAAAATCTATATTATTCTAAACAACCTAAATAATGAACCTTAGCAGATAAACAACATAAAAATGTAATGAACAATATCATACATGTCCCATACAACAAATGATCTGCTACTCAAGTGTGCTTGAAGGGTCATCTCTTACCTTCAGAGTTTCCAGTAATGCTTCATGATCAACACTACTAATTGTCCATAGTTTTTTTTTTGGTCTAGCATGATGTCTCAATAACTTAATATTTGTTGCTATAACAAAGTGTGAATACATGTGTTTCTCGTAGTCTTCAAATGAAGGTATGCCATTTTTTCTAATCATATATGTTCACAACCAAGTTTTGAAAACAATAACTGAACCTGTATGATCATAAGTTTTTTATCAACATCTAAATATACTTAGAATAAAAAATCTATATTTCATCTAGAAAACCTAAATGATGATGAAATGATAATGCAAACTAGAAAAGTTGATTAGAATAAAAAATCTATATTATTGTAAACAACCTAAATGATGATGAAATGGTAATGCAACCAAGTTTGAGAAACAACAACTGAACTTGTAGGATACATGAACCCATCACCATCTATCATCAGTTGTGTTAGCTTTTTCTTTTCATGTACACATCATGCCAAACAATAGTTTGATACCTCTTCATTCCCCTACAATGCTATGACTGAATAGGCATGTCCTAGCTATACAAGATCTAAAAGATGATTGTATTCAAGTGAATTTTCCATTACATCTTCTAACGAGGATTGTGCTATAGATAAAGGGGTTAGATACCATGGAATCCATGTATCTACCCACTCACTTGACTTGCACTGATCCCAATCACACTGAATAAAATTCTGACAAAAACAAGTCATCTCTCATGTCCATATGGTCCATGCACTCGCATCTGAGCTTCGAAATGAATGCATCTTTGAAGAATATCTAATTTTTTGACATTTCATTTTATCTCCCATTGTGCCCTCCTCAACCAGCCAAAAGAACCTACGCACTTGTGAATCAAGTGTCTCTCCTCGTGATAGTGCATAAGTAGACCAATCCACAATAGAACGTGTATCACCAAATGTTGCACCACCTTCGATCTTCATTTGTTCCTTAACCAAAGCTCTCTTCACACATGCACTTGTGCCATCATGTTCTCCTTTTCTATGCCCAACTTTGAAAAAACTATAAATATGCGGTACACCCCTCTCTTTATGCATCCTTCTCAATCAATAAAATATGTGAGCATTCTTGAATTTCATTGATATTAGAAATTTTAGAGGTACAACACCCTCATATAATTTGGATTGGTATGCTTTTAACCTGAAAGTAGGAAAGATGACAAACAATAACTCATAAAAGTGAAGTTAATTTGGATTAAACTAAAAGAAAATCAAAAACCACTTAGCGCATAGGCTAAAATGATCAATTATCCTCGAGAAAGGATATCATGATTGCAATAGATGAATGCAATGATGCAGTGGATGTCTTACACATAAAACATGTCTAGAGTACACTCACAACTCACAAATCGGTATGATTTACACTACATTCAAAACCATGACTCACAAATCACAAATTATTGCAATATGAATGGATTAACATAAATAAAGTTGTTCATTTTCCTCTATTACAACAATGTAATTCAAAAAAATTGGACCCTCCAAGAGTCACTCTAAACAAATATATAGGGAGATAAATCTTTCCCTATCTTGGCGGTTACTAAATGGCTGCTAAATATAATGAGATCTTCTTGTCATTAACAATCCCAACCTAGAAACCAATAGATGAAGAAGCATTAATGGCTAGGAATAATAATTACATTTATAAATGATATGACCCTAAATAGTCACCAAATGCCTCTTTCTTCAAATTATGCCTCATGGTCAGCCATTTCTTGGCAGTTAATGCGGTTCACAAGCACCACATTAAATGGTCAATTCATGCTAACCATAAGATCACACGTACAAACTGTCTAGATGAGAGATCAATTGGGAGAATTTAAATAAATCTTGGTTACATTAGAAATTAATTTAGGCCACATCACCATACTGTCATTTGCCATATCTCAATGAAATCTAGCTCAAATAAGCTCCCAAATTTCTATAAATTTGACGAACACAACAACATTTCACCAACCAAAAGCATTCTAAAAATGGCGAGTGCACAAAGTGATGGCATGTCGATGAATGATTTCATCATGATTGAAGAGGTTGAGTGTAGTCCTCTCTTTAGACTGCTATCGGACTAGTTGAGGGAGATCTTTGTGATCCAGAGTAAAGTGGAGGAGGAAGAGACATTGCACGACATACTAGGAGAAATTTTTTTGAGTCAGGTCCATGTACACAATGCTACACTTCTTGAGTGTTTTGTTTATACTATTTTTCGCACTTCTGGGTGAAGAGATTGGGGAATGAGGGCGACCGAGTGCATGGTTAGGCTCGAGTTTCTACATAGGGTGAATGTAGCTCTTGCAATAATTAGCCATTATCCACGGATTGGTCTCACTGGAGATTCTATATGCATCATGACCACAACCCAACATGAGGCAACAAAAGAAGCTATGATTCTCCCTCACACGGGGTTGGTGCAGAATGATATGGGGCTCTTCACCTAATTTCTGCAATCCCATGAAAACCAACTATCATCAACCCAGATTGAGCATCTTTAGGAGGTGGTGGAGGGAGACCGTGTGTTGATGTTTGCCCTATGTTCTTGAAAATGATATTTTGATGCCCCCAATTTTGTAATCAAATACCAATTCTGTAACACCGATAGTATATATAGATAATGAAAATGATTTTTGATAATCTAGTGTTTTTGCTTCTTCTGAGTATTTCCAAGTTTCAATTGCTCTACTATATCTTGCAATGGTATCCATTATGTTTATTTCCCTACATATGGCACTTTGTAATTTTGTGGCTTACAATCGTGCATCAATTCTATATTATTATCATTCATTTAATCAGTCTGAGAGAAATCACTAAAATGCACTATAATGAAACCAATCTACACTTTAATTATTTTGTCATTTTTTGAATAACACCCCCTTTGAGGCAATAAAATAAGGGGTTCGTGAAACCCTAGCGGAAACCACCAATGGTTTTCAAACCAATTGAAACTCCCGCCCACGCTTGAAAATTCTAACTTTCCTTCACCATTGGTCTTTTGACAAGTTTGCAAACTTCAAGTACAGACCACCAATACTAAAATTTCAATTATAAACACTTCATAATGCACTTCTATTACTTAGGGAGTTATAACAATTTAATAACATACCACCTGCTCAAAATAATGAACAAGTTTTAAAGGGAAAGCAGTGTGAAAAAAGTTAGAACAATTAGGCAATGCCTGCCAAGGTTAGAGGAACTTAATGAAACACCAAAATCGAGGTAACACGTGTCTTGATACACAATGTTGTTTTAATACTAGTATTGGCGAATATGTAGGTGATTTAATACATGCTTTCGAGATTCCAAGTGAAAATATTAATCAGCCTGTTTGAAACGTGTAGTTTTTTATGGCAAAAATATTACTTACATAAAATAAATTGATGGTGAATAGAAATGCATTGGACTAATAATTCATAAAATATGAGTGATTTGGCCACTCTTTTGGTTGTGATTTATTTGCCAATTTTGACTTGGCCGATATGTACTATTCATCAATTGGCAAATATTTGCCACTAAAAAAATCTTTGGGATAAACACTCTCTTTTATTTCCATTATCATCTTTTTTTATAGCATATTTACATTCTAATGTGTCTACTTTCTTTATCTTGTCACTCTACATTGTCTATTGTCTATTTCTTTCTCTACTTGTCTTCTTGGATGTCCATGGAGGTGGAAACACCAAAATGGGGGTTTGAATAAGGAAAACCTCAAAACAACCCTAATAATTTTTATTATCTCTGTGTGTGCAGATTGTTCATACATAGCGTTGTGGGAGACTACATAGTGTTGGACATCTCATGAGTTCATTTCTATCTTTTCTCTCTTGTTGCTTTCATTTCATTAGTTTGAATACTTGCATGTTTAGTATTATTCTCAAGTTGTAATTCCTTTCATTTTAGCATTTTGTTATTTAATAAACTAGTCAAATTTTAGCTCCCAAATAGACAATAGACTTTGTGTGTTTCCATCTACAAGTTTTTCTTTGAGACCGTATGAGACCATAGCATGCCAAGAGGACGTACACATGTCGTGTTGTCATCCTTTGGTCAAGAGCTAGTCAGCTTGTCCCAGAGATCTCTATAGTCTAATTTTTTGGTCCCTAAAGTCTTGTTCCCAAAATCTGTCATAAAATATAAAATATTTCAAAAAACCACCCTTTGTCGTCCTTTATCACCTAAGCTTAGCCTTTGAAATAGTTGAGGAATATTCACACTATAGACTTATCTTTCCAAGAGACTCAAGAGTAGTGAATCTGCTTCTCTACAATATTAAATAAAAGTGTTTATAGAGGAATTTTAGATAGCCCTAAGCCATGATACCCTTACACAAACCTTGGATAGAAACATACATAGAGAATGGAAAACTCAAGAGATTTTTTTTTTTTAAATTAAAAGAAAAGATCATGTTAGTGGCCACCATTGACCTATCCCCTAACAATTTCCACTTGAATAAGAAAAAATGTGGCAAAGACAACAAACCTTGGCCTTGTTAATAAACAAAAAATCACATAAATTATTATGTATAATAAGGGTCATGCCAAAGCATTCCAATGAGCTTGTAACAAGTGCCCTTTCTTTCTTAAGAATGCAATTTAAATGCAAATGAGATCTCTAACACATGAAAAGGGAAAATTACATCCTTATCCCATAGTTTGGCATCATAATTGTAACCATTTAAAGCTAAATCAAGCTTATCCTAATGGATAAGTGATTCTTAAACCATTGCCTTCTCGATCATCTTCACTAGATTTGGGTCATCAAGTAGGTCTATTAAATTTGACAAAAAAGCAAGATGATGTTGTTGATCATATTTTTTGAGGTATTCTAAAAGAATATCATGATAAATGATTTCTCGAAAAAACATCATCAACCATAGGGGAGTCAATTAGAAACACCTTCCTCAATTTTACTTGCTCAAATATAGTCAAATCAACCATTTGTGTAGGGCAAGGGAGAAACAAGATGGGAGATCAATAGATTCATCTTAATGAATTATCATAAAAAATAAAAATAGAAACAATCAACATAGAAGGAAGAAGCCAATAAATTTACAATGGATGTTATATTTATCATGTAGAAAATAGAATGTATAACTTTCATGCCACCTAACAACATTTATTGTATTTTTAATGAATTAGAAGATCAAATGGTGGGTTAATTATGATCTCCAAGACTGGTATCAAATGGAAACATGTAGATCACAATTGGTAGGATAGACTCTAGTACCTTTATCATGAATTAGTTATCCTATGCAATCAAATCCATCATATCAAATTGTGATACTTTGAAAGACAAGTGATAAACCGCCTAGATTAGCCAATGCCATTTCAATTTATTAATGATTACATTATAGGTGATGGTAGAGTCAATTTAATGTAGTTGCTTTCCATTAATGTAAACTTCAATTGAAGAAAAAATTAAAGCAATGTTCATAGAAAAAAAAGCATACCGAACATCATTTTAGGTTTGGAAACAATCACTGAGTATTACAGAAGTTGAGTTATTCTATAATGGCCCTTGCTCTAGATCGATAGATTTTTGATTTATTTCTTATTGAATTGAAAAAGGTTGTCATCCAGTATTATTAACAAAATAGAATGAACTAATATATCAATTTATTATTAATTCTATCCCTGTACTTTTAAAAATAAAGTATTTTTAATAAAATTCTGAATAAGAACTTTGGTTCAATTATTCGTCCAATAATGAAATTTTGTCAAGAAAGCATATATGTGTTTTTTTTTATTTAGTGCTTAAGAAATACATGTGATTGGATGTGTCATAAATTATTGCATTAATATGATTGTTGTTTCTGAGTAGACCTTCAAGAAATGCCCCTATCTCATTGTCTTAGAATATATTATACCTATGTATGCGATTACCTTTGACATTGTATTTAAATATTCATGATTTGCTCATGCATCCATATTGGCTAATTGTTGACTCTTAAAAGAGCACTAATAAATTAAATATATAATCTACAGTTCTTATCTTTCTCTCCAAAATTCTTATTATCATTTTATATCCCCATGAATAAGAATGTTGGGTTCAGTGAAGCCCAAATTAGCAGGTTTCCCTCACAATTCGAAATAGTTTCTTTCTTTGTAATAACTTCTATTGGCATATGTTCGCCAATTTAGAAGTTGTCTATTTTGAATGGATTTTCCATTTATTGGAGTGGAGACTAATTTATAAATAAGTTGTTGGTTGAATATGTAATTAATTAAGAACTTGAAAATAATAAGATATAATCCCTAAGTGTGGACATAGCCATTTATTAATGGTGAACCACAATAAATTTTGTGTTCTTGTTTTGTGATTATTTTTAATCTTTTAATTTCTGCAATATCTTTTCATTTTCTTTCTACAATTATATTCAACAATTGGTATCAGAGCTTGGTGGAGAAATTCGGTGCAAGAAATTAGTGAAGAATTTTTGGAGCCATGGAAGATGCAGACAAATGGAAGATTGAAAAATTTGCAGGTCAAAATTTCGGTATGTGGAAGGTGCAGATGGAGTCGTTGCTCATCAAGCAAAATCTTTCAAATGCATTGGCTGGAAAAACCAAAGGGAAAGGCTCTCTATTTGATGAAGATTGGGAGAAGCTGGACAAAAAGGAAAGAGCTACAATTTTCCTTTCCCTGTCCAGTAATGTTTTATTTAATGTCTTTGCTAAGAAGACAACACAAGAGTTGTGGGACAAAATTTCTTCAATGTATGAGATGGCATCAACTTCAAATAAGGTATTTATTATGAAAAAGCTCTACAATTTGAAAATGCTTGAAGGAGGGATTATGTCAAATCATTTTTAAATGAATTTAATACATTAGTCACCTAGTTGATTTTTGTAGGTATTAATTTATATGATGAGATCAAAGTTATTTTATTACTGCACATTCTTTACCAAATAGTTGGGAAGGTGTGGTGATGGTAGTGAGCACTTCGATGGCTACCAAAAGAAAGTTGAAATTCGATGATGTTGCAGCCACTCTTCTGAGTGAAGATATGTAGAGAAAAAATCAGAAACCCTCATCTGGTGAGGCATTAACCATTGTAAGTACTGGTAATAGAGGTAGAAGTAAAGAAAGAGGAAAAAATTATAACAATAGAAGAAGATCAAAATCTGCATATAGATCGTAGTTGAGAGGAAGGACTAGTGCCTACTAGTTTTGTGATAAATCGGGCCACACAAAGAAAAATTGTTGGAATCATAAGAAGGCACATGATAAAGTCAGTAAGAATGAAGCAAACACTACAACTGAAAAAGATGATGGTGTTTTGGTCTTGGCTACTAGAGACACGATTGTAGACTCTTGGTTACTTGATTTTGGGGGCTTCTTTCCATGCTACTTCATGTCGACAAGCTTTTACAAGTTTCAAAGAAGGTGCATTCGGTAAGGTTTTTCTTGGTGAAAATAAGGAATGAGAGATCGTTGGTAAGGGTGATATAATTTTGAATTTAAAAAAAGGAAATCAATGGCTTTTAAAGGATGTGAGATATGTTCCTTTGTTGAAAAGAAATTTAATTTTTGTGAATCAGCTTATTGCTTATGGGTGTAATGTTAAATTTTCTTTAGACAATTGGAGAGTAACCAAAGGAGTTTTAGTGCTTTCTAAGGGAAAGAAGTTGGGTAATATTTACATTTTAAAATGCCATGGTGAAGTGGGAGTTTCCCTGACAGTTATGGACAACAAATCTGAAATTTGGCATAAGAGGCTCGGGCACATGAACAAGAAAGGGCTTGAAGTAATGCTTCAACAAGATCAACTACCTGGCTTAAAATCAGTGGATTTGAAGTTCTACGAGCATTTCCTTTATGAAAAACAAAGCCAGGCCAAATTCCTGAGGACAGGCCATGATCCGAAAATCACTCCTTTAGAACTTGTGCATTTAGACGTTTTTGGTTCCACTGAGGTAACTTCTTTTAGTGGTGCAAATTACTTTGTCACTTTCCTTGATGATTACACTTGGAAAGTTTGGATTTACATGTTCAATAAGAAATCATAAGTTTTTTCAAAATTTAGAATGTTTAAGGCTCTTGTTCACAACCAAATAGGGGTATAAGATTAAATGTCTTAAAACTGATAATGAGGGAGAGTTTTGCTCCTCAAAGTTTGACACTTTTTGTGCAGATAACAACATTTGTAGAATAAAGGTGGTCTCATTCAGCCCTCAGGAAAATGGTATAGCTAAGAGGTTGAATCAGAAAATTCTAGAGAGAGCTCATTGTATGCTCTCCCATGCCAGTCTGGAAAAAGAGTTTTGGGTAGAGGCATGCAACACTGCAGTGTATTTAATTAACCATGCTCCGTCATCCCATTTGGATTTTGATATTCCAGAGAGATGGCTTGGGAAAAGAACTTCATATCACCATTTGCGGGTGTTTGGATGTGAAGCGTTTGTGCATATTCCCAAGGAGTAGTGAACGAAGTTTGATTTCAAATCAAAGAGGTGTATTTTTCTAGGCTATGGAGAAGATCAATTTGGTTTCAGGTTGTGGGATCCCGTTGCCAAAAAAATGTTTGCAGTCGGGATGTTGTCTTCAATGAGAAAAAACTCTCAGGTTTGCAACCTCATAACACATCTTTAGATGAATATTTTGATGTTGACTTATTTCATAATGGTCATGTTAGGAAAACTTTTGTTACATTCTCCCAACCTTTAGTAATTTCTTCAAATAGTAGCACCCATGTTTGTTCGCAACCATCTAATTTAAATTCTCTACCATCAACTATTGATTCCCTTGTTTACACTAGCACACAATCTATGGCACATGGTGTGATGCCTATAGGAATTCCAACCTAGCCTTCTTTTGTTGGCTCGATCCCTTCATTGGCTCATATGCATTCTTCACATGTTCAATCGTTGCCTCTAAAATATTCACAACAGTCATCTCTACATCATATGCAACCTCTTTCAAATGTTGTGCAACCTTTAAAAAATCCAGCACAGCCTCTAACCATTGGTTCGTAGCCTTCCTTAGAGCTAGCACAACCTTCCATTGTTCAGATGCAGTCTCTAAATGGTCATTTGTAGCCTCACAATAGTCAAACTTCACCTTTTTCACTTGGTACACAGCTCTTTCCAAGTGATGCACCTCCAAATTTTCAATCGTTGCCCTCTTTACCTACTTTGTAGCCTCCCTTGAGTCATTCGCAACATCTTAAAAACATTGTGCAACCTTTAAATGTTTGGGTGCAGTCTTCACAGGGGCCTACACTTCCTTCACATGTTGAAGCACAAACTTTCTTGACAAATATGCAACCTCAAAATCAAACCGATGTTGCTCTACGAGGCTCTGTTTTTGATAAAACTTTGTCACTTGGAGGTGTAGAAGGACAACAAATTAGAGAAATGCAACAGGGGAGTGTAGCAAAATAGAGTATTGAAGAAAATTTATAGAGAAATGAAGTAAATGTAGAAAAACATGATAATTTATAGTCATAAATGGGTCCTCAATTATGAAGATCAACCCAGAAAAGAAAGCCACCAACAAAATTTGATGATTATTCATGAGTTATTATTATCTGATGATTATGATTATGAATTGTTGCTTTGTGGTGAGGCAGAGCCGACACCATTTAAACAAGCTTACAAAGATGAAAATTCAGTAAAATGGATGGAGGTGATGAATGAAGAAATGGAGTCTTTGCATGCAAATGAGGCACGGGATTTGGTTCCTCTTCCACCAAATCGGAAACCACTAAAGAATAAATGGGTTTATCATGTGAAAGAGGAAGATGGAGGTCATCAACATTACAAGGCCAAATTGGTTGTAAAAGGTTTTGCTCAAGAAAAAGGAATTGATTTCAATGAGATGTTTTCACTAGTTGTGAGAATGAACACCATTCAAGCAGTGTTAGGCTTGGCAACTATTTGGAATCTTGAACTTGAGCAACTAGATGTGAAAGCAACTTTTCCTTATGGAGATATTGAAGAGGAATTATACATGGAGTAGCCTAAAGGTTTTGCAAAACTGGATCAAGAACATTTATATTGCAGATTGAAGCAAAGTTTGTATGGGCTCAAGCAAGCCTCAAGGCAGTGGTATCTAAAGTTGATAGCTTCATGACTCAACAACATTTCATTCGTTGTGAATCAGACCCGTGTGTTTATTACAAGAAGCTTCCTAATGGTGAGTTTGTTATTCTATTACTTTATGTTGATATGTTGGTTGTTGGAAATAGTGTGAGGATAGTTCGTGAATTGAAACAACATTTATTTCAAAGATTTTCCATGAAGGATTTAGGGGCAGTAAAGAGGATTCTTGGGATGAATATAATTAGGGATAGAAATAAGAGAGAACTTAGATTATCTCAAGAAAAATATATTCTTAAAATTTTAGATAGATTCAATATGAAGAATGCCAAATCCGGTAGTAATCCTTTGGCTGATCATTTTTAGTTATCCTCAACTATGTGTCCTAAAATAGAAGAGAAAAAAAAAACACATGAAGAGTGTTCCATATTCATCAGCAATTGGCAGTTTAATGTATGCCATGACTTGTACTCGTTCAGATATTGCTCATGCAGTGGGAGTTGTGAGCATATTTCTGAGTAATCCGGGTAAACCACATTGGCAGGCAGTCCAATGGATATTCAGGTATTTGAAAGGTACTTCTAATCAAGTTTTATGCTTTGGTGATAAGGACATTCACCTACAAGGTTATGTAGATTCAGATATGGTTGGAGATCCGGATAAACGATGTTCTACTACCAGTTATGTGTTCACTTTTGTTGGGGCAGCAATCAGTTGGGTTTCTCGATTGCAATAGGTCGTTGCACTTCTTCTACGAAGGCAGAATATATTGCTCTCTCTGAAGGAGCAAAGGAAATGATATGGTTGCAGTGATTGTTAGGAGATTTATGGTGTAAGCAATCAATTTTTACTCTCTTTTGTGATAGCAATAGTGCTATTCACTTGTCCAAGAATTCAACCTTTCACAATCGGATGAAGCATATAGAGTTGTGATATCGTTTCATTTTCCATTGTATTGAAGAGGGTAAGCTGTAGGTGGAGAAAATTGACACGAAGTTGAATCCAGTTGACATGTTGACAAAGGTAGTTCCCAGGAAGAAGTTTGAATTCTATAGAGCTTCTCTCGGACTTGTGCAACTCTAACAATAAATCTGCAGCAGTGGGATATCTTTGAGCAGCAATTTGGTCTTCAAGTGGGAGATTGTTGGGTTCAATGAAGCCCAAATTAGCAAGTTTTCCTCACAATTTGAAATAGTTTCTTTCTTTAAATAATAACTTCTATTGGCACGTGTTCGCCAATTTAGAAGTTAGAAGTTGTTTGTTTTGAATGGATTTTTCCATTTATTGGAGTGGAGACTGATTTATAAATAAACTGTTGGCTGAATATATAATTAATTAAGAACTTGAAAATAATAAGAGATAATCATTAAGTGTGGACGTAGCCATTTATTAATGATGAACAACGATAAATTTTGTGTTCTTGTTTTGTGATTATTTTTAATCTTTTAATTTCTGCAATATCTTTTCATTTGCTTTCTACAATTATATTCAACAAAGAATCCTCTTTTGAAAGAAAATGACCCTTTGAATTGGCATGACCTTACTTATTGGTTGCCGCCTTCTCAATACTAATCACGCTCCTTAACTATAATCGCTGCCTTATGAAAACTAATCCCAAACTTATTACTGGTTGGCCTTGTATTTCTCCATTTTTTATATTAATTATGGCTTGAAGTCAACAATACAAAATAGCTCCATTCCCCCCATCTTACAGTATGGCGATCACCCTGGATGGTATCGTACAAATTCACTACAAGCAATAGATTTTCCAGTCATCTCAACTTCCATGTAATGGTATAGCCTCATATACTTCACAATAGACTTTGGGAGGGGCAATTAAAATAAATTTGCCTGATGAACTTGGTAGATTCATAATGTGTTGTGAATGATTTTTATTTATGCCAACCTCTACGTCAGTCCCAGAATAACCCATGAATTTTGTGATAGACTAAGTAATGTTTGTGTTTGTTCCTCCGTGTGAGTGGCCACAAGTATAAGAGACAAATATAAATTAAAACTTCCAACAAGCCGATAATAATATCCCCTCACCAACGACTTTTAATAGAAATGCGATTTGCCCTTGTTTTCCGCGAGTATATACCTTCGACCATTTGGCAAATAAGACAAAGGAATGTGGCTCGTCTTTGCTCTATTATAACCTCTAATTGTCATCAATACTGATAGAATTTCAGTGGCCGATACTAATAATCGCCATATTATAATATTTTAATCCTTCGATTCAATATGATCGACCATCATGTAATATCAATTTGAATGATAATCAGCCATCAAACACGAGCATTTCGAACCTCAACAATTAATATTTCTGTGCATATATCTGATATGATTCAGATAATAATCCTTCGCAATATCGAACGAGCAATTTATTCTCCAAAGAAAGCCTACAAAATTATCCAAACTTATAAATGATATGCCTTTTGTAGCCTCGTCAAAAATAGTCCTTTGTCCAAATATTAAGGCATGAATTTGTGCTATTGCACCATGGCAATGTGTGTCCCCTTGTGATTTCGATTACTAGTACACCCCACCAAGCACATTTGGCAAGAGCATTGTTGGCGCTTCCTTGTAAGTGCACAGTATCTTTTATGCAAAGGATGATGGTTTTAATGATGCCACTGTGTGAAAAGTGGTCATTCCTTATTGTAATGCACGATCCTTTCTCATCACAATTTCTTCCACGATCATGTTTGCACGGATGCGCTCTATTGACATGTGTCCTCAACGATAGCTAGGTCTGAGTAACATTGTATCTTATGTTTAGCCTGAGAATTGACTATAGTTGAATAGAAAAAGGCAAATGATGGCCCAATAGTTTTCATTTCTTTATTACAACACAATATTCCTTCTCACTGCAATTTTCCTCTAGCATTTCCTTTTTGAAATTGCGTTGATGTATTGTTGTGATACGTATCTTCCATGCTAATCAAGCTCATTTGTATTAGTTTCATCATTAGGTCAAGTGACTGGTTGTGGCAGCCATGTCATGCTTAAAGGATATATGGACAAGTGTCACAACAATATTTGCAACACATACTCTCTTCACAACACAACTTTGTGGATTTCTTTTTTTAAGCTTTTTTTTTTTTGGTTAAGGGTGAGGATATGTGCTATCCATTGATTCAATATCCTTTTAACAGATTGATAATCTATATTCATTCAAAGGAGCAAACAATTTGTAACAAACTTCATGATTTTTTTTGTATGAGAATTAAATGTAAAAGGTGATCTGTATATTTCATTTCTTTGAAGGTTCTGATTAACATTTCAATTGGTGTCTTGAAGTCATATATAGGATAAATTGAATGAATACTTGCAAAGCTCAAAGAATTGTGGTTGTATTATTTTTTCTGCTAATTCAAAATCTAAATTTCCAATTGTTGATAATATAGTATGTCCAAAATTCTTTCTACATACTAGCAAGGGTTTTTAATTTCTATGGCTTCAAAGTCTTAGGGTGTTTTTTTGGGTTGATATGGTTTGTACATCCATATTTTAAGAATTCTTTGCTATTAATTACATTAAATTGAAAAATGAGTCAAAGTACTTCCCAAAATATGAGGGAAAATCAAAATTTAGAGAAAGACTTGTTAAGACAACTCCATGTTTCCATAAAAAAGGCAAGTCAAGCCCAAGGCATAGGAATTATCTCTGAGATAATTCATGACAAAGCTAAGTCAGTTAGGGATGCTATTATCCTCGTTCAAGGGTAGGATTTGTTCAATTATTGTTATAATTGTAGTATTACAGAGTGTCATGTCTCCAACATTTGGAATTATGATTTGGGAAAGATGGTAATCACCAATATCTTCATGACGTGGAATTGATCCATAATTTCTATCACATATATGATATAGACACTAGAACATTGAATAACTACAAGAGTGGGCTCTTTCTAGTGATGAACAAAGCATTGATTAGAGATATCTTCAACCTCAACTCATGGAAAATGTTCAAATTGATTTTGGTGAGTTGAAAAAGGAGTATATAAGAGATATATTTAGCTATAGCATTAGGTGGTTTCCCCACCACAAAAATAAAGAATATCCTTGACTTGCACCATTTGCAAAGGTTGAATTGAAGCCATTTAATAATGATATATTTGAGGAGTATTTTAGAATCACATATTATGTCTTATGTTAAAGGTATTGGAAATGGATTGCAAACCTCAAATACTAATTCATTTAATGAAGATGGATTTCGATGTTCAACATATGCATCTTAACACGTATTTTGACTATGCATCGTATAGTGCTAAGGGTATTCACAAAGAAGAAGTGTCCTTCAAGGAAAATGATAGAATTCCTATTTCAAATTGTACTCATTGTTTTCCCACATTTTTTTTGTAAAATGGGAGAAAGATTTGGGGAAAGGATTTATAAATGAAATATCAAACCTCTAATGGATATCCAATGCCTATTCAAGGATAAACTCATATATGAGACATTATAGAACATCATATTATGTTCTTTTGAAGAGCATTTTGTGCATGTGATATTGAGATTGTTGGTATATTAGAATAGGCTCATATTATCGAATAGTGTCATGAGATTCCTAAAAGTCAAAGAGAAGCAACCAAAGGAATGATATAATCATAATTGGGGTGATTGGTTTATTTATTCAAGCACAAAAATTATCAAGATATATGGTGTTAATGTTGAACCAAATGTTTTTTTCCAAATATGTTCTTGATAGGGTAGCATTCCTTGAAATAATGTGGCATTTGAAAGTATTTGATAAGCTTCATTTGAGAAATAAGAAGAAAGGTTCATTCTTCTCACCAACAATAGTATTCTAAGACTTCACAATAACTTCAAAGGAAGAGTAGGAGATGTTAGAACCTAAATTTCAAGTTTGTATAATGAGAGTGAAGAAGTAGAGGAATGTTGAACTTGAGCATTTAATTGATTAGATCATGAAAGGAGTAGGAAAGTTTGCTTATTGACATGAATCTGATGAGTTAGAGGATTTGATTAGGAATTTTGCTTCTAATGTTGAAGTCTAAGATAAAAACGAGAAATGGATCAAAATCCTCATTAGATAAAGAAAGAGAAAGTAGAAAGATATTGGTTCCAAGGGAGCATTCAAAGATCCCATTGTTAGAATGCAAATAATACTAGATAATATTGCTACCCTTGATTCCATACCACCCATATTGGATGCAACATCAATTGTTTAATAACTAGTTAGAGGTGATGTACAATAGAGAGGGTGATAAGTGGAGCAACTAGTTACTCAATTACTAATGGTGGTACTTGAAGGCTTAGGAGTTTCTATCCCTCCAATATAATTATTACAACAAGAGGTAGAATAGTTCCCCTAGTTTGTACTACACTATTATTGATTAAATTTAAGAAAATAAGATTGAAATGGAGAAAATCTAGGATACTTGAGTTACTTCATGTTACTCTAGAAAGGATGTTGCTTGGCCTTAGTGAAGGAAGTAAGATTGTACATTATTTGATATCCTTGGCATGCAATGAATTCCTATTTGATTTAAAAAAATTGTCAAATCTAATGAATTCAAAAATATCTTGATTTAAAAGAAGACATATATCTTCATGAAAAAAATGAATAAAAGGATAGGAGAAGTCAATGGAGAGGAGATGAAGGAAATAACATAGAAGGTTGTGGAAAAACTTAATTTTAATGTCAATAGGATCACCTATGAGGAAGGATGAAAATTAGTCAAAGAAAGTTGTTGCTTATTGTTACCCAGATGAGACAT
Source organism: Sequoia sempervirens (assembly GCA_007258455.2). Taxonomy (NCBI): domain Eukaryota; kingdom Viridiplantae; phylum Streptophyta; class Pinopsida; order Cupressales; family Cupressaceae; genus Sequoia; species Sequoia sempervirens. The sequence continues at coordinate 16,360,078 of VDFB02000010.1, read as the reverse complement.
AACATTTTATATATCCCTAGACACAATAAGAAGACAAGATGTTGATGAAGATGTGTTAGCATCTGAAGACCATGCTAAGGATCTTTATTTTGGATTTGAATTTAGTACGAAGTTTGAAACTCTAGCCATATAGGTGATTACTCTTAGAAACAATAAACCCTAGGTAGAAAGGGGTATAAATGAGCTCACTAGAAACCCAATTATCATAAGATTAAGTGACATTACTACTCCTCAAGTGGCATCCTTAGCAATAAGAATAACTTTGTTCAATGAAGCAAAAATTGAAAAAACTCCAGGCTGATTTTAAAATTGTAAAAATGATCATATCAAATTGTTGCAAGAATGCAATAAGGTAAAGTCATTGATCCCTCCTCAAATATTAAAATTGAATAACCTCCAACTACAAAAAATAGTTTAGGGGACACATCCTAGAAGGATATAGAGACATTTATGCTAAGTATTACAAGGTTGAGGAAAATATATTGCTAATTTTTCTAGTAAAATTGTCAATCACTGTTTCTCATGTATCCTACATAAAGTGGATGACACATGAGATGTTTATTGTAACTTAAGAAAGGATCATATTAGCCATGTCAAGGATGAAGAAAAATTAAAGGATATATCTTAAGAACTTGGATTCTATATACGTAAGTTGTGAGCAACATGTCAAATATTATGAAATTTGATCTTGAATCCATCAAGAAAGCCCTCATAGATAAAGGACTTGTAAAGATATAAAAAGAAAAAAAAAATTGAGTTCATCCAATGAAAAACCTTGTTTCTAGTCCAAAAATAAATATGTCGTCAATGATGGTGTGGTTGATGCCAAGATGGCCTAGAATTCCCAACCGACATTAAGTATACAAGTACCACCTAATGCTCAAACATCACCAACCATTCAAAATAATTTAGAAATGGGATTTCCTAGACAAAATAATACCACATGGAAAATATTATACTCCTTTGGGAGAGCTTATTGAGTCAACACTTTGAAAGTTGGTTCAATCAAAATTAATAAAGCTTATGGAATAAGATAATAAAAACCTCATATCAAACCCACATTGTGGAAAAATATAAATTTTTGTATCGCATAGTAAAACACCTTTTAGGATATCTAAGATGTATATCTATGTAGGTATTTTACCCAAATGGATATCATTCAATTTGTTAAGGACATGGTAGAAAATCTAGTGCTATTGTTGGAAATGGTATGGGTAGTAGTAGTGGTAAACAAGTTATGTACAACAACAAAATAATCATAAGAGGCCAACACTAGAAGATACTATACATAAAATTAGTGATCAAGATATTTTAAAGAAGCAAAATATTATGACAACTCCAAGTCCAACTACCTCCTTTCTGGACCTCAAAGGAATTATTTCCAAAATTTACCCCTCTAGTTGTTAGTGTGTTTGGGACATGAATGGCTAATCCTCAACCTCAAATAATTATAGAATCCTCGAACACTGTAGGTTCTTCACCATTCAAGCATTCAATTGTGTCAATAGTCCTAGGTTTTGATTACAAACATGGGTTTAAAAATAAATAAGAAAAATATAAAGAACACAAGAAGCAAGCACTAGAGAGTATAGCTACTACAACTTTAGAGCCTACAACAACTAGGATATTTATCACATATGACCTAAATAAAAAAAATCATGGAGTAGATGATTATTGTGCCCAAAGTTCAAAATAAACTAGAGGGTCACATGAATCGCTCTAACTATGAGATGAGCACTATCCAAATGGATTTTTATAGAATGAATTATTTTGAAAAAATTAATCTATAAAAAAGGAACAACAAAGTGATTTACACGTCATTGCTAAAGGAAAAGAGAGATATAAATAGGTTGCAAAACCAAATAGAAAATTCATAGGAAAATCTAGCAAATAAGAAAGTTTTATGGAAACAAAAATCAAGGATTCAATGGTTGAGGGAAGGGGACAAAAATACAAAGTTTTTCATCAGTCCACCTTAAAACACAAAGGTAGAAATAGGATTATATTTTTAGATACTTCTAATGGGACAAGACTAAATAGGGAGGAGGATATTGCAAGGGAAGTTGTTTCCTTCTTCTCAAACTTTCCTAAAATGACTATGGTAGATAATGTTGATTTGGAGAATATTTTGTAGGTGATTCCAAATGCCATTTTGGAACAGGATTTAAAAGATATGTCCAAAGTTGTTTCTATGTAAGAAGTTAAGGAAGCAATTTTTTCCTTTGGTGCTTTTAAAGCTCCAGGTCTAGATGGCTTTCCTCCTAGTTTTTTTTAGGTTTATTGGGACATTGTCTCTTCTGACCTATTCAATGTTATCAGGGATTTCTTCAAATCGGGAAGCCTTTTAAATCAGATGAACACCACTTTTATAGTGCTTATCCCTAAGACGAATGAGGTTGCTTCTATGAATGACTATATACCTGTCATTTTATGTAACACCACTTATAAGATACTTTCTAAGATAATGCTTAATAGACTGAAACTAGTCTTGAATAAGATGATTGATGTTAACCAGAAGGGGTTCATTCAAGGAAGAAATTTTTTGGATGTGGCTATTTATATTCATGAGGTGTTACATTTTGTGGACCTTAGAAAAAATCAAGGTATGGCTTTGAAACTTGATATTTCTAAAGCCTATGATCAGGTCTCTTGGAATTTCCTTTTTGTTGTTCTTGAGAATTTTGGTTTCAAAGGTAAATTCTTCAACTTATTTATATCTTGTGTCACTACTTCTAAGTAATCTATCTTGGTTAATGGGGTGCCAAAAGGATTTTTCTCTTGTGGTTGTGGTGTAAGACAAGGTGACCCTCTATCTCCTTATTTGTTTATTATTGTTGCTGAAGCTTTAGGCCATAATATTTAGAGATAGCTTGTTAATAAAAAATTGAAAGGTTTTGTGCTACTCCATCCCTCCTCCTACCTCACATAATTTTTTTTTTATGGAACTATCCTCCTTGGGGAGGCTTTTATCTTGGAAGTGAGACAATGGAAAGAGGTTCTTGATAAATATACTAGAGTCTCAGGTCAATATATCAATTACCAAAAGAGTAAGGTCTATTTATTTAACACCAGCCAGACTATAAAAGAGAAAGTTATATATGTCATTGGATGCTAGGAAGCTGATCTATTGGCTACCTACCTTGGATTACCATTAATCTCAAGAAAACCTCATAGTAATTACTGAAATTATATTGTGGAAAAGATTCAAAAGAATTTGGCCAGTTGGAAAGGTAAGTTGCTTAGTTTTGCTGGGAAAGTTCAACTTTTTAAATCCTCCTTACAAAACATCTTGGTTTACTATCTCTCTCTCTTTAACATTCTTGCCTTCATTGCTGAGAAAATTGAAATGATTCAAAGGAGATTTTTATGGTTGGGTGTGAAAGAGAGGAAAAGAATGGTGCTTGTTAGATGGGATATTGTCTGCATTCTGAAGAGAGAAGGTGGCTTGGGTATAAGAAGAATAAAAGTGTTTAATAAAGCTCTTGTGGCTAAAATGGGATGGTTTTTTCTAGAAGGAGAAAAGGACTAGGTTCAGATTCTACGAGCCAAGTATTTGGGAAATAAGGATGTTTGTTATTTCCTCAAGAAAAAGGATCTCCCCTATGTTTCAGTTTTTTGGAATAACTTGTTAAATATTAGAGGCACTATAACAAAAGGAGCGAAATTGAGAATTGGAAATGGACATAAAACTGATTTCTAGGAGGATGCTTGGATTACCTGTGTTCCCTTGTCTGCCAACAACAACCTCCAACAAATTAGAATTAGATTGAAAAGAAGCATTGGAAAGAAGGTCTCCAATTATATAAATTGGGAAGGTTTGAGGCCAAAGTGGGTAGACTTTAAGAACTATTTGAATAATGATGTTCTCAGGGGTGGTAGACAGTAGAATTGGGATGTTGCTTTGGATTCCCTCTTGCAACTGATTGGTGATCCTGATCTATTCTGGATAAATAGGGATGATGAGTGGATTTGGACAAAAAGTTCTTCTAGGAGATTTTTTGTTAAATCTGTTTATGAGATTATGGAATCTCGACTACTTCAAATGGGGGTTTTTAATTGGAAAATGGTGTAGAGTAAGAATCTAATCCCTAAGATCAATTGTTTTTGGTGGACTATGATGCATGGAAAGATTCTCACAATTGACAATCTTAAGAAAAGGGGATAGTATATGGTGAACAAATGCTACCTTTGTAATGGAGAGGAAGAAACCATTATGCACCTTTTGTTTCAATGTCCTTATGCTCAAGATGTGTGGTCTTTTTTTCTAAAGAATTTGATGATTGAATGGGTCTTTCCTTCAACGGTAAAAATTTGTATTGACTGTTGGAGTATTTTTCCCTACTCACACAATATTATCATTGACCGAGCTAGAGACAATTTCCATCATTCCTCACCTAGGGCTTGTGGAAAGAGAGGAACAATAGTGATTTTAGAGATATAGATAAGAATAGTAAAGATTTATGCATGTCTATCAAGAAACAGATTCAAGAAAACATAGAAAGTTGTAAGTATGATCCTTCAAAGAAAATTCCATCATATTAAGAGATGCAAATCAAGCAATTATGGTGAATATCGCATGATCTTAACAATGTTAACTAGGTCAAACAACTATTTAGAAAAAGTACTATTTGGATCCCCCCGGACCCGAGATGGATTAAATGTAACTTTGATGGGTGCTCTGAGAGGAATCTAGGCTTGGCGGGGGCAGGTGGAATTGTTAGAAACCATCAAGGCATTTTTGTTGTTGGATATAGCAAAGGCCTGGGTATAGCAACCAACAACTTGGTTGAGGCTTATGCGGTGTGGTCTGGAATAAGTTATCTAAAAGATAATGGCTACACTAAAGTGTTGGTGGAAGGTGATTCCAAGTTAATTATTGATTATTTGAACAATAAAGTTGATGTTCCATGGGAGTTAAAAGATATCTTGGATGATTGCAAACATAAGATACAATCCTTTTAGAATTGCAATATTAACCATACTTATAGGGAAGGCAATAGGGTTGTCGATGCGATGGAAAATTTTGGTCTACGACATTTGGTTTTGAAATATTGGGACTTCTCCCAATTGTCAAATCAAATTAAGGAAATAATTTTGAAGGATATATCTTGGGGGATTTAGTTAATCCATCATGGATATAATGAATTTAATTAAGATGAGGGATTGGTAGTGTTGTCTGGCTGGCATGATAATCACCGTCTTTCTTATTTGGAAGTTTGGCAAGTTGAAAATACATGTGATGTACTCTATTAATAGCAATTATACGCTAAATCTCAAAGAATTAAAAAGAAGTGAGATGAAAGGACATGCCTGTTTGGAAGCCTCATGCGATTATGAGAAAAGAGTGAATGTGGTTAAGGTGATTATCGCGCACATTTCTAATAATCTTGTGATAGATTTGATAAAATACATTTTACCATGTGTTATCATAGATGTTAGGGTGGGTAATCAAAAAAGAGTAATCGTGTATTGTAAAGGTGGTGGAGCTATCATTTCCATTAAAGGAAGGTTTTGAAGATATAAGGCTAGGCTTTGTATATAGCTCAACTATTTTAAAAATATTTCTAGAAGGTTCAAGTTGTTGTCCTTTCAAATAAAAAACCACCAAGTTTCTATCAAAACTAAAAAATTTGAACTGTTAGTTGCCTCTATGGTAAATGAGGAAGGACTAAGAGTAGAGTATTTTCTTCTTCCAAAGGATTATCATACCAAAGAAAAACTATGAGAGGCCTTAGAAAGAGGACGGATCCAAGTAAATATGATCCCTGAAAATGCAAAATTATGGGGTCTATTTGAAAGGCTTGGTTTCACTCCATACTTTGCGGCCATGGAGGGTTACAGTGAACATCTCAATCACAAGTTTGTGAATGTCTGTAAATATGGTGAAGTTGAGTTGGGTGATCTCTATTTTACTGTTGATGCTAAGTTCATTGCCAAAGCGACAAGTATCGCATATGAAGGGACAAAGATTGCTAAGGTAAGTACGGGTAACTATCAAACTTACATTGAAATTTTTTTTGAAGCTAAAGAAAAGTCCCAAAGATTTCAGAATGGCTACTCTAGGATTTTTCTTCCACACCCTTACCATAATGTTTGCTTTTTTTTCATGAAGTATTTTACGTTAGAGGGTCATTTTCAATTAGTCCATGGTTATCATTTTCCCATCTTGAACCATATCAGGCACCTGGAGAAAATAAATTTTCCATTTTTCCTCCTTTCTTTCCTAAAACAAATCCTTACCAATGGTTCCAACCCTCCTTTACACCGAGGTTTGATTAGGGAAATATGCAAGTATGTTCTCGCCACCACCCCACAATGAAATGTTTTCCATAACTTGATTGAGAACCCCACTCCTAAGAGTTCTGTGAAAATTGAATTAATTGAAAGTCAACCCCACTCCCCAATCAAAGAACTTTCTAATGCTTCCCCTAAATTCATGGACCTCATGTTCAACTCTCTTAAAAATAACCCTTGAAAAATGAATCATTTCCCCCCTCTATACTGTTGCTAATAAGAAGAGAAAACTATTGATTTGTGAGCTAGGTGTTGACCCTAACACTATAACAATACCAGATGATAATGAAAATAGCCCTAAGTGTGGGTCCACTACCCTGGTGGGATGAATATCTACTCGTCTGACTCTCATTGTGTCCAAGGGATCAGATAATAGCAAAAAATCAAAAAGTTTGGATGATAAGAATTTGGAAGAGCCTATGGATAATAAAGGGAAGAAGGTTTCCAAAGATGAAAAGGATTTCTCCTTTGAAGAATGTGTGCCTAATAGTCTCGATGAAGCTGGGTCTCCTAAGGAAGAGGTGTCAAGGTCAGAGGACGTGGAAGATTCAAGTCAAGAGGAGAAGAAGGATGTGTAGGATGAGGAGGAGGATACTGGTATGGCCGAGGAAAAATAAAATGCTACTATTGACTTATAGGAGATGGATATTAATGTGGTTATCCCTGGTAATGAATAAAGCTCAAAAGATAAACATACGAGCATGTAAATAACTAGAGTGGAAAGGCCAGAAGAAAGATTGGCGCTTCTTAAGAAGATGATGCAGAAAGATGATAATGCTAATAGGTTTTAGGATCTTGAGAATGTTGTGATGAACATGTTCAAGGTTTTTGATGTGGTGATGAAAAGAGCAGTGATTTCCACCATCTTAGGACAAGGTAAAATCAAGAAAAAGTAGAGGAAAAAGGAGAATAGGGAAGATGTTGATTTTTTAGGAAAGATGGAGATTAAAGATAGCGTTGAAGACTTAGTGGAGGACCTAATGAAGGCTTGGAGCATTATTGAGGATGCTTAATCCTCGCTTCTTGTTTTGATTGCTTCTAATGCTTGCTGCCATTAGGTTTTTTGGATCTTCTCTTAGACTTTTAAGTGTCAAAGGCTTGATATACCTGAACTGTATAACTTTAAGTTTTATTTATTTTTTGAACTTCGTGAACATGTTGGGTACTCTTTATAAGGTTTATTTATTTTACCTTATTTTGTGGATGGATGATAATATGCACTGGTTGAATATGCATTGGATCCTTGATAGGTTAATATCTTTTGATGTGGTTGGTATAGGTTGATGGTGTTTTTTGGTTGGTTGGGTGTGGGAAAGTGGTTCTACTTTAGTTCTTATTCCTTTTTTTTGTTGTTTTGTTGGTTTTTGTTCTATGGAATGTTGTGCTACTTTTGTAAGGGATTAGGGCCCTTTCCCTACTTAATAAAAAACAAGAGCAATGAATTAAAGAAAAGAAAAAAATATTCATCTAAATCTATAGGAAAAGAGAATGAATAGAGAGAGGTGGAGCTAAATAAACTAAAACAAATGTTAGATGAAAGAATAAAGAAATATGATGATGAAAGATCCAATTTAGAAAAAATACAACAAAATGTGGTGGTGGAAACCAATGCCTTAGCAAACAAATTATAATTCAAATTGGACAAAAAAATAGACTAGGCATAATTGTGGAAACATAAAATAGAGGAAGAGAGAGAAACACTAAAAATATGATGCTAGAGGTAAAGAAAGAAGAATAAAATAAAATCTTCTCAAAATAGAGTATCTAAATTTTGTAGAAAAATAATGAGATATAAAACAAAATATTTGGTAGGAAATAATGTAGAGGAATGATAATTTGTGTCAATTATCTGAATTGATTGATGGTCTAATAATATAAAATATGAAGCTCAAGCAATATGTTCTTGACAACAAAAATATAAATTCAAGAGAAAAGTCTTGATGACAATGAATTGGCATCCAGAAGAATTCATGACCAATTTGATGCAAAAATAAAGGAATCATCTATCACTTATAAATTTTCAAAGCTAGGTGGAGAGGAATTTCTCATTTAGGCTACAAAAATAATGTAAAAGCTACATATAAAGGTAGAATACTTGAAAGAGCTTAGTTTCTTGTTGGGTTTTAACACAAAGAATAATAAAATAAAGTGAGAAAGTAATATAAATATGTAGCATGTAAACTAAACCATTTTACCCCAAATGACCTTGCTCCTTGGATCAAGCTAAAGTGAAGTGCACTAAATGATCCACTTAATTTATTCTTTGTGATGTGTGATTGATGGTGGAATTTGGTTTCTTATTAGACCAACAACATGATGTTGAGATTAGGATTGTTAATTTGAAAAACAACATAAATAATTGAAGAAGATGAATTGGATAAAAGATAGAAAAAAATGTGGTTAAGATGATAAAAGATGGATGAATAAATGGGATGCGAGGCCACTAATTTATAAATTTTTGATGGGGAAAATGAAGGGTCAAGATGCAATATGAGATGGAGGGTTGAGATTGAGTGAAAGGATTGAGGGATTAGCCTTGTGAAAAGTATCACAAGAAGAAGGCTTTAGAAAAGTGACATGTGTAATGTGGAAGAGGACTATGTGTTCTCACACTCTAATTTATAAATTTTTGATGGGGAAAATGAAGGGTCAAGATGCAATATGAGATGTAGGGTTGAGATTGAGTGAAAGGATTAAGGGATTAGCTTTGTGACAAGTGTCACAAAATAAAGGATTTGGAAAAGTGACGTGTTATGAGGAAGGGGACTAGGTGTGTTCACACATGTGTGAGAACACATAGGGAGGATGATGAAAGAGACAAGTGAGAGAGGTAGGGTGACTTCACATGTGTGAGATATACACACAAAATATAAAAACACTATAACATCCATATGCATATTATCACAAAAAAATATTAAGAGGGAATAGACCCTACCTTGAAATGCTTTCCAAACAAATACAATTGATGAACAATCCTCTAGACCCCTCCTTTTAGTTATTTCTTAGTCTATCCTTCCCAAAATTCATCTTTAAAACCCAAAATATTCAAAAGAACTCCCAAAATCAAGAAGATGCCAAAAGTCCCCTCTTCTCAAAAGAAAGAAGAATAAAAAGAAAGGAGAAACTTCCTCACATAACCACCCCAACCAAATCCCATTTTCATCACTTTTGAAAGAGAGTAAATTAAAGGTCTTTAAAATCATAATAAAAAGTGTTTTTAAGGTCTAAATAAACCCTTACCCTTATACCTAGCACCTAGGGTCAAGTTTATCGTATGTAAACTTGATTATATACCTATAAAAACATATAAAGATCTAAAAGAATATATCACATTTTATAAAACCTAATGAATTATTTGAAACATAGGAAAAAGGGGACCATGATATGACCCTATTCTCCACTATTTCATTCAAGAAATGAGATCCAAACCATGAAGTAACTATCAACCCAAAAGGTGAGTCAAATCAAGGTTTGGGATCTTGCAATTTCTCTTTATGCTAGGATGGGGGTCTAGGTCAAGTAGTGTTTTGGGGGGACAAATTTGAAGTAGTAAAACAACTCTAAACCTAGATCTACAGAGTGTAATGAAGAAATCAATCAAAAAATAGAAGGAAACAATGAATATTTTGGAAAAAATGAGAATAAGGAATGTTGTGCACCTGGTCAAAACTTGTTTTTGCAACCCTATCAGGGACTCATTCGCTAGGTGGTGAATGGGTCCTAGTAGACTTTTTTGAGAGGCTTTGAATCAAAAATTGTAACTTGAAAACTTTGAAAAATTGATGCCCTTGAAACCCTAACAGGGACTCATTCTCCAGGTGGCAAATGGGTCTTGGTAGGCTCTATCAGAAAACTCTGAATTTGATCTTGAAGTTCCAAACCTATAATTCCTTCTTGTAACTTGAAATTCTTACTTTTGGATCCAAATCTTCCAATAATCTACAAAACAAATTTTGATGTTTGTTGGTGGATAGGGGTTTGCCTCAGTCAAACCCAAAGTTTGGTAATTAAACCTTGATGATAAATAGAAATCTAAAACATGAAATGTGTGTGCAATCCTAACCTTAAGTGTGTCTAAGATTAATAGCTCTAATAATACAAAGAAACCCTGCTCAATTGTGTTAGAATAGGATCTTAGAATGAAACATGAACAATGCAAAATACCTACTTTAGGAGATTCCATTTAATCCCCTTAACAAGTCACAAAACTAATTATACCTCTCTTTAGGCTAAAAATAGAATGATCATAGAAGATGGAATCACTTAGGAAACAAGTCATTACGCTTGGTTGAATCTCATGGTGCTTCTCCCAAAACCTATAATCTATCATGATTCTCCATAGGCATCTATCATCACTTCTTCAATAATGTTGATCTTTGACAACAAAATGAGCTTGAAGACCTACAAAAACATTATAATGTTGCTCCAAGACTTCACTCTTGCTTGCTTCTTGAATATGAATGTTTGATCTCATGAAAATTCTCTAGATTCTTAGATGAAACTATGTGAAATAACCTTGTATTTATAGATAACTTAAGATTAATTATCAAAATTCAAATATCACAAGTCGGCATCAGATCTTGAATTTGAAATCATTAAAATACTGCCAAAAACATATCCCAAGGGGGGGTCCTAGGGTTGAGTGAAGACCCATTCGCCATGTGGAAAATGGGTCCTAGCATACTTAATTAGGACACACTTTAGGGGATGTTAAATTTTATGTGAAGTTAGGGTCCTAGGACCTAGTGAGGACCCATTCACTAGGTAGTGAATGGGTCCTAGGTCAGTAACCTAGGACACACACCTTGTAAAATTAAGTGTTGTATAATATCATTTATGAATGTCAGGTATTATCCCTTAGAATTTGAAGTTAATTAGGCTTGGATTTGAATTAAAGGGGCCAATTAACGCAAATTAACCTCAATTATTTAATAAAGCCCTAGATTAGTGTGAAAGTGTAAATATACACTTTACAATTTACCCTAAATAAGGCACCATTAAGTCTATTTAGTTTAAAAGGGCCCTAAACTTAATGCGAATGTGTAAAACACATTACAACACTAAACCAAGGCAACATTAGGCTCATTTTATTGTTAATTATTCTCAAATTAAGTGTGAAAAAGGGATACTTTTTTCTACACTACACTATTATTTTCTCACATTTAAAAAATATCACAAAACACATTAAACACACTAATAATCACAATTTTTACAACACTTAAACACAAGATCATAATTCCTCCATATGAATTAAGATCGGTAATCAGAAATAAGATCATATATAAGGATTGGATATGTGACCCTCGACATCTATTTGCCATTTACATGCTCACTCAACCAAAAGTATCAGTATTTCATAAGAGATAATGATAATTGAAGAATGTATAATTATTCCTAGTTCACATATCAACTTTAAATTTTTAATGCAATTATCATTTTTAATAATTAATAACAAAATTACATAGAAATTATAAATTTTATAGTCCATGCCAGTATTGGCATGGTGTGATGGTTTATAGGTGGCATTGTTGTTCTTGCCACCAAGGTTCAAACCCCGTTGGGGTGGTATTGTTGAATGGTTGTATCTGGTTCATAGCTTCGGTCAAAAGAGTTTACCCCCTAAATAAAAAATAAATTTTATAGTCCATAACAAATAAACCATTCACTCATTAAATCATACCTCAACACACATATACTTGCATATTCACGTAAGGTAAATCATATGATAAATATAAGATAACTATAACTATTATTAATTAACTAAGTTCCATTACCTAATCAACATCCAATGATGAGCAAGATAGACCATATAAGCATACTTGAACATAAATCATGTCTAGGGAAACAAAACTATCATCCATAATACTCTTGAAATAATATCCAATATAAGAAAAACATGAACCCATTGTGTAATTCATAGTTTCATCAAACATCATAACTAATAACATGAAACATCCATTAGTTCAAAATTCAACTTCTAGTCTATCCTAATTTCATCATTCATACAAATAAGATCAACATTTTTACAATTATTTCCATACTATCTAGCCTTTTTAAGGCAAGGTATGAACATGTGAAAAGACCTTACACCCCCCAGGATTGGGCTTCCTCCTAGAAGTCCCCTTAAATTGAAGAAATACCTTATTTTTTGGCCAAGGAGGTATGGTTATCAATCCCAAAAAATATACAATTACTAATTTTTTTATATTACCATTGGTTCTTTTAAAATTATCTCTAACTCAACTCATATTTCAAGAAGAAAATTAACTACTAATTTAGATGAATTTGTTGTCTATCTAGTAAAATTTATGCTCACCAACACTTTCTATTTATTTGATACAAGGAACAAGTGAAATATCAATTATTCATAACATATGAGACTATAGGAGCATATATACTAATAATTTTTAAGCAATAATAAGTTATTACACAATAACTAAGATATCGTAATAGTTCATGTAGAATATACAATTTGGTTACTACAAAAATCTGCATCCCCATCAAATAATATATATATATATGTTATCAATCCTTCATAATTATCACTATCTTTCCCAAGTAATACACACAACACATCAACTTGGTACAAATATTTGATTAACCTTATATCTTATACTATACTATGTTAATTATTCTAGCAATGGAATTATTTGGCATGTATATTCCACAAAATAATCCTTACATTCTCTTAAGATACCTAACTTAAAACTTTAACTGATTATTATTATTTTATTTCAAGAAGATGTAAAGACAACAGTACTTGAAAACTTTTTTAAAATTGAAAGAAAATATTTCCTTTTTATGGAAAAAAAATAGATAATGCCTCTATTTTCTATCTCTAATTTGTATCTCAATCACTTTTTTTAACCATTTTTATTCCCATCTCTATTACAATAGAAAATATATCTCCATTTAGGAAATTGCTTGATTTTTTACATGGAGTTAAGAGTATACAAGGAACCAAAGAAAAATATGTTATAACTAATAAGTTGGAAATGTGAAACCCTAGGACTTCACTTAGGATTAGTCGTTCCTTTCCATAATATATCATTTAGAATTTTGAGGGGACAAGGGCACAAGATTAACTTACAACCTAGAAGGCGAGTCAATCTTCCCTTGATCTAAAATTCTTTGAGGGTTTGAGATGTAATTTTGATAAAATGTAATGATATGACTAGCTAACAATGAAAATGTACAACTCTAATACATAGAAATAATTTTTTTGGAAAGTGACAGACAAATTTAATTATCAAAAAAAAACTAAGCAGACTTGTGTGCACCTATGATTTGAATTCTAACTTGAGTTGACTGGATAATGCCACCCAGGATGCCTATGTATGGATGACTGGATTTGTAATCATCTTCATAGTCCTCAAGTGTCTAATTAGAGGCTTCTTCCTTTTGGATCTCACTATTGGATCTTCTTCAGTTGTTGAGATAATTGAGTTTTTGTATCTTTCAAGTTATAGGGTTTGAATGCAAAAATGATCAAATAGTCTCCAATCTTCCTCCAATATTCTTCAGATATATAACCTACACATTCAAAGAGAGAGGAAGGGTTCTGGAATATAGGGGCTTGCCTCGGTCAAACCCCATGTGGGTGTTTCCACCTCCACAATGGTAAAAATGATGAAATAGAGCTTATCCTTTTAAGGGATAGAGGCTAAATGATAAATGAATGACGAATCAAGAATTGGATGTAACTCACCACTCAAATCTGATTTCCTTGAAGGACTGAAGTCATACACATCTCCTCAAGGCTTGATTACAGTTTGGATTGAATTATTTTGAAGACCTACAAGTGTTCGTCCTCACAAACAAAATGTATGCATAAACATAAACAAACTCACATAAAACTTGACATGATTCTTTGACAATGAAATGTTGCAGTAATTCTGCTCTTGACTATTATTTACTTGATCTTGAAGTATACTAATTTCTCTTTCTTTCAAAATACTTCCACTGCAATTTGAAATATTGAATGAAGAAATTTATGAATGACTCAAAATAGAAGATGGCTTGAAATGAATAGGATTGTATGTTCTCGTAAATATATTTGATGTTTTTAAAGCATATGGTATGTTTGTAGGCATGTGAGATTATTTTTTATGAATAAAATGGGTCATTTGTATAGTTTGATGTGATGGATTGTGAAGCAAGGGAGTATTATTATGTGATGGTTTGTGAAGCAAGGGGAATCTTGGTGTTATGAGGTATGGATGAATGAATTTGGGTATTTGATATAGATTTAGTCATGTGATTAGATGTAAAAGGATGTTGATAGAGTGGATTAACATATTGTTTAGAAAATGGTATGGAATCCATGTCATGAGAAGGTATGGATGGTTGACTTGGCATAGTTGGCATGTAAATTTGAGGCATAGATACATTGATAGATTAATATATGGGCACACTTGTATTACATGGGATGTGTGATGACTTGACATTTGTAAGGGCTTTCTCCCTAAGTGTGGTAGTGTTAAAATCTAAAGGTAGTTTAACACCGTTTGTGTGAGTTTAATAAATATGTGTTTGGGTCCAAAGAAAGGAGGGCATCTATTATTCTTCCTACTACTTTATCTTATTGCATCTCTAATAATTTCTCTTCTATCAATACACTAGACTCGTGTGTGATGTATTCTATCAGAATCTATGGGGTTAGAGGTTGTCATGTTTGATACTCATTAGGGTTGAATATATGAGAAGGAATTCCAAACTTAGGTTGTGTAGGTACCCATGGTTGTGGTAACATTTGACTCACTTTGATGGACTCCATGAGTTTCTTATGTTGAGACCTTGTTATAGGCATACAAATTTTATGACCTTATGAGATGGGGATTTAATATGAAAGTTTGGGTGATGTGATATGAATGTGTCATTTCTAATGGAATCTACTAAAGATATGTTTGTATATTTAGACAAAAGGATGTGATGATTTTAGATAATTTTGCTGATGTTTTTTATTAATGTGAGATAAAACTTCAATAAGTCAAAGTTGTAAGGGGGAAAATAAGCATAAGGAAAATGACAATGGAATCAAACAAAAGAGATCAAAGCAAAGGCCAATTCCAACTTCCTTGTGAAATGAAGTTATAAAACAATAAAATCAATCAAGCAATGCAAACATAGAGAGAACACAAATTGAATTCACAAATTATAATGTTACCATCCCATGGCGAAGTGTGTTTGTTTTGATGTTGGATTGTGTTGGATCAATATGGAGCCTCCATTATTGTTGCAAAAACTTCCAAATGTATGTTAATGGTGATCAAAGATTTAAATATGATCAATGTGCTTCAATGACTATTTTGACATAACCTTTCCACAAATTCTCTAGATTATCTGATCTTTTTTTAGAAGAAATAAGGTTGCTTTATAAATTTTTAGATTTTAGATGAACGATTGAGATTCAATAATGAAAGATCATGATCAACGGTTGAGAACTGTTGAGATGAAATAGATAGATCAGTTAACTCCTCTAATTGATCCAATTAAGGATTTTAATTGGATAATCAGTTGGATTAGATTGGAATGATTGGTGGGATTGAAGAAGTCAAATTGAGTGTTTAGTGGAATTGAAGAAGTCAAATTGAGTGGTTAGTGGGATTGGGAAATAGATGGGTTAGTTAACCAATTAGAGTGAGAAATCAGTGGTCATGATTTACTCAATCAAAAAAGGATGAGGATAATTAATTAATTGAACATTGGAGATGAATGTGCAAGTTTTATTTTAACTTTAACAAATAAAGATATATTTGTTTGTTGACCATGTTGAATGATTTTCAATAATTGATTTAATTATTCAAGTTTAGAGAAGGGAAAGCGATTTAATTAAATTATTAATGATAACTGTTTAATTGATTTAGATGAATAGGGAATATTAGTGACATAATTAAATAATTCGTGTTTATTTAATTAATCAAGAGGAATAAAGTTAGATTAAAGTTAAAATAGTGAATTAATCAAATAATTAAAGATTATTCAATTAATAGAGGAAAATGGGGTTAATGATGTAAATGATGTTAAAAGGGGGATTGATGATGTTAATGAGATGAAAAGAAATAGTCATAATAAGAGTGATGTCGATAATGGAAAAATACAGTTTAGGATATGTGATATGCACTAGGTCATTTTTACATGTCTACATTTTGCCCCTCTTTGAGACAAAGTACTGGTTACATTGTTTCAAAGAATACAATGTTCAAATCAAGATTTGAAAATTTTAATATTTCCCATTGTGCCCCAATGGTTAGTGGAAAGATAAGATGCTAGGTTGCCCCCTCGAGAGGTTTTCCAGAAAAATTACTTTTCTAGTCAAGCTCACAACAAGGTTCCATTATAGTTTAGATGCGTAGAGGATGAAAAATTAGGCTATAGGGCTCACGTTTATGGTTTTAGATGTTCCAGGGTGCTCAAAATTTAAACCTTGGAGAGTTTCCAAGGTAAAAATTAGGGTTTGGGGGGGTTAAAATAGGAAATTAGGGTTTCATTTTTCCTCATTTGCACTCTTAGCCTTAGTGAATTCTTGCCTTTGGAGATCTTGTTGTTGCAATTGTCGATTTGTAATGGCAAGGATTTTGGGTGCCCCACACCAAGCAAATGCAGTTCATTCATTTGGGAGGCCAACTAGTGTAGGCATCGCAATACATACCCCTTCCTTTCCCATTTTCATCATTTTCCAGTTGTGTAATTAATGCTTAAAACTTTTTAAGATGATAGCAATAATTTATTGATTTTCATGCTATTGCTTTGATTTGATTGCTAGTGTACTAGGTTAGTTTACCACTATAATAAAAAGCCCATGCTATTGTATTATTTGATCGCTAGTGTAAAAACCACACACTATTGTTGATCACTTTTCTAAAAAATATATGCTATTGGAAAAACCAAACGCTATTGTTTTAGGTGACCACTATTGTAAAATCTAGCCACTATTGTAAAATGTAGTTGCTAGCATAGAAACTAACCACTATCATGGTAAGCAAGGTTGATTTTATAAAAACATGCCGCTATTGTCCAAAAAGGGCTTGCTATTGTCATAAATGAATGATTTAGCTAGATTGTTTGCAGTTTTAAGTTTGTGATTTGATTTTCTAGCAAATGTTTGATGTTGTGGGTTGAATGTTTGTAGGCAATTCTCAAACCATTGTATTATAGGGAGAAACGACCACAACAACTGTTGGATTGATCGTTGGTTTTCAGGAGGTGGAGAGAGACTTTCTTAATGTTGTTGGTCTCTGATACATTTGTTATATGCCTAAGATTAGATGTCATAGGGTGATGATGACTGCCCTTGTCAAGAGATGGCATTCTGATTCATCATCCTTCCATATTCCTATTGGCAAGGTGACAATTACACTTGAGGATGTTTTTGTTCGAATATGATGGTTGTGGACATGATTTTTTACTGCTTGTGTTGTCATTGATGGCAACTAAAGTCTTCAGTTTGGTCCACAGTATCAGTTATGATCGTACCGGCAAAAGATCCATGTTTTCGTAGTTTACCAGCTGAACTAGACATCTGGTTAGTCTGTTGATTCAGTCACCTCACCGGATCATCATTTTGTTATGTAGATCTGCAAGGAAGGTTTCCCAACACATATCTTACTTTGTTAAATAATTTTTGTGGCATTATTGCTATCACAACTCAAATTAAGAGGTTCAGTGGTATAACTCATTGTCTATTCTTCTCTTTTGGCCGACATGTTCAATATCACGGATCGCAGATGTATATGGAGTAATTTTTTTGTTATTCTCTTATGTTTGAACCTTTGTTTGGGTCCCTACTATGAGTTTAGTTGACTTATGTAGGTACACACTAAATTGTGATTTATGATTTTGGGCCAACACAAGGAAAGCTATTATATTTTGCTTCAAGTCGACATATAGTGAAATTGATGATAGTGGATATATAAAGAAGATCGATATTTCATCTTTGGTATGAAAGAATGTGAAAAATGAATGTATGGAAAGTGAGTATGGTATTTATGCAAAAATTTTGTATAGTACTATGAGCCTACATCATAAAATCATCAAACGAGTTACTATATGTGTTGTAGGAAGAATTATGTTGAAGTGCAGAACAGAGCATGAAAAGAGTGTGATTAGAGAGCAGATTGTGTGCTTAATTGGAACTGAACTCTGATATTTGAAGATGTTGTCCTATCAATTCAAATTTTGTAGCAACATTCTATCATATGTATTGTAGGCAGTGAGCCTCTATTTTTTTGAGCAATGAGCTCTAGGCAGTGAGCCTGAATGCAAGTTTATTCCCCTTTTATCTTTACTTTTAACATAGTAGAAACTTTGTGGATTAATCTCCACCATGGTTTTTCCCCTAATAGGGTCTCCACGTAAACATATCTGGTGTTATGGTGCTCATTATTATGTGTGCATGTTCTTATATGTCTTATGTTTCTAATACTGCACAAAGTTCTTATATTGTTGTAGATGGTTTTTAAATTTAATATGAATAGTAAAATTTCTTGAACACTGATTCACCCCCCCTCTCAGTGTTCCCTACATCCAACAATTGGTATCAAAGCAAGTGATTACAATGGATGCTACTGGTCTTCAACAACAGCTGATGGTGGCACTTGATGATCTTGATCAATCCAAAGCAGAAGTCATGGAACTCAAAGCAAGTCTTGCAGATGCTGAAAAATTCATTCAATCATTGAAAAATAAGATAAGTGATTCAAGAGAAAAGAGGAAGGAACTATGTGATCAACTAAAGAAAAAAGAGAATAAAGGCTCTGATGATGTGCATTTGAATCAAACCTTAAAACAGATAACAGGAGAATGTGAGAAGCTGGCTAAGGATAATGCAGCCCTAAAACTTGAAATGGAATCAGTGGCGATGAGGTTTACCATAGAAATTGAGCAAAGAAAGAAGAATGAGGAAAATATAGCCCAGTCCTTGAAGGATAAAATTGAGGAATGCATCAGAATTAACAGTGGATTCATTCAACTGGAAATGGAACTACTACAATCTAGAAGCAATGAGCAAGAGCTTGAGAGACAGTTAGTAATTCTCACAAATGAGTTGGTTACTGCAAATGAATTCAAAGAAAAATTTAAGATGATCTCCACCAAGCTTGAAGAAATAACTAAAAGTCAGAAAAACATAAGTGATAAGCAGGGTCTTGGATATGAAGAAGGAGAATGTTCCATATCTAATCAGAAGAATCTTGAAAAGAACAGAGGAAGAAGATATCTGGTAAGGCAACCTAATGCTCAAAGATTTTATGGATATTGCTTTGCTTGTAATAAATTTGGACGCATGGCTTCTTAGTGTGGAAAGATAAGTCCTAGCATTTTATCATTTCCGGGTCAATGTTTTCAATTCAAGAAGTTTGGTCATAAAGCATTAGAATGTAGAAGAATAATTGTTAATACAAGTAACATTAGATGTTATGCCTATGGAAGATTTGGGCATATTGCTAATCAGTGCAGGGAAAGTGGAAATCAATGGAGAGGCTGGTATAGACAGAGAGTTCTGGTATGCTTTAATTGTAACAATCCTGGCCATACAGTGAAATTTTGCCAAAACAGAAATATGAATAAAAGAAGTCTGGATTATCAGAGAAAGATTTCGCAGAAAGACAACAAAGGTAAGACAAAAGCTTATGTGGAAGAGATAAAAGATCATATAAAAAAGACATGGGTGAGAAAAACTAAATCTAATGATGGGAATGAGCCTGCACCGGAAGCCTCCACCGATAGCCCTTCTGGTAACTGATGTCAGGCCAATGGCCTAGGGGGAGTTTTTCATGAAAAATATCTTATACCCCTTGTGTATTGCAAATGTCAGATTGGTGGATGTTGTCAGTTGTTGAGTCACTTTCAAAAGGAAGTATTGGAATTCATATGATGAACTGGAAGAAATTAGAATAATCTGCAACTAAATCTTTCACCTGTTGTCTGAGTCCATAGTCTCATCAAAACTTCTAGGGCAACGCATTTAATGCGTCAAAAGTGAAAGTTAGCAAAGTTATATAAGATAATTTTGAACCTCATTTTCTACACATTGTATTAAAGAAGAACAAGATCGTTGGAATTTTTTTGCTCGTCTCAAAGGATCGAAAGGATTTTGGGTAGCGAATCTTAAGGTATTTCCGTCAATCATTATCTTTGTCGATTCCATGGTTGTCTATTTGGAATATAATCATGAAGCAAATCAAAGATGTTGTAACCCTAGATGAGTATAATAGTCAGAAGATTAGGGATGAGAAAAAAATTTTGTCGCTCTTGGATTGCAAAAGGCTTAAAGGATCTAAACATAGAAATCTGGATATCTGGTGTGAGTTCCCTCATTTTGTTAATACGGATATTGTTCGGCTTTTCTTGAATAAATTGGATGGTGACACCATTACATTGGAAAAATTGTATCAAATCACTAAGGACGTGATCAAGAATCTAACTGGACTATGTAAAGATGGTGACATTCTGAAGAAAAATTCAATTAGAAATGTGGAAGTCAAAACCCTAACCAGAATACGGGGAGATCAAAGGGCATTGATAATTTCATCAATCAAGGACCGCCTGACCAAGTATGTGGCTTATGGGATTTCATATAAAATCTATTTCAGGAACTGTGAGGGATCAACTTCGGTTGGTGCTGCTTATATTGCTCATAAGACAGATAATTGAACGTGAGAACTTTGACTTGTGTAGCCTATTGAAAGAATAGCTGATGGAAAATGTCCAATCGACTAGGGACATTGACTATTCTTTCAGGTTTGGTACTTTGGCAACATGCATTTTAATGTATTTTTTGAATTTTCTTCTATTAAAAGATAATGTGGTATGGAAAGGGAATATACCTGTTTGCAAACAAATATTCAATCATTACAACTCCTTTGAGAACTGTGAACAAGTATATGGTAGTTTCTTTAGAAAAGTATTAATGAGATTTGGAGAAGGTGGTGCTTCACTCCCAACAAGAATAATTGAGATTGGATCATCTTATGGGAAGGGAGAGAAATAGCATAAGAGAAAAAGAGTTTTGGATGATGTGACTCCTTCTACACTTAGGCCTACAAAGACTGAAAAGCAAGAAATAATTCAAGTGGTTGTGGACATAAAGGGTGAATCTTCTAAAGAGTATACTCTGCAAGATCCTCCAAAACCAGTTGAACCAAAAGTTGTTGCTTTAGACAATGATGAGGAAGAAGCCTTGTTTAAATCTAAAATATTAGAGATCATTCATAGAGAGAATGGCGTGCAAAAGGTGTCTAAAATGTGGTTAGACAGACCATCTTTTGAGCAAGACCTTATTGAAAACACCTTAGCAAAAAAATTTGTGGACAATAATGTGGAGTTGGGAAGCTTATAGAATATTCTCCCAGATGAAATGATTGAGTGTGTGAAGATAGCTATGGAATCTATGCCCTTAGAAAGAAAAGAAGAAGCGATAATTTCTCACCTAAAAATGCAGTTTAGGTTATCTCTCTCAAAATTGAAGAAGAGGATGAGTGAATTAAGACAGTGCATCGATTTTGCAAATAACATCTTCAACTATTGCCTAAAGTGTCCCCATGTGACAGGGAAGTACAAAGATAAACTTGAAGAAATTGAGAGTGAGCTGGTTAAGATTGGACAGGACTATAGTATGCTCCTAGACTCAAATGGAGACATAAAGAAGAAAGTTAGCAATTTACAGGCTAAGCACGCAAAATTTCTTCATACTAAGAATGTTCTCACTAACACATTCTGGAAGGTTAAGGATATAACTGAAGATAGACTAGAACAGATGGTTGAGATTCTCAGATCAGGAGAGCAACTGCAACAGGAAATCACTATTCCTAAGCACCTTAATCAAATCATCAACAGGACATCTGAGAACAATAGCATGATTATTTCCATTGGATTTGTTGTGGATTCCTGGAAGAAATTCTTTCCAAAAATGAAAGCTAAATATAAGATAATCTTCTAAAAAAAAATTGCAACAATTGTAAAATTTTTGAAGAATGAAGTAAAGGTTAGTACAGTATTTTAAAGAAGTTAAGGAAAGAAGCGTAGCGCGGATGCTATAAATTTTTGTCATTGATGTCAAAGGGGGAGAGAATGGAGTGAAAAATTTCCTAGCATCTTTAGGGGGAGTAGCAATTTTGATATAATACTTTTTGAGTTTTGGGCACTTAGTCAATTTTTCACTAAGTGTTGCCATCAATGCCAAAGGGGGAGATTGTTGGCATATGATGGTTGTGGACATGATTTTTGGCTTCCTGTGTTGTCATTGATGGAAACTAAAGTCTTCAGTTTATTCCACATTATCAATTATGATCGTACTGGAAAAAGATCTATGTTTTCGTAGTTTACCGGCTGAACTGGACATCCGGTTAGTCTGTTGATTCGGTCACCTCACCGGATCATCATTTTGTTATGCAGATCTGCAAGGAAGGTTTCCCAACACGTATCTTACTCTGTTGAATAATTTTTGTTGCATTACTGCTATCATAGCTCAAATTAAGAGGTTTGGTGGTATAACTCATTGTCTATTCTTCTCTTGTGGCCAACATGTTCAATATCACAGATCGCGGATGTATATGGATGAAATGTTTTGTTATTTTCTCATGTTTGAACCTTTGTTTGGGTCCCTACTATGAGTTTAGCTGACTTATGTAGGTACACACTAAATTGTGATTTATGATTTTGGGCCGACACAAGGAAAGCTATTATATTTTGCTTCAAGCCGACATATAGTGAAATTGATGATAGTGGATATATAAAGAAGATCGGTATTTCATCTTTGGTATGAAAAGATGTGAAAAATGTGTGTATGGCAAGTGAGTATGGTATTTATGCAAAAAAATTGTATAGTACTATGAGCCTACATCAGAGAATCGTCAAGCGAGTTACTGTATGTGTTGCAGGAAGACTTTTGTTGAAGTGCAGAACAGAGCATGAAAAGAGTGTGATCAGAGAGTAGATTGTGTGCTTCATTGGAATTGAACTCTAGCATTTGAAGATGTTGTCCCATCAGTTCAATTTTTGTAGCAACATTCTATCACATGTATTGTAGGCAGTGAGCCTCTATTTTGTTGAGCAGTGAGCTCTAGGCAGTGAGCCTAAATGCAAGTGCATTCCCCTTTTATCTTTGCTTTTAACATAGTAGAAACTTTGTGGATTAATCTCCACCATGATTTTTCCCCTAACAGGGTTTCCACGTAAAAATATCTGGTGTTATGGTGTTCATTATTGTGTGTGCATGTTCTTTTTTGTCTTATGCTGCTAATAGTGCACAAAGTTCTTACATCGTTGTAGATGGTTTTTAAATTTAATATGAATAGTAAAATTTGTTGAACACTAATTCACCCCCCCTCTCAATGTTCCCTGCATCCAATAGTTTGCAGTATTTTTGGGATCCTCATTCATGACAAGTTGTTCACTTATGATGTTAGGCAAGTTACCCTCACCATGCAGCAAGTACTTGGTGTGCAATGGCTATAGGTAGTGGACTCAAATATTGACCTAACTCCCTTTATTGATGGCAGAGATTTGATGTCTATGGTGCTAACGAGTTTGATTATTGGGTCTCTGATGCATGATCATATAGGGAGGGTATTTCCTATTGGTTGGGGCATCTACATAGAGAAAATTATGGAGCACGAGACAGTCTATGCTTGGGGTTCATTTGTTTTGGCTCATTTATATAGGGACATGCATGAGGCTGTCAATTACGGCGATAATTCTATTTCAGCAAGCATGACTCTTTTGCATGTGTGGGTCTGGGAGAGGATCACAGTGACCAGGCTGGATGGTATACTATAGTGGGATGCACATGATCCCTTCTCATACAGATATTTGTATTTTCTGCATTACACCTAGCCAACCAAGCTATCGTATTGGAGAGGAATTTTTGATGATATGAAAGAGTTTATATGGAGGCCTTGGGTAGCCTGTGAGGCTTGGAGCAATGACATGGAGCATTTACCTTTTTGTATACAGACACAATGGTTGATCGGACGTGTTGATACTATTATTGAGAGGTACCTTCCTGATAGGGTTCTTTGATAGTTCAGAGAGAGGCAGACCAAATTTGTTGGTGATTATCATGCATGCTTCGAGTGGAGGACTCAAGAGGTCAGACTTTGGGGGTCGATAGCCTCCTCTACTATAGCAGTGGTCGAGTTTCATGCACTTGCACCTTTTGGATGGGTATGGGTAGTTGGTCCTTTAGACCCTAGTACTACTGCAAATTATGATCAGTGGTGGACCTGTAAATGAGCCTTATGATTTACAAATCTTGTTGGAATTGGGCCAATTATGGGGAAAGTCCAAAGGGTGGCTAGTATTACCAGTAAGAGTGGTGATCGATAGAGGCTTTGGATCATAGTTGAGCAACTTAATAGGGCCCAAAGTGATGATCAAGATCAACATGATTGGTAGCAGGGACCCCAAAATGGGTAGAAGCAACAAGGACCACAAGAACTAATGAGTCCAGTTTATGACTAAATTTTGATAGATTTTATTATCCATTTGTTGTAGTTGTCATAGACTTTGATACTTGGATTTTGACCTTTTTATGATATTTCCTCAAAACCATAGACATTTGGCATAAGCTTATTTTTGTAATATTTAATGACATCAACATGCTATATGAACTATTTATGTTAATTTTACATGTGGATTAATGAAAGTTACTTTAAGATAGTTACAAATATGCAATTTTTGTGTGTACTAATATTGTTATGCAGATATAATTAGAAGCCTACAAAATTGAGGAAGATTCTTCCAACTGGTCATTCACCATCAAGGTCAACAAGGTGATCATTCAAAGGTCAATGGAGGGAGATTCCTAGTTTAAATTGAAGAATTGTAACTGCCTTGTAAATAGTCTTAATTGTTTGTTGAGTGAATATAGGAGTTACTGTTGTGCTAGATCTGCATTAAGGCAAACATGCTTGACCAGATTCCATGCATGCATAACCTCCTCTCCACTTTCTATGCTTTCCCTAAAGTGGCGTCCTCCTAATCTGGTTGAGTTGACCGCCTTGCTAGGTAGTTAGTTAGTAGTTCTTCTTCTTATAAATAAGAATTGAATGCTCCTTCTGAAGGGGTTGATTAATCTAATGATTTACTCGCATTCTTAATTTTCCAATAATATAGTGATGTTGCTCGATTTTACTCATGTTTCCAATGAATAAAGTGAAGTTATAAGTTCATGCATCTGAGTTCACATTTGTTTTAAAGGATACTCATCCAAGGGGTCCCACTTAGTGAGCATTCCATCCTTTAGTTTAATTATTACTTTTTTTTCATCAATTAGTTAAAAATCTGACACTGTCTATTCCTGCAGCCACTAGAATTCCATTATGTGACTATTCCTGCAGCCAAAACAGACATACTAGTTTCCTGTTTGTTTGCTCATATTTTCATTTTTGTTATATATTTCAAATTAGTACAGTTGTTGGTTGATGCTACTTCTTTCCAAGTAATTTACTTTCAGCATTATATCTTTCTTAGTTGTAGGATGAATATGGCTACTTTGGATTCCTAGTGAACATACTATGTTGACCCATTTCAAGTCTACATCCCTAGGTTGACAAGTTAAATGCACCTTCATGATTGAGATAGCTATTCAAATTAGATTTACAATCTCTGAATCACAACTGTAAGTGCTTAGTTGTTAAATCATTGTAGGAGGCCAACATTTTTGGCATTGTTATCAGGGATGGTATCAAACTAGGGAGTTCTTTGGAGTCATTGATAGTTTTTCTTGTTGTCGTATTTTTGAAAGTTTGTTCTTAGTATACCCCTCATTTAGGAAAGTAATGACCCACCATTCTTTTTCCAATTCTTTGTGTGAGCTTGTTGATAGTGAGTTGATACCATATGCATAGAGGAAGGAGGAGAGATGCTCATGGGAGATTCCTTCCTAATAACCCTTATCCATTCCAGCTAGTTAAGCATTAGAATTTTCCAAGAGAAGAAGAAGAAGAAGAGCCACACCCCTTTGATGATGCATTCCCTAATCTGACTAGTTTTGAAATTTCCTCTGAAGACCAAAATCAAATTGAGAATCCCTTTGCTTTGGAACTACATCAAGTGGGCATAAGTGATGCAAATAGAAATAGACCTAACCAACCATCTTTTCCTTTCCCCATTTCTCATCAAAATGAAGTTGACAACCTCAAAAATATCCCTGCTTCAGTCCTTCCTAAGCTTTATGGACTTGTCATAGAAGATCCTAATACTTTCTTGTTTGAGTTTGATATACTCTGCAGGAGTTATGACTATACCACGATTCCCATAGGCTTAATCTATTCCCTACCACCTTGAAATAAGTTGCATTAAGATGGTTTATCATCCTAGGTAGAAATGTTGTGGAGACTTGGGAAGACATGAAGACAAATTTCTTTGATTATAATTAGAAGGAATATTGTAGGGGCAATGACATGAGGGGAGATGACATTTTTAGGATGCAACAAAAGGAAGATGAGAGCCTATAGGATTACATTTCAAGGTTTTTTTTTTGCTTACAAAAATATCCACACCATACACTTAATGAAGAATCACAAAATTTGCTTTTCCTAAGAGGAATTAATGATAGTTGCACTAATTCCTTGGACCTAATGGGAGGAGATATCACTCAAGTTCCTTGGGAGGATATCAAGAAGATATGTTAGAACTATTCTAGGGTAGCTTCAAAGAAAGGGAGAGCTTATCAATCCTCTATGGGTAATTCATCCACCAGTGGAGTTTCAAGGATGGAGATTACTCACTTACTAGCAGAATTCAAGCAAGACATCATAAACAATTTGGCTACTCAGTTGGATACACTTCAGGCCAAGAAGAAACAGGAGGAGGTAGAGGCAATGTTGGCAAAGTATTGCCCTCATTGCAAACAAAAGAAGGACTGCAGATGCAAGATGGTGGCTAATATTGACAATAAGTAGATTCCACCTGAGTTTAAGAAAATCCATGGTGAAGATGACCAAGTCTATACTACATTGCACAAAGGAGGGAATGGGCTCCAAGACAATGTATGCCACCAAATCCACTCTCTTTTGTTGGGCCATATTTTAATTCTTATTCATCTGGTAACGAGTGGCAACCCCCATATCCATTCAATTATGGAGGATATCCACCACAACCTTAGAATAACCCTACAAATTCCTGGCCCAATCACCAAAACTCTCCACCCCAGTGGCAACAACCTTAGGTGAATTAGCAACAATTTCAAGGAAATTGGTAGCCACATCCAAGAAACTGGCAGCAAACATCTCAATGGAGGGGAGAACAGTAATGGCCAAACCAGACAACCAATTACATGCAACCACCTTCTCAGCCCTAGCAACTTGCTATAATGCCTCCTCCTACTAGTTCAAGTTCAAATACACCTAAACCCACACAACTACTAGCTTATCCCACACGTAACCAAAATAACAAATCACAACAACCAGTATACTCTTCTAATCCAAATCAATTCTCGGCATATGTTGTGAGTGTAAGTGACATCCACTTGCGTTCAAAAACTACTTTGTCAGTTGCTTCAACACCCATTATCACTAAGCTTCCTATGGAAGAAGAGGAGCCTCTAAATGCCCCCATTCAGCCAAGTGTACCTAAAAATCCTGAACTATCCCCAATCAAGCAAAATGAACAAGGACCACCATTTCCCTAGAGGTTGGAAACTGTGAAACAAAAGGAAGAGAAGGAGGAACCAGCCTTTGACATTTTAGATCAGTTGAAGCATATATGTGTCCAAATACCTCTATTTCAGGCCATAAAAGATGTTCCTATATATGGAAAAGAAATTAAGGAAGCATGCCTTAAGAAGCTAGGAAGGAAGAAGAAAGACCCCATTATGGTTCATGTGGTGGGACAGCTGGCTAACATCATGCTTGGGAAAGTAACCGTTTAGGGAGTCTTGTGGTAGGAGTTGTTATAAATGGGGTCTAAATAAGGAATGCTTTGATTGATCTAGGAGCAACAATAAATGTAATGACCAAGGATATCCTGCAACAACTAAATGTTGCAAGCATGAGACCTACTCCTACTGTCCTGCAGTTTGTTGATAGTTCTACCATTAAACCTGATGGTATAGTAGAGGAATTTGTGGTAACTCTAGACTCTTTGGAGTACCCAACAAACTTCATGATTCTTTCTCCTAAAGCTACACTAGGAAGGTACCCCATTATCCTAGGAAGGCCATGGTTGGCAACAACAGATGCCTATATTGGATGTCAGACAGGAGACATGACCATTTTTGATGGAAAAAGCACCAAAAATTTTGTTCTCTACCCTCCTGCTCAACTATCCCATGACATGGATAATCTTGTATGGCCACATGTTGGGAAGAGGTTGAGGAAGTTAATTATGTGGCACAACTTATGATGTTAGGCAGGAGCTCTTTTATGCAGCTTCAAGAGGAAGATGAAGTATTTTCTAACATAATTAAGAACCATTGTGAAGTAGAGGAAGCATCATCCTCTTATGCAGCTGATTTTTTTGATCCTGTGAAGACACTTATGTCCGCTCTTCCTACAATAGAACTTCTTGTAGCAACAGGTATTTCTCATACATTTCTACCACATGAACTCAAGGCACCAAGCATTAGTGAAGCAACTATGGTAGAGATAAATACACAAGTGCAAGTGTTAGAAGGGAAATATCTAAACATTAACAACAAATTGAGTGAAGAACAACAATTGTCATTGACAAACTTACTAAGGACCCACCAACATGCATTTGCATGGGACTATCATGATATGAATGGATTGGACCCTAAGCTTTACACTCATAGGATTTACATCAAAGATGATTGTACACCAATGAGGTAGCCACAAAGAAGAATTAACCCTGCATTGAGAGAAATTGTAAAGGGAGAACTACAAAAATTGTTGGATGCATGATTCATCTACCTCATTTCAGATAGCCAGTGGGTGTCTCCATTGGTTATTGTGCCTAAAAAGGGAGGGAAGTGGTGAGTTTTTGTTGATTACAGGGAACTCAATGCTGCCACCAAAAAGGACCATTTTCCCCTACCTTTCATAGACCAAGTTCTAGATTCACTTATAGGAAAGCAGTTCTTTTATTTTCTAGATGGATTTAGTGGGTATAACCAAATCCAAATTGCATCTAAGGACCAGGAGAAGACCACCTTTACCTATCCATGGGGGACTATGCCTAATCAGTACTTCCATTAGACTTATGCAATGCACCTACAACTTTTTAGAGGGCAGTCATTAGCATATTTTCATACATCTTTCATGATTGTATGAAAATTTATATGGATGACTTTACTAACTACTGTGTTGATTTCAATGAAGCATTGGAAAATATCAGGAGAGTCTTAACAAGATGTGAAGAACATAATTTATCTTTAAATAGTGAAAAGTGCTTCATGATGATGCAAGAAGGTATAGTCCTTGGCCACTACATCTATCACAAAGGAATTCAAGTAGATCCTGCAAAGATTGAGGTGATCACTAATCTTCCCATACCTGCAAAACAAAAATATGTGAGGAGTTTCTTAGGACATGCAGGTTATTATAGGAGGTTCATTAAAGACTTTAGCAAAATAGCAGCACCATTGTACACTCTCCTAACCAAAGATGATGAATTCCAATGCAAAGAAGACTTTGACAAGGCATTTTCTAATTTGAAAGTAGCTTTAACTCATGCTCCTATACTCAAAGGTCCTAATTGGGAGCTTCCTTTTCACATTCATATAAATGCATCAGACTATGCTATAGGAGCAATCTTAGGACAAAAAGAAGGATCTATTGAAAATATTATTTATTTTGTTAGTAAAAATCTGCAGGGAGCTGAATTCAACTATACAGTGACATAAAAAGAATTGTTGGCAGTGGTCTATGCCCTTAATAAATTTAGGCACTACATAATAGGCTATCATATCTTTGTGCACACCAACCATGCATCCATTAGGTAGCTCATGAATAAACCCTTGATATTAGGTAGGCTAGCAAGATGGCTATTGTTGATGCAAGAGTTTGACATAAACATTGTGGATAAACTAGGGAAGGCCAATGTTGTTGCATACTTTCTTTCAAGGCTGACTACATCAGAGGACAATCAAGTCATTGATGACTCTTTCCTTGATGAACACTTATTTTCCATCAATGTGCATACATCTTGGTATGCTGACATAGATAAATTATCTGGTCATAGGGAGAGTTCCTCCTCAATTCTCTCCAAAAGAGAGAAGGGTTCTCATTGAAAAAAAAAATCCTTTTTCATGGATTGTTGGATGTTTGTTCTACACTGGACCAGACCATGTCATGAGGAAATGTGTGAAGGAAGATGAGACATATGATATCTTGCATGCATGTCACAATGAACCCTGTGGAGGGCATTTTGGAGCCAAGAGGACAACAATGAAGATTTTGAACACAGGATATTACTGGCCTACACTCCACAAGGATGCAAGAAAATATACAAGGAAGTGTGACAAATTCCAAAGGATGGGTTGGTCAACCAAATCTGATGAGATGTCCCTTTACCCCCAGATAGTAATCACTCCATTTGACAAATGGGGATTGGATTTTGTAGGACCCATTGATCCTCCATCCAATGGTAAATCATATATCTTAGTATGAACTGATTATGTAACCAAGTGGGTAGAGGTTAAGGCCATGAAGCATGCAAGAGATAATAAGGTTGCAAAATTTATTTATGAGGAAATTTTCACATGGTATGGGGTTCCAAGAGAGATAGTGACTGATCAAGGGGTTCAATTCACTTCAACCCTTGTTACATCACTAGTCAATGAGTACAACATAAGGCATAGGAAGTCTACTCCTTATCACTGTCAGGACAATGGCCAAGTTGAGGTGACTAATGGGGAAATTGAAGCCATTTTAACCAAAATAGTGGCTATCCATAGAAAGCATTGGAAAAATAGGCTGCCATAAGCTACTTGGGCCTATAGGACAACCTAGAAGACAACCATAGGCTTCACTCCTTTTGAGTTGTTGTATGGAAAGACATCTATGATGCCCATTGAATTTAAGCATAAGACTCTTCAGACTGTAATAGACTTGGGGATGGATATCTCTTAGGCACAAAGGGATAGAATCATGCAGCTAAATGCTTTGGATGAGATGAGGAAGGAAATCTTGCACCACATAGAGGTAGTGCAGAATCAAAGAATAAAGTAGCATGAAAAATTCATCAAGGACAAGAAATTCCAACCAGGTGATTGGGAACTGCTCTATGACTCAAGGTATTAGGATAATGTAGGAAAATCATAGACACGGTGGCTAGGACCATATGAGGTTGTTGAAGTTTTCCCCAATGGTGTTGTTCAGCTCACCACCATTGACCTTGTCAAATTTAAGTTGCTTGTCAATGGTCATCGCCTTAGGTTGTATCACAAGCCAACTTCCAAGGAGGAATTCCTACAACAATTCACTCAGCATGTAACACCCAAACTTCTTGCAGCCGAAGGAGGTGGACCTAGTGTCTCTCCTTCTAGCTAACTAAGGTATGTAACTTGTCATAATAAAGACTTACACTTTTGTGGGGGTCCACTTTTTCATTCATTCACCCATCTGCCCATCCATCTCCACCTTTCTCTCTCTTCCATCACGTCGCCATAACTTCACCTCATTCCACTCCACTTTCATTAATTGCTCAACTAACTTCTTAAAAGGTCACTGGTACTTTTTCCATAATCTTTGCAATAGATCTTCCATGAATTCAGGTACATGCACATCAATTTGTTATATCTTAATTTTATTTTAGTCCATTCATTTAATTACTATACATTAATATAGGCGTTCTCCATAGCATGTAATTATTCCCTGTCCCTATCAAGTCATCATTATTCCCACGCATGTGAGGAAACATGCTCATATTTAGGTTGGGGGAAGTGTGAATACCATTTTCACATGTCAGTCCTTGTTGGTTCACGTTAGCAAAGTTTAAATTGATCCAATTTGAATTTTGAGTGAAATGACGACTTGCATGTGTAAGATGACATCAACTGCCACCATTTTTCTCAATCATAACCTTCATTTATTACTCCTTTACTACCTTTATTACTCCTTTCATAATCCTAAGTCACCAAAAAGGTAAAATTTAGATGACACTAGCATTGGGAATTTAGCAGTGTTGTAGGAAGAAGTTTAGCTTTTAGACAAGGAAGGGAAACCTTGCAGAGTGATTGTTTAATTGCAGACAGCTGAACAATGGGAGGGGGTTAATTAGAAATGAACCCATGGTTCATGATGTATTACTGCAGGATGCACCTTTCCAGACTGAGTTCATAAATTGTGGGTGGTTAGATTATTTCCTAAAGCTGAATGGTTATAATGAAGACGTGGCATTGGAATTTTCCCAAAAATTGTCTGAAGGAAAGGCCATAGTAAAAGGGTTGGAGTTAATGGCTATTGAAGAAAGGATTGTAAAATTTATAGGGTTGCCTATCGATGGTGAACATTACCCTGCTACTAGAGACACAAGGTCAAATAGGGTTGAATTTACAGAACCTGGTGACCCTCCACTGAGTGTGGACAAGCAAGGTGCAAAGAGAACCTCTTTGCCTGAGCCATGGAAGCAAGTAGCTTTTTATGTTGTAAATTACCTTACTTTCGAAGTTCATCAGTCAAATCTACATTTTGTGCACTTCAAACTCCTAAATCATATGAGGCATGGGAGAAGAATGAATGTGCCAAATTTGTTATACCACCTTCTTTCAATCATGGCGATTGTGACTCAAAAAGGTAGGGATAATTTCGTTTCCCACCATTGTTTGATCAAATTATTAGTTGAAAAGTTTTTGCATGATGTGTCTGACATGACTTGGGAAGAATTCTTGAATATTGATCAAATTAGACCAAAGCATTTGTGACCTAGGGTTTTTCCTCCACCTCCTAGGACTAGAAGGAGAGTGATTTTTGTTGAAGCCACTCCTGGAACCTCAACTTCTAGCACAGGCCCTAGTGTAAACCCTCCTACAGCTAAATGAACTATAGAGATTAGTTCTTCTGAGATAGAGCATTCAAACAAAGAAAGTTCCTCTTCAGATTATGATGATGATGTCCCTCTTGGCATCCTAATTCAAACTAGGGTACAAAAGAAAGAGGCAGAAATGAGGAAGGGAAAAGCTAAAAAGAAAATGGCAGAAAAGAAAGTACCAAGCTCTAAGAAACGAAGGTTGACACTTTTCTTCCTATAGCCAAAGAGAAACATGAGAGCCCTCCTCGAAAAAAAAGACCAGCTGGACCAGCCACTGGTATGTCTTTGGAGGAAAGCCCTAGGACTAGAGAAATGTCACAAGAGGATACAGAAGCTCCAATGGGGAAGGTGAATGTCGAGGAAAAGGACACATTTGAGGAAGCAATAAATGTAATGTTGGATGATCTTGTTGACATCACATAACAAGTTTAGAGTCAAGAGTATGAGGAAAATCAGGAGCTCTTGCAACAAGAGAAAAATCAAGAGTTCCTGCAGCAAGAGCAAGAGCCCCTACAACCAGAACTGGGAGAACAATTAGCAGTCTTGGACCCAGAATTGGTTGAATAAACAAAATCCCTGTAGCTAGAGCCATATGAAGAGCAGGCATCAGTGCCAGGAAAAAAATTGGTAGGAATACATAAGCCCTTTGATTTTTCAATGCACATGGTAGCCATGAACTTATGGAGAGAAATGCAAAGGAGGGAAGAGTAATGGAAAGAGGAGAAACGTAGGCTGAAGAAGGAAATTCAAAAGAGAGATGAAGAGATTGAAGATAAGAATGTAGAAATTGCTGCTTTAAAGGAGAAGGTGGACAATATGGCAGCCTTAGTACCTCAAATATTAGAGTGCAGGACTCCTCCAAGGGTCTATGCTCTATATTTGAAGAAGAATCTTTCTTTTAAACTAGCAATGATTGTTTCAAGTTTGAATCCTTCAATTGAGACTCCTCTTGAATTTTTCCATGCTTATCGAATTTCTCCTCCTAAAATGAAGAATTTTTTGTGTGAATTCTATTTGCATAATTATGTTGTGAACCAAGACCATAATTGGAATCCATTGTTGTATGTTGGGGATGTCCAATTAAGGGAATTTATGTCCTAGATGTAGAATGAAATTAGTTGGGGACAATAGTTCAGTGCTTATAGGAAAATAGAATCCAACACTCCCCTACCCATCAGGGCTAAATCTAGAAATCTAGGAGACATTTTCAGTGATTGGCACAAAATTCTTTACAGACCAAGCTATGGCAATAGGATCCTGCCTGAGAGAGAAGCAGTTTACAGAGAATATGAGAAGGTAGCAGAAACCATAGGGGAATCTGTAAAGGGATATTTGGGACAGAGGTGGAATAGTCTAATTGATGAATTAAAACAAGCTGAGCCTCACTCTCTGCAGAACTATACTACAACATGTAAGAGGGTTGATAGATATATACAGATTAGAAGGACAAAGGGACAATTTTGGCTTCCACTAACTTTTCAGCCACCTATCCTATTATGGCCTGTGCCAAATTTTAGGTATTACCAGTATGATATAGCTGCAAAGAGATAGAGATGGAGCAGGTTGGATAGACAACAAGGGTTCTATTGGGACCCTAATTCACACACTATAAGAACTGATGTAGGATAGCTAGCAGTTGTGAATTTCAGGGCACTAACTAAGCAAAAGAACAACCCTTCCTCTGTTGGAGGACCAACAAAGCCTTAGGTTGGGGGGAGTGATGAGTCCAATTTATGACTCAATTTTGATAAAGTTTATTATCCATTTTTTGTAGTTTTCATAGACTTTGATAGTTGGATTTTTACCTTTTTATGATATTTCCTCAAAACCATAGACATTGGACATAAGCTTATTTTTGTAATCTTTAATGACAACGACATGCTATATGAACTATCTATGTTAATTTTACATGTGGATTAATGAAATTTACTTTAAGATAGTTACATATATGCAATTGTTGTGTGTACTAATATTGTTATACAGATATAATTAGAAGCCTACAAAATTGAGGAAGATTCTGCCAGCTGGTCATTCACCGTCAAGGTCAAAAATGTGATCATTCAAAGGTCAATGGAGGGAAGACTCTCAATGGAGGGAGATTCCTAGTTTTTTTTAAGAATTGTAACTGCCTTGTAAATTTTCTTAATTGTTTGTTGAGTGAATATAGGAGTTACTATTGTGCTAGATATGTGTTAAGGCAAACATGTTTGACCAAATTCCACGCATGCATAACCTCCTCTCCACTTTTTATGCTTTCCCTAAAGTGGCGTCGTCCTAATCTATTGGAGTTGACCGCCTTGCTAGATAGTTAGTTAGTAGTTATTCTTCTTATAAATAAGACCCGAATGCTCCTTCTCAGGGGGTTGATTAATCTGATGATGTACTCACATTCTTAGTTTTCTAGTAATATAGTGATGTTTCTCGATTATACTCATGTTTCCAATGAATAAAATGAAGTTATAATTTCGTGCATCTAAGTTCACATTTTTTTTAAGGGATACTCATCCAAGGGGGGCCACTTGGTGAGAATTCCATCCTTTAGCTTAGTTATTACTTTCTATTCAATAATTAGTTAAAAATATGGCACTGTTTGTTCTTGCAGCCACTAGAATTCCATTATGTGGCTGTTCTTGCAGCCAAAGCAGACAGAGTAGTTTTATGTTTGTTTGCTCATATTTTCATTTTTGTTATACATTTCAAATTAGTACAATTGTTGGTTGATGTTACTTCTTTCCAAGAAATTTAATTTTAGCATTATATCTTTCTTAGTTGTAGGATGAATATGGCTATTTTGGATTCCTAGTGCACATATTGTGTTGACCCATTTCAAGTCTACGTCCTTGGGTTGACAAGTTAAATGCACCTTCATGATGATTGAGATAGCTATTCAGGTTAGATGTCTAGTCTCTTAATCACAGTTGTAAGGGCTTAGTTGTTAAATCATTGTAGGAGGCCAACAGGAACTACATGGACCTCCCCATAGGGGGATATGGCAAGTTAGATAGCCCATCTAACAATGGACAAAGATGCCAAGGTCATAGAGCAAGATGTTGAGATTGCTCAGCGACAAGCAATAGAGGGACAGGTTGTCATTATTATTGCAGAGTGTGATGGTCTCCATTAAGAGAGAGATGCTTTGAGGTGGGAGATATCCATCGAGAGGAACTAGAGACTTGCAATAGAGATTTCATTAGCCTCCTCCATTCCCCTAGCTCAGTATCAGGCTGAGAGAGATTGGATTATATAAGAGAGCACATATTATTAGATCTTTTATGAGGCTTTTGTTCCTAGAGCACAGAGGCATCCTCACTTTAGTGAGCCAAGTATAGCTACACATGCAGATTCAAGTGGACAATCAGTGAGACAACCACAGTTTTCTCCATAGATCGTGCAACCTCAACCATCTCCTACTCATAGTTAGCATCATGATGGGAACATCCCCCTCTAAGGCAGGATCAACAAGGCTAATATTTTTATGATCTTGTTTATTATATCTAAGACTTTGTGTAGACATGCTTATTTTTTATATACATTCATTGGCCCAGTTGAGGCCTTGTATATATTTTTGTATATTTGACATCATACATGATACTTGATTTCCTTTGATGTTGTATCACACTTGACATTTGATGATCTTCCACTTTGATGATATATATATATATGAGATATGTTATTTCTTATGTGAGTTATTATGTGTTATGAGATGCTTATGGATGCTTATATGTGTTGATGATTTATGTATGCTCATGATTTTGTACTTTTTTTATGCATTTATATGATATGGATGGATGTATGATTTATATATGTATACAATGGATGATGATATATGATGTATGTGACAGATGATGATATATGATGTATGTGATAGATGATGATATATGATGTATGATGTTCTTCATTTTATTATGGTCATGATATGAATTGACAAATTTTTGGATGCAGGATGCATGTGGTACTAATGATATTGTGATACAGGATAGATTTATTAGTTAGAAGAAGTGTTAGTTGGATTTCTAGAAGAAAATTGAAGTTGTTAGTCATTGATGAGTTCGCTTTTGCTTTCATAGATACTTCAAAGTTTTAGAAATCCTTATTGATGTAGCAAATAGACATGATGCATCAAGGTATTGATGACCAAGGTGGCATTGTATCCATTGATTGAACTTTGAATCTACAAACAAAGAGTATTTTTTCTCATACAAGACATACGAAAACCCTATTAGAGTGTGTGGGTGAGTTGTTTCAAAACATTTCAGACCAGTTACACAGAGAGGTATGGAGTACCTATCATGCAACTGCTACACGAATTGCTCCAAAATTACTTCCACACACACAAAACAAAGCAAGTATTCACCATGGAGTACTTAGTTAATGGAATGCATGTCTCATACCATGCAGTCAGTCATTGCTAATTATCATGTAATCTACATATTTAAAATATATTCCAAGATGATAATCATGCATTTTAGACTACATGACTATCCTCTCTTTCTTTACCAAGAATGGAATAAGTACGCACTTACCCCTAAAAAAATTCACTTTATACTGTTACTCAAATAGGGATTTGGGACAAGTCTAAATCTAATAAGGATTCATATGTAAATTAATTTTATTCACACCAAAATTAGCATGTTTAAATGTCTAAAATTGTCAAAATGAGATTTCCAACATACATCACCTTGTCATAGGCTCACAAATAATAAATAATATGATATAGCATTCCAAGGATCTCAATCTTATACAATACTTCACAAAAAAAATGTACAAGGTTATTGGGTCGATCAACTCTAATAACAAGGTACAATAAAATAAAGATGGCAAAAAATCCCATAAATCGTATTAAGTAACATGATTAGATGGATTAGTATGGGCTGATTATGCTTGATCCATGAAGAATCGAACATAACAAAGCCACTAATGTCAAATTTCAACAAGATCATTCAAATGAAAATTAAACTAAAAATTTATCAAAACTAAACATACTAAACTACGAAAGCTTTAAAATGCCTACTCTAGTCAATGTGAAACTTATCCGTTGGGGGAGTGGTGTCACCTTGATGTGGAACAGTGACCCTTTCCCAATCTTGTGGATGAATGAGCTTATTCCAATCAGTTTAATTGAAGAAAATTGATGGAATGATTGTGAGATGTGTATAAAAACATGATTTTAATCTAAATGAGTAAGATGTAAACTAATTAAACATGATTTTATACTAAAAGTGATGAAGATATTCAAATGCTAAGCTAATCTAAATGGAATCTAAACTAAAAGATTCAAACCCTAATTCAAAAATAAGCTAAATGGATGCATTATGTGATCATGGAATCCATTAATGGAAGTTTAAATCTAATTAATGCAATTAAAACAAACTAAAAGATGCTAAATGTGTGCTAAATATGAGTGAGTGTGATTGATTTCAACAGCATGAGTTTGCTCTGAAAAAGATGGATCCATTTGTCTCCAAATAGTGACCCATTTATAAGATAGCAAATGAGAAATGAAGGGTTGAGATTGAAAAAGATAATCAACGGTCAAAGATGGAAGAAATTGGAGGCATGGATCATGGATTATCATCAACAGATGAGAATGCAATATGATATTTAATCAAGGGTTCACATTCCTTCAAATAAACATACTTTCAACTTGTCCAAGAGGTCATAAGTTAATTTGCACAAGAGGTCACAAGTTAACTTGCTCAAGAAGATAAGTTTGTTGAGAAAAGGAATATTCCCCTTTTCAAATGAGTGTGGAAAGAGAATATTCCTTGGAATATTCTTATGGGTGAGGGAAAAGGATAATTTAGTTAATTAAAACTAAATTAAATTGTGCAAAAGGAGGAGGAATATTCCTTGGGAATATTTCTTTTGGAGGAATGTGTAAAGGAGGAATATTCCCTTGCAAGTGGGGGAGATTAGATTTATTAATAATTGATAATTAAACAATGTTAATTATACAATTAGGGGATTAGAAGAATTAGATTATATTCACTAAATAAAATGATTTAATGAATGGGAGAAAGGTGGAATGACATTTAATTAAATAACTTAGGTTTATTTAATTAAATAAGAGGATTCAAGGATTTAAATTAAATAGTTTAATTTATTTAATTTAATAGGACAAAGTGTTAGCATGAAAAGGGGTGAATTATCCCGATTAAATGAATTAGGTTAATAGATGCAAATGATGCAATTAATTAAATAGCTAGAAAAATGTAATCAATTAAGCAAAAAGATGATGAACTCTAAGAGGAAATGATGTTAGTATACCCGATTCGAGTATATGATATCATTCAGGACATTTTCAATGTCTACATTTTTCCCCTCTTTGAAGAGAGGTACTTGTTATGTTGGTTCAAAAACTGATGCCCTTCAGATGAAAAAAACTACTGCCTAAATCAAAAATAAACATTTTCTAATTTTTAGATGCCCCACTATTGCCCCAGTGGAAGGAATAAGCTGATTCTCTTCCCCCTCGAGAAATTGGGCGAAATTTTTGGATTTTGGGTTGATTTCTTGACAAAGGTAAAATGTTTCCCCAGGGGTCTAGAAAGGCTCGGGGATGCAAAAAAATGCCAAAAAATGTGAAAAACAATGCAAAATAAGGTTCAATTTGGCAAGATTGGTGAAAATGATGAAAAACCCTAGCTTGATGGTTAAATTAGGGCAAAAAACCCTAATTTACAAGGATAAATAGGTGAGGAAGGGTCACTTTTAATTCATTTGTGCATTCACACCTTCAGGATTCCTTGCATTTTGAGCTCTGACCCTCTGACGAAATGGCGCAACGAGTGCTCCCCCTGACACATTTTCGACTGAGTTCAAGAGTACTAGAGGCTTCCAGGCATAGGACCATTGGTATGTGATTCAAAACTTGATTTGAAATTTTACTTTTTGGTGCATTTAATGACTTTTGAAATTTGAACTTTGGCAATGTCGCTCTATAGCAATGCTATTTCTAGAATCGGCGACACTAATTTAATTTTTAGTGACGCATATGTTAATTGTGACACATTTTGTAATTTAGAATTAGGGTTTCAAATTCTAAATAGTAATGCATACGTGTTTAGCAATGCATATTGCAATTTGAAAATTCGGGTTAGGGTTTTGCAAAAGTTAAATTGCAACACATATTTGTTTAGCGATGCAACTTGTGATTTGCATTTTAAATGCTTTGGGCGTCACTGTTTGGAATTTGAATTATAGCGATGCTATCATAAATAGTGATGCTATTGTCATTTTGGGGGATGAAAACTCCAAACTTAGCCAAATTTTTTTGAATTTTGAGATTATGTGCTTCGTGGGTGTAGGAGGTTATCCCGCCTTTGATGTCCCGCGAGCACCAGCCCACAATATTTTTCCAGACTTGGTGATTTGTCTAAGTTGCAATAAGAGCACTTGGGAGAGATTGGCCTATGGTACATTGTGTACATGTCTGTCATCCAGACACATTTAGCTATGATGACAACATTGTGCAAGCGATGGAATAGCGAGACCTCGTCATTCCACCTATCTACCGGTGAGGCAAAAAATGATGTTGGGGGATGTATGGTGGATATTACATTTTTCGATACATGGTGAGTGCGTGATCTATGACATTGATGCCAACTCTAATGCCTACCATGAGGTGCTCAATTAGGAGGACATTGTTATGGTCACTTCTCAGATTAACCTCGAGATGTATAGAGGTCGGATGTCTACTTTTAGATTGATCATTGCAGCGATTATCTCAGGATTGGTTGCTCCAGATCGACGGAGTAGAGTATTCAGCTTGAGATGGGGCCTAGCTTGGCACAGGATGTTGTTTCGAAAGACTCAGTATGCATGGTGGCCAGTGATGCTAGCCTCCCTCTACCATGATATGCATGATTTTTTATACTATGATGGCAAGGCGATCGACACAGGAGTTACCCTACTTCACATTTGGGATTGGGAGCACATTATTGTGCTTTGACTAATTTTTCAGATGCTAGATGTAGAGCTAGATGATCCTATTATCTGGAGATACATGGGGTTCCATCACTTTACAGCACATGGGGAAGCTTGGTATTCCTATTGGCATAGAGTGATTCATGATATGACAGTTTTCAAATGGTGACCCTAGCTATAGATGCCAACATGGTACGATGATGTGCAAAATTTGTTCTTCACTTGGTAGACCCAATACATGTAGGGTCGAGAGCATATGATCATTGAGAGATACCTGCTAGATAGGTAGCAAGACAGTTCAATGAGAGGCAGGATAGGCCCAATGATACATACACTGCTATTTTTTCCAGGCCAACCCGAGAGACAACATGGGGTCACATGATCCCAACCCATGAGGTTGTAGAGGGCTTTTGTCAACTGGTGGCTAGGTTGTGGGCCTATGATCAAGGATAGGAAGAAGCTCAAAATATTCTTGTCTATGATGCATGGTTCACACCCCATCGTCGATTGACAGATCCAGCAGGTGCACCTCCATGAGGTAGACCGAGAGGGAGAGGTGTAGGTAGAGGTAGAGGGCAGCCAAATGATGGCCAGGGTAAAGGACGGGGCAGAGGCCAAGATGGACAGGTCCCAAGGGCATCCCTAGTGCATTAGCAACCTCAATAGTAGCCTTTGATATAATAGTAGCTAGTACAACCACCACCACTGGGGCCAAATCCTCGTGATGTACAAATACAACAACTACAGGAGTAGATACGGGTGATTATGGGCAAGAGGGATTAGGCTCATCAGCAGATTTTGGTTATTACTACTAAGACAAACCATGCTAGGTAGTAGGTATAGGCCTTAATAGCCTAGAGGGACTAGGAGTGTCAGCTCAGGCAGATTACTGACATGCAGTTAGCACATGAGGCTGGGTGGCATCAACAACTAGAGACCATGATAGCAGCAACCCAGGGGTGGATAGTGTCTACTAGATTGTACAGAGAGGTCATGACCGAGGCAACCTATTATTGGATGCACTACCACATGGATGTCCCACAAGCACTTAGATAGCTAGATTACTCGTAGAGGAGTGGGGAACATCCTAGGGTTGAGGATCAGCTAGAGAGACAGCTTGGTGAGGGGAGCAACCATCAGGGCTAGCTCATTTGTACAGACACTTTTTGATATTTTCCCAATTCTTTATACAAAGATACATTCATGGAATCCTTTTTGATAGCCTTGTGGATCTTGTACTTTTGATCGATATACATACATTGACTCAGATATTGTACCATGAAATTCATTTTTTTGATATATATGATATGAATTCGATATGATGTGTTCTTTTATTTCATGCTTATAAGATATAAGATGATCTATGATGCGATGATATGTGATGTAATGATACTAAATGTATGCAATGTTATATTCCTTTTTCAGTATCTTTTCATGACATGTTATGAGATGGATGATATGATATATAGATGTTATGCTTATGCAAATGATATTGATGCATTTCTTTTGTGTATTTTCTTATGCATTTTTACAATATGATGATGTATGCATATGGATGTATGGATGGATAATGCAGATGTTTATGCTATGATATGATAATGCAATTTATTTTTATGATATGTATTAGTTGTTTATGCTATATATGCTTATGCAGATGTATGTTTATGATATGTATGCAATGATTTAAGATGCTTTAGAATAACAAACCTATATTATTCTTCACAACTTAAATGATAATGCAATTCATATGTGTTCCTCATATTATGATATGCTATGATTATGAGAGATGTATGCATGCTAATGATTTTTGGATGCGGGATGGATGCATTGATGATTTTTTTGTTGAATGTCATGATACCAAGTTAGTGCGGAGAGAAGATAGAAGAAATAAGATGATTGACCATTGCTTTTGATGATGGATTCAAAATTTCCCACAAGTCTATGATCCACCGAGACTTTATTAGAGATGGTGATGGGAAATGCATGATGATGATGATGATGATGATGATTTTTCTCATATCTTGGGATTGGGAATTTTGTCATCATTTCTTATTGTTTGATATAACACATAGACACAATTCATCAAGGTATTGATAACCAGGATGGCGTTGTATCTAGTGTAATGGAATTGGACTCTGCAAAGAGATAGGATAGTTCTTGTTCACACATTGACATACAAAAACCTCATTGGAACGTAATTTAGAAGCTTAGAATACATTGGACCAAAGCATACACAATAGTCAACAATGTACCCCAAACAAATTTCCTACACACAACTAAGCAAGTATGTGCCAAGATTATTTTACAAGAATACCCACAAGCACAACAAATGAAAGATAATGATTGATGCCCCATTCTTTTCTCTCTAAATCATTTTGATAGACATCATCGAGAGGTCCTCAGAATGGGTCATTAAGATAAATAATAAGAAAAGATCAAAGACAAACGGTCAGTGTAATCTATATCTCTTACTAGTTTAATTTAGCTAAGGTGATTTCTGATGTTGATTTCCATCGTAGGAAGGATTCATCCTAGGACATGTCGATCAGATATTTTGATTACGATGAGGTGTTTGATAAGTTGTTGATACAAACTTCACTAACTCATTAACCTATGACCTAGACTTTAGATTTTGACACTTAGGTTCTCACTTTACAACTTGTGATACTTGTTTTCTACTTGTTTTTCCAAAGGTTGAGGGTGACAAATTATTTATTATGGGAAAATTTTATAGCGGGTGAAAGCGAGATGAGATGGGTGATTATGGATTTTTTGGAATATTTCAATATTTTTGGTATTTTGAAAATGTTTTGAGGTTATTTTTGGTATTTTTGAAAGTTTATGTGATTTTTTTGGTTTTTGATTATTTGAGGCTATTTAGGGTTTTTTAACTGTTTTTGAATGTTTTTTTGTTTTCTATTATCTGAATGTTTAGGGTTTCTCCAAGATTTTACAAATTTTTAAGGTTTTTCGATATTTGAATGTTTAGGGATTTTCTGAGTTTTGACCAAGAACCTAACCTAAAAGACCTATCCTAGGGGCCTTGGGGGCTAATCAAAGATGAGCCTTTTCTACGTTATACACACAGAGACCATGTAGTTTGATTGACTCAATTTATTAAAGATGATATATTAACA
The DNA here is from genome assembly GCA_007258455.2 of Sequoia sempervirens. NCBI lineage: Eukaryota > Viridiplantae > Streptophyta > Pinopsida > Cupressales > Cupressaceae > Sequoia > Sequoia sempervirens. The sequence continues at coordinate 16,315,790 of VDFB02000010.1, read as the reverse complement.
ATTGATGGAATGCTAGTTTATTATGATGGACTCCTAAAGGATTGACCTAGGGTGTCTTGGGGGCACATCAATGATGGCCTTGCCTACATTCAAGCTCAGAGACCCATAGTTTGACAAGGTACTCCTTTTTTATTTTTGATGTTCAACCCTTTTAGGGTTTTTGATGTGATTTGGATGTTTTGGATTTTGACTTTACAATTTTATGAATGTTTTTAGATTTTAGCTGTATAGGATTTTGCAAATGATTTTTGAATTTTCTGATGAGTGTTTTACGAATATTTTTGGTGTTTTCTGATAACCTTAAGATATACAAGAACTCGATCCGATCCATAATGAATTGCCTCCAGTGTGATATGATAAACTACCTCAATATAGGCAAGACAAACTGACCTTGGAATATGCCAAGTAGTACTAAAGGGGATACGATACTTCATAATATCAAGCTATGATAAGGACATGGATAGGTGATGGAATGAATAGGATGAGGGATGCGATGTGATGGATGGAATGATAGGATAAAGAGGCATAGATGGATGGAGGTACTTTATTTATGCAAAGCACCTGTTTGCTAGGTTTTCACCAAGGTACTTTCCCAAAGCACCATCAAAGTGGTTTTCACTAGAGGACAATTGTTTTTCTTTATTGTTTTCAATCCTTTTCCTCATTTTTTTATTTTTTTTGTATTTTCAGATTTACACCCTTCAAGACTAGGCATTAAACTTTTTAAGATGCAAGATGTTGGTTGGTTCCTGGAAGGTTTCACCTTCAGGTGTGGACAATTGATATGCTCCTGATCCATAGCTTGTTGTGATTACAAAGGGACCTAACCAGTTATGCTTAAACTTTCCTTTACTGTCTTGATCTGGAAGATTCTTCTAATTCTGGTTTAGGAAAAGAACCCCTACCTAGAAAGACCAATATTTGATTTTTTTTATAGCTCTATTTCAATCGGTTTTGATATACTTGTAAGTGGTTAAGGGAATCTAGATGACGATCATCCAAGAATTCTAGCTCGTTCAACCAAGATACTTTGTACTCTTCATCATTGATTAGGTTTTGTAGTGATACTCATAGTGATGGGAGCTCAACCTCAATAGGTAGGATGGCTTCTGATCTGTAGACCAAGGAGAAAGGGGTTGCATCTATTGGCATGCAGATACTAGTTCAATAGGCCCAAAGAGTGGAATTAAACTACATATGCCAGTCACAGCCAACTTCATTAACTTTTTCTTTAGGATTTTTAGAATGGTATTGTTTGTAGCCTCAGCTTGACCATTTCCCTGGGGGTAATAAGGGGTAGAGAATCAGTGTTGGATGTTGAATCTTTGGCATAGCTCTTTCACATCCTAATTCTTGAAGGGTGTTCCATTGTTTGAGATAAGGGTTTGTCGAACACCATAATGGTAGATTAGGTAATTCAAGATAAACTTAGACATTTTATTTCTTGTTATGTAGGTCATAGGAATGGCTTCAACCCACTTGGTAAAGTATTTAGTGGTTGTTATGATAAACTTGTGTCCATTGGATGAAGTTGGAGTGATCTTTCCTATGAGTTCAATCCCCCACTATGAGAAAGGCCAAGGTGTGACCATTGGTTGCAATTCTTGTGCTAAAGCATGAATTAGATCTCCATGCTATTGACATTGGACATACTTCTGCACATATTGATGAGCTTCTCTTTCCATGGTTGGCCAGTAGTACCCCGTCCTCAACAGTTTCTTAGCTAAAGTCATGCCACTAGAATGGGAACCACTATAGCATCATGTACTTCTGTTAAAGTAGTCAAGGCTTCCTCTTCATTAATACATCATAGTAATGTCCCTTCGATGCTTTGATGGTAAAGGGTATCACCTAGGATCATGAATCGGGATGCCTTCTTGATAAAGGTCTTTTTAAGGTTGGAGGTGATATCAGATGGGAGGGTTCCTATGCTTAGGTAGGTAAAGATGTCATGGCACCATGGAGATCCAGGACCAACAATGACATACACAAACTCTGATTTCAAGATTTTGAAAGTTGGTACGAGAAGTTGTTCTACCAAGAATTCACATTGTAGGACATTGTTTGGCATGTCTAACAGTGATCCAATAGTTTCCATAGCATCTGCTACTTTGTTGTTCATGCAAGGAATCTGCTCAAAAGTTATATCTATGAAAAGTTCCTTGATAATCTCTACCATCTTCTTGTAAGGAGTAAGCTTATCATCCTTAGTCTAGTAGTCATCATTGACTTGGTTGATAACCAATTGTGAATCTCCATAGACTTTTATTTCTTGTATTTTCCATTGAACTACTATCCTTAGACCTGTGATTAGGGCTTCATACTCAACAATGTTATTAGTACATGGAAATGATATACTATATGACTTTGAAATGCAATCCCCTTGAGGGGTGATGAAAATAATACCCGCTTGTGATCCATGTTGGGTGAATGTTCCATCAAAGTACATCTTCCATTGATTTGTGAGATTAACAAGGAGCACTGATTCATCAAGGAATTCATATATCAGGGGTTCTTAGCATAGAAAGGTGCTTCTGCTAGTTGGTCTACAATCACTTGACCTTTGATTTCCTTGCACTCCACATACTCTATGTCAAATTCTGTTAAGATCATCACCCATTTGGCCATTCACCCAGTAATAATTGCTTTAGATAATAGGTATTTCAATGGATCAATCTTTGCAATAAGCTTAATTTGATGTGACAGCATGTAGTGTCTGATTTTTTGTGAAGCAAAAACCAATACTAAGCAGGCTTTCTCAATAGATGAATAGTTCATTTCATATCCCACTAAGGTCAATCTGAGGTAATAGATAGACCTTTCCTTCTCATTTTCCATCATGTTGTGCCAGTAGAGCACCTAGTGCTGCTGATGTTTTTGAGATATATAGGATCAATGTTTGTTTGGTATTGGTGGCATTAGTACTGGATGTGTCAATAGATAGTCCTTGATCTATTGGAAAGCTTTCTCACACTTCTCATCCCACTTGTAAGTTATTCCTTTATGGAGAAGATGCGAAAAAGGGTGGATTTTTTTTTATAGTTACATTATGAACCTTCTGATGGACTGCAATCTTCCTTATAACCTTCTCATCTACTTTAGTGTTTGCGGTGGTTCCATATCTAGGATGTATTTTACCTTTGTTGGATCAATTTCTATCCTTTTGAGATAATATATCCAAGAATTTTCCCTGATATAACCCCAAAGACACACTTTTTTAGGTTTAGTTGTACCTTGTATTCTTCAAGCTTGTCAAAGATGGGTCCTAAGACTTGTATGTGTTCACTTCTTTTCTTTGATTTTTCTAAAATATCGTGTACATAATCTTCAACTATTTTGTGGATCATGTCATGAAAGATGGGGTTCATTGATCTCTAATAGGATTCTCCTACATTCTTTAGCCCAAACAACATCATGTTCCAACAATAAATCCCCCATGGACAAGTGAACGCAATTGGGTGTTGATCCTCCTTGGCGATCATGATTTGATTATAGCCTGAAAAACCATCCATAAGTGATAGCATTTCATGCCCAACTGTTAAATTCACTATGATTTTAATGTTAGGAAGAGGGAAATCATCCTTCAAGCATGCTTTGTTTAAGTCTCTAAAATCAATGCATATTTTGATGCCCCCAGTGGGTTTTGAGACTAGTACCATGTTTGAAACTCACTCAGAATAATCTATTGGTTAGATAAATCCAATGTCAAGAATATTTTGTAACTCAAGTTTGGCCAAGGGTGCTATCTGAGGGTGCATCTTAACTTTTTCTTTACTGGTTTGGCTTTAGGATAGACTACTAGATGATGTACTACCACTTCTGGATCAAGCCCTGGCATATTTGTGTATGACCATGCAAGGTTAGCTCTTCACTCTTTTAGGAATTTTTCTAAGTTCTTTTGTTCTTCATCTAACAAGGACTCGACATAGAAAGTGATCTTAGGTGCTTTTGTTGTTCCTACATTGACTGGATTGGCCTTTTATACTAAGACTATTGATTTCTCTGGATGTATTGCACTAAGGGGGAGATTGAATCCCTCATCCTTGGGAACCTTAGAGAGGTTTTCACCCTCAGATACATCCTTTCTTTTTACTATTTTGGGATCAGAAAGTGCCACAGTGTGGTTCTCACTCAAAGATCTACAAGCTAGTTGCATGTTATCAATTTTATGACTGAAGGAATCAATCATCTCCCCATAGTACACTCATGTGTCTAGCTCTATGTCAAGACCTACCTTGTGATCTACCTATGGTAATTTATCACAAAGTCCCATGAATTCTGAGATTGCTTCATCATTTTTGAATAAATCTAGAATTGGTAGTCTTTGTTGGTCCAAATCAATGAGTTGCAAGTATACTAAGCATATTTCATTTGGTCGGTTGCTTGAGGTGAAGGTTGTTGCGGATATCATGAAGAGGGAGTTATAATCAGATAGTTCAGAAAAATTGAGGGGGAAGTCATCTAGGGTAGTATCACGCAATTTTGGTAACCAAGAAGAAGCCTCAACCCGTTTAGCAGAAGTACCTTTGCTAATAAGGGTAACCTTGCTAGTAGTATAACCTAAGCCAAGATTCTTTGGATGTTTCTCAAGAACGATAGGTTATAGCAAACCATTGTCATATTTTCCTAGTTTCTCATTCTTGGTATAGCACATGCTCTTCATTAGCTATAATCTTTTGTTATCATCTTCCATGGGAAGAACGGGAACAGGTCTTTCATCCTGATAAAGCAGTTTAGAGACATCTTCTTTATTTAGGTCCCCCCATTTGGTGAAGGTAGTGGCTGCCATTTTGATATTTTTTGGGACATTCTTGCTAGGTGTGGGCTTCCCATGAGACTTCGGAGGAAGAGGTAACTTTATCAACACAAAAGTATCCTTTGTTTGTTTATAGTCTCCACAAGCATCATCCTGGATCATTTCCTTGATGTCAAGTGTGTTTTGCACAATGAGTGCCTTCATTTCAGAGGTAGATGCAAGGGATGATGGGTCAAAAAATGAGGTAGAAGGTGTAGGCCCTTCGTCATTCTTAGGAATTTGGGAGATTTTATAGAACTTGGCCTCAAGATTTTTGTAGTAGTAAAAAGGCTCAAGATCTCCATGTATGGTAACTTCTCTTCCCTCGAAAGGAGACTTGACACATTGATGGTAGGTTGAAGTTATAGCTTTTAAGGCATGGATACAGGGTCGACCAAGTAGTATCTTATATGGAAGATCTAGGCCAACACTTGGAATGTTGTTTTTGTGATGAGGGGGCCCACTTGGATGGGTAGGGTGATGATGCCTTGTGATACCTATTCTTGGTCATCATATTCCTTGATGGTGGTGCTCTTTTTCTTCTCAATAGTATTCTCTGAATAGCCCAAGTTTTTGATCAACTGAAGGGTGAAAATGTTTAGACCAACACCTCCATCTACTAAGACTCTTTTAACCTTTTCCTTATGAATGATAACCTCAAGGTGTAAAGCATGGTTATGAGATGGTTGTGATGGTAGGTCTTGTTCTAAGAAGGTGAGAAGGTGATTATCAATATGCCCTACCATAGCTTGAAATTTTTTGGTATCTATATCCTCATGAATAGATGATTTGGATAAATATTTCTCTAAGATTTCCCTATGCGCAGGGGATAGCCTCAATAGTTCTAAGATAGAAATTTGTGCAAGGGTCTTTGTAAGTTGATCTAAGAGATTATACTTGCTAGTGCTTGTTGTTGGATGAGTAGGTTGTGCAATAGATTGGGATGGGACTCCTTAGATGGTGACCTTACCACATCGTGTGGTGATTCCACACTTTGCATTATGCCCTTTGATGGTGACAACGGTGATGACACTATCATAGGAAACGACTACATTGGAATAGGTATGCTACACGTTTGTGTATCTTTATCATTTCTGATGTTGTTCCCTTTGCTATGATCCGACAGAGGGTTCTTGTATATCTTAAGATCCTAGTTACCAATTGGTACCTCAAAAGATATGGTGTCATTTTCTATGAGGTCTTGGATAATGTTTTTGAGTCACATACAATTTTATTTTTTTTGTCCTTTGATTTTGTGAAAGTCACAAAGATCATTCTCATTGTACCAAGATGGTTTTTCTCGTGGTTCTTGGTAGTTTTCAAAGTTGGGAAGTGTTATGAGGTTTGATTCTACCAATTTCTTCATGATGGTCTTGATAGGTTATGACAACTGCATGTACTTGTGTTTAGGATAATTGTTCTTGTTAGGAGTTTTCCATTGTTGGGTGTCAGTGTTGTTGATCTGATTGTTCTAAGGGGTTGTTGTTTGCTCCACAATTGGTTGAATGTTAGAAACTTGGTTTTTGTTTGGCCTAGGATCACTTAGGACCACCTTACCATCTACCACACCATCATTGGTTAGATTATTGTTCTTAGCCCAGACATGAGGCTTGTCATTTGAACTAGTTGATGGTCAATTTTATTTTTAAGCTTGGTTACTTCATTGTGAGATTAGATCTCTCTTAATGTTAAGGGATCTAGGGACAAGATCATCATAAGATGTGATGCATTGCATTTTTAAGTGGAAGGATAGATCTGGATCTATATTTTCTTTTATGATCCCCACTTGTTGTTCATTGGGAAGAGGCCATTTTCTCTTACTAGCTCTTTGTCTCCACCATTGTAAGAAATTAGCGAAAGTTTCTCCTTTGTTCTATCTAAGAGTATACAATTCTTCTAGGCTTACGTCCATGTCAAGGTTAAAGGAGAAGTGATCGATGAATTTATCAGTAATTTCTTGAAAAATTTTGATACTAGGAGGCAGTTGATAAAACCAATCCATGGAAGGATTTGTTAGACTTCAGGGGAAGAGGCGCATTAAATAAGAATCATTATAAGCAACCTCCATACACATAACATTAAATTCTTTGACATGGTCCACAAGACTTCCTCTCCCTTTGTATTTATCAAATTTGGGGATTTCAAAGTTAGGAGGGAATGGTACCATTGCGATGTTTTGGTCAAATGGATAGGGACATAGGATATGTGTATGGGGATTATTTGTATTTCCCATCTGAAGGTCATGCATTTCTTGTGACAATGCCTTAAGTTCTTATGCTAGATCATCTTGTGGGTTTGGTGGAGGAACATATGTTGGGATGATGGATGAGTTCTAATATGATAAAGTGTTGTATGGGGTGTATGGTGGTGTGATATTCTGTGAAGGTGATTGATGTGTTGATGTATATGTTCCTAACATGTTTGTATTGACGATGTTCTATTGAGGGTTATAATAGGAACTTTGTTGTTGTTGTTGTTGTTGGGCATATTGTTGAGCTAGTAAGGCTTGTTAATGATCTTGTTGTTATTGTTGCACCACTAAGGATGCTTGTTGTTGGGCTTCTTGTTTTTTTTGTTGTGTTGCTAAGGCTGCTTGATGGGCTTGATGTTGTTGATGTGCTAAGGTTGTTTTTTGTGCTTGATGTTGTTATTGTGCTAAGGTTTCTTGTTGTGTTGTTAAGGTTACTTGTTGTTGTTACTACTATTGTTATGCTATTACGGTTGCTTCTTGTTGTTGTCATTGTGCTTCTAAGGTTTTTTGTTGTTGTTGCTACTATTGTTGTGATGTTAGGGTTGCGCGTTGTTGTTGTTGTGCTACTAGGGCTGCTTATTGTGTTGCTAAGGTTGCTTCTTGTTGTTGCTACTATTATTGTGTTGCTAGGGCTGCTTGTTGTTGTTGCTATTGTTGAATGTCTTTCTAGTAAGCCCATTTTGAGTGGTGATGTTTTGTGTGGGTAGTGGACTATTGAAGAATGGTTGGGAGTTCCCTTGTTTCAACATTCCTTGTAAGATATTGGATTGGGGTGGAGGAATGTAATTTTGAGGTCCCATTAATTTTTGCATGATTTGGGGGAAAAACATAAAAGATGAGGATGGAATCATAAGATTTTATGAAGTTAAGGGCATATTAGGACCTTGGGTCCATTGATTGAAAAGGTTCCCTTGACCACTGTCTTGGAGATTCCCTTACAGTGTTTGAGATGTGGTCAAGGTATTACCTTGTCTGATGGGGTTTGTTACCAAGGGATTGTTTTTATGTGGGTTGATGATGGATGGGATAGATGTGTTTTGAACCATCGTTGTGTTTGATGTATCCATGGGAGGATTGGATGAAGAGGTCCCATGTGGTGTTAAAGGTTTATTTTGCATGAGGATATTTCCTTTCCCTTTTGGGTCCAGTTGGTCCACACTACCTTGCGTGATGTTGGTCACACTTGTGGTACTTGTAGGTATGGATGAAGAGGGGTGTCCTCGATATGTTGAAGTTGTGGTGGAGTAATGAAGTGTAAGTGGTTTATATGGTTTTTTGGTATCTTCAGGAATGGGAGGAGTGCCAAAGGTTGGTGTCCAAGTGGTCTTTTGGGATAGAGGATTGGTCTCAAGGGTACCCACAAGTGTGTTGCTTTCAAATGGAAGAGTATGGCCAAAGTCCTTAGCAAGACTAGCTGCAATACTAGGTGTTGATGCTTTATTTATCCCTAGGGATGGAGTTGGAAAATTGGATGACATCAAGCCTTGTGTCAATGATTTTGCAAAAAAAGATGGGGAGTTAGGGACTATGTTCTCTAAGGCTTGATGCTCCATGATTTCTTCCCTAGTAAGTCCAAATGGATTGTTCATGATGTTTTCTATCTCATATGGCCTTGATGGTGATGAAGGTTGTTGTGATGGAATAATGTGACTTCTTGGATCAAATTCTATAAGATTTGGATCACTTGAGGTAAATGTGACTTTGGTTTTCTCCATGATTCTCTTGTGTTGTGATCTAATTTTTACCATAAATTTTGGGTCATCTCTGGGAGAGTTGTGTTGTTATTTGCAATGTTTGAACTCTCTAGTTGACTCAAATCTAGGTAAAAGGGACGCTCTAAGTATTTTTGGAGCAATGGTGATAATGGGAGATGAAAAGATGAATGATGTGGGGAGTGGTCTTTTGCAAACATTTTGGGACAACACTTTTGACTTAAGTTTGAAGTTTTGATGTTTGGATAAAGGATGTTGATGAACTTGGAAATCTTTAGGGTAGACTCATGACCTTCAAGATGAACTAGTTCAAATATGATAACTAACTTAGCTAAGTGCATGGAAAAGGATACATTTCACATACAAAGTAGCTAAGTTAGGGGATAGTTAGATAGATGTATTAAGTCAAAAGGTGTTGATGTATTCAAAAATTTTGCAAAGTTTGGTGAAGTGAAGTATGAAATTTGATGAAGGGGTGAGTGAAATGTTTGACCCAATGTTGACTTAAATTGAACCTTTGTTTGATAAGACAAGGTAGTGAGAAAAATGCTAGACCTCTAAATTTTTTAAATCCTAAAGACCCAATGTTTTAGATAGGTTCATTATCATGAAAAAGACATGGGTTTTGACCAAAAATGAACATATACAAGTTCGGGTTATTCCTTGAAGAACATTTGTAGAAGTTGTATACCAACTTGGTTCTATTTTGGTGTAGTGCTAAAAGGTGTTTCTTGAAATTTTTGGACTAAGATTTCTAAGTTTAAAGTGACAACTTGTAGACCTTATCTTGGGGATTCTAATTTTACGTGAGATAATTTAGGGAAGCCTAAGATTTAAAAGTCTAATGTTTTGACTTAAATGAGTGGTTCGTATTGAGCATACACGTCTAGATTATTCAGTGGGATAAGTCTATAAAGCCTTGTTGTCAACTTGTTCGTGTTGCAATATTGTTTTTGTATATGTCTTCTAATGTGTTTTGAATTATGATGTCTAAGTTTGAAATAGTGGCATGTAGACCTTCTCTTGGGGATTTTGATTTTACATGAGATCATTTAGAGAATTTAACAAAGAGGGTATTTATTTCCATGCGGGTGGTGGTAATACGGGTCTTCTAGCCACAATATCTACTTGTTCCTCTTCTTTGTCTAAGAATGTTGCTGCATTTCTCCATTGAATGGATGTTTCTTTAGTTTCAAAAGTGAATCTTCTCAAACTACTAATTATGTCAGTTTGTTCTCCCTCAATTAGTTCAAATTTTGGTTGAATGATAGCACCTTCAAGGTCAAGCTATTCAATGGGAGCAATCAGTCTCCAAATAGTCATGTGGGGTTCAATTTTGCCAAGTTATCTTGATTATGTGAGTTTATTTTACCACAAAAACTTATCTTGATTAAGTTCAAACTAGATGTCTATGTCAAAAACATCATAAATTTCACAAGATCCATTTTGTGAAAAGGATGAAGTTCAAGCCATAGTTGCCTATGTTAACTTTGGGAAATATGGATTGAGATATAAACCAAAATACTTAGAAGCCTCTAAGAATAAATTCTTAGGACAAGCATTAATATCAAGGTTTTTTCAAAGGGTATCCATATTTAGACCAAAGGGTTTGAAATTTTGAAAATACTTTGTTGATGTTTGTTTGTAATGTTTTGGAACCAAGCAAAGTATTAAACTGACTCAAGCATTTACAACCTCAGGCTCAAAAGTTACTACTTGTTGAATCCCCACTTAGATTTCTCCAAACACTAAGACAATGTGAACAACTAGAGATTTGGTGACACTAGCTCCCCTCCATAGCACACACTTCTTGGGACCGCCAAATCTCAAATCCTAAGGATTTTCCTGTTTCAAAAATTGAATAGTAAAATGTGGGGTGGCTTCGGAATGACCATTCCTACACTAGCAAGTATAAAGTTTTTTTTCTTCTAAACAGTTGGTTTGTATTAATGGAATTCGTACAAGGTGGTCATACACGTGACAAGATTAGCTCAAGATTATGGTCAATCAAGAGGCCTCCCAATCTCTTCCTAAGAAGATATTTTGACGTATCATATGGATACTAAGGGTGACACTTTTCAGTATGACAGATCTGCACCTGTCGCTTATGACTTTCTTCACAAACAAATTATTTATATAGTGGCTTGAAAGAGCTTGGTTTTATCTTGTTTCTGTTTGGGTCATTCCCTCCTTTCGAAGCGGGGAGGAAATCCCTCTAAAGATAAACAAAATAAAGGAAGTACGTTTGTAGTTTGATCTCCCAATTTACATAAAACAAGAAGAGAACACACACCACTCCTTTTCCCTACACTAGCATGGGGTTCATTTTTAATCCAAATTGAAAGATGTAGGTGGTTATATAAAAGTATTAAGGAATGTTTTTGTTACTCAAGATCACCGAGTGGCGTGAGAGAATTGCATACGCATTCAATAACAAATATGTAAATCAAAATATAGGAAAAACTCGTTAATTTTAACCCCTAAATCTAATATGAATTTATTTTATGCACCAAACGAAGTGTTAAGTTGTTTTGTCCAATTTTAAACCCAAAGTAAAATGATGAAGTGAGGGTTCAATTTTAGTCCCGTTTAAGTGTTCTTTTTAAGACCTAATTGAAAATTAGTATGGTCCTAAAGCATAAACTGAAAAGCATAATAAGTGGGTTATAATTTCCCAAAAATCATCAAAACACTTGTTACAATTATAAGATGGAAAGATAAGAATGCTTCTTCAGTTTTCCTTTTATCGTCCAACCTACAAAACCTAGTTAGCCTAAAAACTAGAACAATGTTAGAAGCATGTTAGTAATCAGATGAAGTGAAAAAATTAAGACACATGTTGAAAAATGATCGTCAATTTTCTTACCAGAGTTGGGTGTCGCTATTCGTGATAACGTCACTCTAGTGAATTTAGGTGTTGCTCTGCAGGAATACCAATGATGATGATAGTGTCATTGTTTGAGGAGTGTCGTCATTTATAAATCTTCAATACCTCTAAAAGTATTTGGTGTCACCCTTTGTTTTAATTAGCATCATGATATTAAATAGGCGTTACTATTTCAGATAACAATAGTGTTACTATATGGCGATGCCCAACAAAGGCATCTCTAAAATTCCTTTGAGCGTCATTGTATCCTGCAAGAGTCAGAAAAAATGAAATTCAAGATAGAAATTAATTAAATTTGATCATTTTTTCCCTCCTTCTAGTGCCAGAATGTGATTGGACGGATCAATATGGGTCGATTACGCTTGATCCATGAAGAATTGAAGCATAAAAAAGCCACTAACATCAAATCTCAACAAGATCATTAAAATGAAAATTAAACTAACCATTTATCAAAACTAAACATACTAAACTACGAAAGAATTAAAATGCCTACTTTAATCCATCTGAAACTTATTTTTTGGGGGAGTGGTGTCACATTGATGTGGAACGGTGACCCTTTCCCAATCCTATGGATGAATGAGCTTGTTCCAATCAGTTTTATTGAAGAAAATTGATGGAACGATTGTGAGATGTGTATAAAAACATGATTTTAATCTAAATGAGTAAGATGTAAACTAATTAAACATGATTTTATACTAAAAGTGATGAAGATATGAAAATTCTAAGCTAATCTAAATGGAATCTAAACTAAAAGATTCAAACCCTAATACAAAAATAAGCTAAATGGATGCATTATGTGATTATGGAAGCCATTAATGGAAGCTTAAAGCTAATTAATGCAATTAAAAATAAATAAAAGATGTTAAATGTGTGCTAAATATGAGTGTGAGTGTGAGTTATTTCAATAGCATGAGGTTGCTTTGAAAAAGATGGATTCATTTGTCTCCAAATAGTGACCTATTTATAGGAGAGCAAATGAGAAATGAAGGGTTGAGATTGAAAAAGCTAATCAATGGTCAAGGATGGAAGAAATTGGAGGCATGGATCATGGATTCTCATCAACGGATGAGAATGAAAGATGATATTTAATCAAGGGTTCACATTCCTTCAAACAAGCATACTTTCAACTTGTCCAAGAGGTCATAAGTTAACTTGCACAAGAGGCCACAAGTTAACTTGCTCAAGAAGCTAAGTTTGTTGAGAAAAAGGAATATTCCCCTTTTTCAAATGAATGAATTAAAACTAAAGTAAATTGTGCATAAAGGAGAAGGAATATTCCTTTTGGGGGAATATGCAAAGGAGGAATATTCCCTTGCAAGTGGGGGAGATTAGATTTATTAATAATTGATAATTAAACAATGGTAATTATACAATTAGGGGATTAGAAGAATTAGATGATATTCATTAAATAAAATTATTTAATGAATGTGGGAAAAGTGGAATGACATTTAATTAAATAACTTAGGGTTATTTAATTAGATAAGAGGATTTAGGGATTTAAATTAAATAGTTTGATTTATTTAATTTAACAGGATGAAGTGTTAGCATGAAAAGGGGTGAATTAACCTGATTAAATGAATTAGGTTAATAGATGCAAATGATGCAATTAATTAAATACCTATGAAAATTTAATCAATTAAGCAAAAAGAGGATGGACTCTAAGAGGAAATGATGTTAGTATACCTGATTTGAGTGTATGATATCATTCAAGACATTTTTCAGTGTCTATAGTAACAATAGAACAACATTCTTAATTTTTTATATTTTAGGTTATATTAATATTTGATTCTTATTTAACTTTGACATCATGAAAAAATTAGGGTTCTCTCTCTTGTAAAATTTGACATGTCCTATGTCTAATTCTAAGAGAATTTGTTTGGTTTTAAATCTAATTAAAATATTGTTTCAATCAAACCAACTCATTTTAAAATACCATATTTTCTAAAGTTTAAGATATAAAAATATTCTTAGGACCTATGCATCATATACCAACATTATAACCTATATTGACTAATTAGGTATTAAATATGGATGTTGGTTTTTCAAGAAATAAGCATAGTATCATTACTTTATCCAACCAGCTAACTAACTTCATATAGCTCAAGAAAAGCATCCAACAATCATGCATCATTGTATTTCATTCTTTATTTTGAAAATGTTCCATTTATCTTGAATAATTTTATTGGTTAGTTTTGAAGCATGGTTTTAACTAGAGAATTAGTAATTTGATTTCTAAAATATAATTATAATAATAAGATGTAGATTAAAATGTATTTCTATTATATATTCACCACCTAATATTTATATCTTATTTATAAGCATTATTGACAAGACATTTAAATTTTTAATTCAATATTAATAATATTTTTCTTGATGTACTTCCTAATGTAGAACAATGTTACTTTGAACACTATCTATTATTTTCTAGTTCATTTATTAGATTTAATTATCCACTCAAACTCCTCTATATCTATAGGCGAGTAACTAAATAAAATTATAGTCATTATATCTAATGCAATGGACTTGTTTCAAAATTTTTAATTCCTTCATTCTATTGCTAAAAAATTTGTAAAGACAAAATACTTGCAAGAAAATGCCCTGTTGCAGACTGTTCAAGGTTATGACTTAACACATGGTGAAGGCTTCATAGGTGGGCTCTTTCCCAGGCACTACCTATATCATAAGAAGTGTTATCTTGAAATATACGAGGCCTTCAAGCTCTCATTACTCAGGGGTTCATCTACATATCTATACCAAGCTTTGGGCAAGTATCACTTTGATTTGGATAAGGAGGAGATTACCAATTTTAAGAGAAAATTTCATGCTCTCTCTTTTCTATTGTCACATGAATGTTTGCAAGGGCTACAATAGAATGTTGAAATTCCAAACCATCAAACCAACAAGTTCAATGTGCTCATACTAGATATAAACATTTTAGTTCACTCTCAAGCTCAAGCATCCAGTCAAATTCAAATGTTAACAGTCGAAGGCCAAGGAGAAAACTCAGTCAATGTGGGTGGTAGGGGAATTTAAATAGTCATACATGTATTTTTTGTTTGTTCTGGGTATATGGTAGTCTTTACAAAGTATGTAGTTGGGGCAATAGGGTTTAGTTTGAAATGATCTGAACAGATCAATTTTTCTTATGATAATCTCGATGGGTTGGTCGGTTGTAATTTTGATCTATTCTTGCTTCAAATGACATTGTCAAACTATGTTATGGGTCCCTACAAATGGGATGATTTTGTAAGAACGTTATGTTACTAATCGAGCTACAACCAGAGGTTTTCTTCGTGGTTCTTTCCTGCCAGTATGCTCTTTTGAACCAAGTTTTGTAATATTTTATTTATATATATAATAAATTATAGTGGCTTGCCACTTTTGCAAAAAAAGAAAATGTTATTTTGTGACTATGAAAATATTGTTTTCTTTTTATTTCATGCTAATTATAAAACGAGATATTTGGTTGTATCTCATCAAAGGTTCAAACCTCCATATATGCATGTTTGTGTCATAATTTTTGTACTTTACATATACGTATACACACAAACACACCCAGACAAATTACACATATATAAATATGTTGTTATTTTATATTTTGAGTTTTCTAAATATATGTCCCTTGTTTTTTAATTTTAATCATTATTTTATTTACTCGATGATTGAATCTTGATTGCAACAAACAATATTATTATTTATTTAACCATTTTAGGACATCTTTATTGAAACTTAAGATTTATTTTCTAATTTTAATTTTAAATATGTGTTAGCTATGTTTTAGCTTTATTTACATATTTCTAAAAATAATTCTTAAATATTGATATCATATACATAAAATTATTAAAAAAATAATATCCTTAAGATATGTAATAATTTTTTTTTAAAATATTCAAAATAAAACAACTCTTAAGTAATAGTTAAAATATCATTATGTAAATATATTAAATAAAATATATGTTAATCAAAATAAATTAAAATAGTTTTGTAACTTCTCTTATGTGAGGAAGTTAGAGTAGTGGAAACAACTTCCTTTCAAGTGGTATTAGAGGTTGATCACCTTTGGTTTCGGTTGTGGGTTGTTGAGTTTTTTGTGGTAATCAAGGTTTGAGTGGGAGCTTGTGCAAAGGATACTTTGTGATCTTGTTATAGATATCTTTTTTTTCAAATGGAAAGCATGTTTGTGAGGATTGAGGTAGAGAATTTTTTTGGCACAAACTTTGAAATGTGGAAGGTAAAGATGGAAGATCTACTAATTAATCAAGATCTATGGGATGTAGTGGATGAAAATGTCCAAAGGCCTATAGATCCAGCTTTGGCTACAAAATATGATGTAATGGATAGAAAAGCTAAAGGTCTAGTTAGACTATGTATTGCAAATTCAATCCTGATAAATGTCCACGAAGAATCCACTTCGAAGAATCTTTGGAAGAAGTTGGGTGAGATATACCAAGATTTTCTTGAGGAAGAAGTTGTATTCCTTGAGAATGGAAGAAGGTGGATAAATTTCCAAGCATATGGAAACATTCAATATGTGGGTGAATCAGTTGACCTTGGTTGGGGTTAATATGGATAAAGAATAAAGGTGTCAAACTTTGTTGTGTTTGTTGCCAAAATCATGGGATAGCCTAGTCATGGCCATTGGGAGCACTTCAGTCATCTTGAAGATGGAGTATGTTGTTGGTTATCTACTCTCTGAAGAGATGAGAAGGAAGGTTTCTATGAGTTCCAAAGAGGCTTTAAGTGTTCAAGGTAGAAAAAAAGAATGAGGCAAAGATGAGAAGCAATGTGGCCATTCCAAGTTCAAGAATAAGGGGAGATCAAAATCTCCTGGTAAGTCCAAGGCAATATGGTGGAACTGTGGAAAATTTGGACACTTCTTAAAGGAATGTAAAGAAGAGAAAAAAAAGAAGAATAAAAAGCAAGATTATGATTTTGAGTCTGAAAAGGAAGATGGAGACGACTTTATTGCCACCTTGGCCACTCGTGCAGGTGATAATGCATGGTTGATAGACTTAGATGCATCTTTCCACATGAATCATAATAGAAATTGGTTTAGTAAGTATGAAAACTATGATGGTGGTGAGGTGTATTTGAGTGATAATTCTTTCCTTGAAATTGTTAGTCGTGGCAGTGTTCATGTGAAATTTTATAATGGTAGAGTTAGACGATTTGACAGTGTCTTGCATATCCTAGGACTAGCAAGAAATGGATTATCTGTTAGCAAGCTAATAGATGTGGGTGTGCATGTATATCTTTCTGAAGCAGGTGTGAA
Source organism: Sequoia sempervirens (assembly GCA_007258455.2). Classification (NCBI taxonomy): domain Eukaryota; kingdom Viridiplantae; phylum Streptophyta; class Pinopsida; order Cupressales; family Cupressaceae; genus Sequoia; species Sequoia sempervirens. The sequence goes on along the minus strand of VDFB02000010.1, from coordinate 16,298,873 downwards.
AATGGTGAGAGATGTTATGGTGGTAGCAATAGGAAGAAGATTGGGTACATTGTACCAGCAAGATGCATGCACGGTTGAATACGATAGCACTTTTGATAAAATTAAGCCAAAAACTACTTCACTGATTAAAGAGATGGTTTCCTCTTCTACGGATGGTCATGGCTTCTGGGTACCCAAGGGTTCTCTATCTACTAAATCAAAGTTTCCTACAAATAATACCATGTTATGGCACCAAAGGCTTGGCCACATTGGAGAGAAGGGTTTAAAGGACCTAAAAAATAAGAACCTCGTTGAGAGGTTGAATGATTGCAATCTAGAGTTTGATTTTTGTGAACATTGTATCTATGGAAAATAGAATCATGTTTAGTTTTACTTGTCTTCTCATAATTCTTCATGTATCTTGGATTTGATTCATTCGGATGTATTTGGTCCTGTTGATGTTTCTTTTATTGGTAAAACAGTTTATTATGTTACTTTCATTGATGATTTTAGTAGGACATGGGTGTATTTTTTAAATAGTAAATCTGAAGTTTTTAGTCCTTTTAAGGAGTTCAAGGCTATGGTAGAAACGTAGAGTAGAAAGAAAATTAAATGTTTGAGGACTAACAATGGCGGTGAGTACTATTCTACAAATTTTGACATATTTTGTATAGATTGTTGGATTAAAAGATAAAAGACAACTTTGTATTCTCCTCAATAGAATGGAGTTGTAGCAGAACGTTGATGGAAAATTCTAGGAACATGTTGGGTGGAGCCAATTTAGAACATTTTTTTTGGGGTGAAGTTGTTGCCATTACTTGTTATTTGATAAATAGATCTCCTACATCAATGCTTGTTGATAAAAACACCAATGGAGGCATGGTTGGGGAAAAATCCTTCACTTAGACATCTGAGAGTTTTTGGTTGAGGCATATGCACATGTGCCTAAGGAGAAGAGAACAAATTTGGATTCTAAGGTTGTCAAATGTATATTCATCCGCTACAGCTATGGTGTGAAAGGATACAAGCTTTGGGACCCTGTTTCACAAAAGGTCATTTATTCTAGAAGTTTTTTTTTAGAGATATTAAATCTTCTCCTGTTACTTTTCAGCCAAAATGGCATAAGAAATTGAACAAAAAAAGGATGTGATTCAACTTCCTACTATTCCTAAGAAAGTTGAATCGAGGCCCCAAGATAGACAAAAATTTGAGGAGAGCTCATCAAGCTCTGAATCTTTAGAAGAGGAAGAAGAGGAGGAAGAAGGGGAAGAACCTCCACCTCAGCTTGTTCAAAGGTCTACAAGGCATAGGAAACCACTTGAAAGGTATGGGTATTCACCTGATGATTGGAAGTGTATATTTACTTTCAGTACTAACATTGATGAACTGAGATCTGCGCAAGAGGCTTTGAGTATGAATGATCATGTAAAGTCCTAGAAACTAGCCATGGATGAAGAGATGGAAGCTCTTAAAAGAAATGATACATGTGAAATTGTACCATTGCTTGAAATTTGAAAACATGTTGGATGTAAATGGGTGTTTAAGAAAAATATTGGTTCAGATGGAAATGTTGAAAAGTATAAGGCACAGTTGGTTGTGAAGGGATACTCTCAGGTTGAGGGTATTGATTACAGTGAGATTTTTTCTCTTTTTGCTAAAATGGCATCCATTCATTTTTTATTATCTATTGTAGCAGCTTATGACCTAAAGGTTGAACAAATGGATGTGAAAACTACTTTCTTTCATGGTGATTTGGAGGAAGAAATTTATATGACACTGCCAGAGAACTACGTCGTGAAAGGTAAAAGAAATTTGGTTTGTAAGTTAAAGAAATATCTATATGGCCTTAAATAAATTCCTAGGATGTGGTACCATAAGTTTGATACATATATGTTGAATTTGGAATTGTTGCAGTCTAAATCTAATCACTGTGTGTATTTTAAATCTAATGGTGATTTTTTCTTGTTAATTTCTTTATATGTTGATGACATGTTGTTTATTAGGAAAGGTAAAGGTTCGATTACAAAATTGAAATCTCAACTCTTTGCAAAATTTGAAATGAAAGATCTTGGTGCAGCAAAACATGTACTAGGGATGGAGATCAGAAGAGGTCGTGAAAACAAAAAGTTATGGTTGGGCCAAAGTAAGTATGTTGAGTTCTACAAAGGTTTAACATGTAGGATTGTAAACCACTTTGTGTCCCTGTTACATTGGGAACAAAGCTCTCTATTTCACAATGCCCTACATCCCCATCAGAGATGGAAGACATTATCAGAGTGCCTTAATAGAGTGCAGTAGGAAGCTTAATGTATTCTATGGTCTGTATAAGTCCATACATTGCCCAAGTAGTGGGAGTTCTTTCTCATTTTATGTGTAATCCTAAAAGAGTGCATTGGGATATAGTTAAGAGGGTATTCGGATATTTGTGAGGTATAGTAGAGTACTCTATATGTTTTCATGGTACAGTAGATTAGCATTCCCTAAGTATTCATGGTTTTGTGGATTCAGATTGAGCTGGTGATGTTGATAGAGAAAGGTCCACCAGTGTATATGTATTTACTCTTAATGGTGGTGCAATCAGTTGGATGAGAAAGCGATAGGTTGTGGTTTCTTTTTCCACTACATAGGGAGAGTATATGGCATCTACTCATGCCTGTAAAGAAGTAATTTGGTTGAAGTGTTTGTGTTCGGATATTAGATTGAAACAAGGTGCAGTTACCATTTATTGTGATAATCAAAGTGCAATCTTCCTTGTGAGGAACCCAAATTTTCATGCCAAGACCAAACACACTGATGTTTAGTATCACTTTGTGAGATATGTGGTCAAGGATGGTAGGGTGAAGCTAGAAAAGGTAGAGACAATGGTGAATATTACAAATTCGTTAACTAAGCTCATGAGCACAACAAAATTCAGGTCTAGTGTTTTGAGTTTATGGGCCTTTTAGCCCTTAGCAGTTGATCCATGATGGTATGTTTCCCCTAGCTCTTGCAAGGTATTCGACAAGTGGGAGAATGTTGGAAAATGAGGTGTCTCAACCTTGCATATTTCTCATAGCATTTATTTTGTTTTTTAATATTTTTCTTAATTGTTACACATTGTTAGTGTATTGAAAATTGGTTTATTATGTGTCAAAGGATTCCCACATAGTGTTATGTTATGGAAGGCCTATTTTTAGACACATTATGATAGATTTTATGACATCTGTAAGGGTCGAAAATAGGGGATATCAATTTGGACATGAGAGCTTATTTTAAAACTAGAATCTTGGTTGAGAATCCAAGCACATGGTTTTGTAAACCACAAATGGTTTCTTGTATAGCCAGAAGTCTATAAATTGAAGGCTTGAGGATTAGTTTTGTGTGTTGAGTTTGTAGGTACTATTATTTTGTCGAATTTATTTAAGAATTGTTTACTGGTGATACTCTTGTAATAGACTTTCCCTGCAAGTGTAAGTAATCTTGTTGTTGGATTTGAAATACATTGAGCAAGATTTTGGAGTATGGGGTTTTTCTCCCGAAAGGGTTTTCCCCACATATATCTAGTGTTTTGTGTTCATTGCTTATTTTTTGTTATGAATTTGTTTCTGGAATTTCTATAATTGTTAGAATAGTTTTTAAATTTTTCTTAATATCTCTACTCGATATTGGTGTATGAAGTTGTTTCCACTACTCTAACTTCCTTACATCTTATGTATTTAGGATATTGGTAATATCTTTAGATAAATATATATTAATATATCTACTATATATTTAAGATCCAATAAATTAATATGGTATTAATCATACTTATTTACAACTCAAATACTATCATTTTATAATTATCACATCATTATACATATATTATCACAACTAGTAAATTTAATTCATATTACATGAGGTCTAATATACCTATACTATATTTGTGTCATTAAAATAAATTTTCTGAGTACACCCAAATTTAGTTTCTTGAAATATATAAATGTGTAAACTATACCTTATGTATTTATACTATATACATAGCCAAAATCTTAAAACCTAACCCAAATTAAATTTCTAAAAATGTATCTATGTATGTATAAACTATACATTATTATATTTATACTATATACATAGTTGAAACCTTAAAATCTCTACTATTATAACATAATATATAGATTAGTTTTGTAGTGAGCATAAAAACCATATATAGAATATTTCTAAGTAATCTATTAGATTTGCAATCCTACTTAAAAATAAGTATCCATAACATCCACTTGTTTAAATCTCAATATATAAAAGTACCTAAAATATACAGTATTTTGAGAGACATTCTAAAGGAGACGAATATCACTACCATGTACATGTTATTAAAACATAACCCAAATATTTTCAAGAAAAACTAAAACTATTAAAAAGTAACATATAAGTATATAATATTTACTATATTTTTCAAATTAAAAATAAAGCAAAAAACAAATAATAAACAATATAGATAAAATAAAATAAAATAATTTTTAACTAAATAAAATAGATCCTCATAATAAATGTATTCAATTTATCTATGTAGTATAATATTTATTAATTTAGGATGTCTTAATCCTAAGTGTAATATTGCACATGTTATTTAAGTTCGCTCGGGTGATTTATTTTTAAATACTTGAATAGGATAGAATAATGAGTTGCACATTTATGAGATTCTATTGTTTTTCTTATCCTCACAAATTTAGAAACTTGGGTAAGAAATCCCTCACTTTTTGGTTTTATGTCTTATCCTCAATGGATTTGAAAACTATAGGGCTACACATTTGTAGATTTTTTTCCTTCATGTTTGATAACAAATAAAGCATTGAGTTCTTTTGGTTCTTGGGAACTTAACTATTTTTTGGTGATATAATTTCTATTTTAGATAATTTAATCTACTTTGATATCACTAAATTTTGATTGTAAATCTAATCAAAGATTCTAATATGTTATTAGCTCTTAAGTGCTAGGATAATCAATTTTACATGCAATTTTTGTAAAAATGTGGTATGGCCTTCTCTTGCATCTTTCAATCATTTAGAGATCAAAAAGATTTAAAGAGAGTTTGATAACCCGTATTATGAATGTGTATTCATCTAATATGTTGAAGTGCAACTCTCTAGAGTGTCTCTAACATCTTGTTAAGTTGTTCTGTCACATCTAAGAGGTTTGAGAAAGTCAAATCTAACTTTTATTTCACTAAAATTGGAGATTATTTGAAAATAAAATATATGTCAATTTTCCATTTATTGCAATTGAGACAAAATCTCCACAGTCCACTTTTTTTTTTAACAAAAGGCATTAAGCCTATATATTATATTAATATATATAGGGTTTAATTACAAAAATTCCAAAAGCTTTTGAGATGCTATCAAATTATCCGGTATTGTCCATGACATCCAACTATTTTCACCTACCAGCCTTGTCAAAACTTCTAATACATATGTTTACCATCAAGCTTAGTAGTAAGGATGGTTGGAATTCTTCAAAACATTACATTTTCTTTTCCTCCTTCATCCTATCTCCAAAATACATATTATACTAGCTAATATATATGTAAAGACAAAATGAGTAATACATAATTTTTGCAAGGTGTTATAATAAGTTGCATTATTGATATTCACCCCCAGTAGTTGGGCATTGCACAGAGTTTTCTCCAACTTCTTCATAAGTAGTTGCAACTTGGTTGTTTGATTGTGACCTCATTGTGATATTTATATCAGGAACTTGCTAAGGGAGCTTTTATTGCTTATTTGCAACACACTCAGGTGCTAGGATGATTTAGATTGCATGATACTTTCTTTTGATCTTACTCACTACTTCATTACCCAGTTCAAAATGAAATTTGTCAAGCACTTTATATAAATTCCCAGAGCAGTCCAGCTTGATGGAAATCTTCATTGCTTCAAGAATTTCTACATATTTTTGCTTATGAACCAGATAATGTATTGGAAATATTCCTCCTACATAGGCTTCTCCATTCCACAAATCATCAACTTGAACACTTTGGAGTAATGCATTATTTTCCAGGAAAACATCATTGACTATATTTTACTACTATGCTTTCAACCATTTGATAATCATTTACCAAATCAATGACATTGGAGATGAAAATTGAAACCAAATTTAAAGGAAAAATAATCCTTTGAGTCCTCGGGTAGATTATTTCATCACCAATTACTAACTTAATACAACTACAAAGAGATGGGAAGGTTACCTTGAACACCTGTTGAAGCTGCTCCTTATCTATGATGCCATAAAATGGCGACTCCTATGGATGAACTTGGAATTCAGCCCTACAGTTTCTTGGTAAATACTCCATTTTGTATGCAAAAAATTGAACAACAAAACAAGCCTTGCACGATCCTTGCACACCATGAAGTTTTGCACACCACTGGAGAAGACCCAACACATTGTAACTGCAAGCCTTACTCCCCATAATTCCTTGCACACCACTATATCACTTCTCACACCTTGCAACCACGTGGCTTGCCTAGGAGGAGCTTTTCTTACCATTGAAACACAACACTTGAAACACAACCTTTGCACACCACGAAGCCTTTTCACTCCACAAATCTTTCCCATGAGGAACCTTTCTTACCACAGAAACACAAGAGGTCAAGAAATGGCACAACTAAGAGATAGACTAATCCATAACGTTATTCCACTCAAACAAAGCAAGCTCACTTCAACAAATACAAGCTTTGAGACTGCAATTAAAAACATGAAAAACAACACTACTTAAAAAAGAGAAAGACACGCTTGGAGTGGTAATGTGATGCTTGAGTTGTTGATTCATGATTGTTTTAAGAGTACTGGCTAAAGTTAAGGATGACACCTCAACCTTCAACTCCCATCTCAAGAAATGTTGGTTACATCTTCGTACCTATGCCCTGCAACAATGCAAACAAAAATTAGCTTTTTAAATTTTTCAGTCCCTCACTCGCTTGATGAAATTTTTGACATGTTCCATAATCACAGCTTATTATGTTACTATCTTGAAGCACATGAAAAACTGTCCTATGTGTATGTGCCAATTTCATAGAAAATTTTCCAAAATATTGTTCTTTGGAAACTATACAATGCCAATTTTTATCCCCTGCGCTAATTTGAATAGCTAATTACTTTGTCAAATAATAGCTATGCACTTTACCAAATTTAGCTAAACCAACTTGGAGAAATGTGTAAGCATATGAACACTTAATCTGAGAAATATCATATCAAAATCTTCACCACACATATGGCACGCTTTCATACTTCAATTTGGCTACATAAAATTTTATGATTAACACACTTTTGTTAACACATGCCCTCGACAGAGACTAATGAAGACATTTTATGCTTGTACAAAACTACTACTCAATGCAAATATTTCCATGAAGCCATAATTTTTGATATCATGTGTACTTATCCCTCTGAAATACCTTTCCTTTAATGTTCACATTTCACATTTTCATAAATAAATTTATAAAAAATGAATAATCAATTTTATATTAACTCTATGCACCCAGAATACCCCCATCATTTAACAAAATTTCTTCTAATTTAGGATGAAACTTCCCTGAAACAGCTATATGTGTAATTTCATCTTTTGATTATTCACAACCTAGATTAGCCAAAAAATCTGCCATGGTGTTCACTTCTCTGTAGGTATGAAGAATTTGATAGTACCCTATTGTTGACAATGATTTTACTCATAGGAAACAACTCGTATAGAATCTCCACAGACAAGACCGCGAAGAGCCTACCTTTCTTGAAATATATGAAACAAAGACAACCTAAGAAAGAATTTTGCATTTACAGAACAAAGATTGACTTTCGTTTAATCCCAAGTCTCCATAAATCAAGTCATGATTGCACTAAACATAGCTCTCGGGTAATGATGTGATAATTTTGTTGTTATTTTCCTTTAGGGACATATTTGGGTAGACACATACACATACACATTTATTGTACTATTTCTTTGAACATTTTAAAATCAGCTTTTGAACTTGAAAAGATAAACTTGAAATTCATGAAAGCAATAAATTTAACATTGGATTTCAAAACATCTCCACCAATTTCCTTGTTATCACTTAAGTAAATTTAGTGTTAAGAATTCAACAATTTCATGGAAAATAAAATATTTTCAACAAAACTATTTCCATTCACTTGTATTTTTTTTTTAGAACATTTTCAAAAAATATTAACATCTAATCTAAAGCAGAACATAAAAATTTAAAAAAAAACTAAAAAAAAAAAATTTCCTAGTTATTCTCCATGGATGCCCCAAAGAATTAATCAAAACAGAGCAAACCACTTTATATTTCACCAGATTTCTTCACAGCTACGTATAAAACAGTGCAAGCTTTTAAAAAAAGGTTTTGTTTATGGACACCGAATAGGTTTTGTATGCACCCTTAAACAGCACAACATACAGTCTTGTTCAGCTGAACTTACAAAACCAGCTACAAAAGATACTTAGATAGGTAGCTATCCATAAAGCTCTGATATCAATTAATTTCTACGTGCATACAAATTTTTATGTCGGAATGGTTCAAAAAATAGGAAAAAAGAACAAAACTTAAAAGAATTTTTTTCTCCTCCGACATCCACAAATTCTAAACTTAAAAATAAAATTAAACATCCTCTGGCCTTTTATAGAACACAAGGCTCAGATAGGATAAGATATCTACATGAGAGGGAATCTAAAGGACCAATCTCATCAAGGCACGTGGAATATTGTGACCAATAGGAGAATAGCAATTGAAGTCAATGGAAGTCAACTCCAATTACTCGTTGAAGCTCTTCAGGTTCTACTTTTTCATCTTTGTCAGGATTCCTTCTGAAATTGAACAAATTTACCCAAACAAATATATATAGGAGTCTTCCATAATAACGGAGTGATCAGGTGGAATTCAAAATCCTATATCTCAGGCTTCCTGATTTGAACATTCCAAGAATAAGATATCCCTAGAATAGATACACTTTGTTACTACATGCTTGTACTCCAGCATCTCGGTATCCCGGTAACTAGCACATCTTTACAGCAAACTTTGTTCCAGCATGAACCCCTTAAGTGTATCATCAAGCCTGGTAATAAAGTAATTTTTTTTCGTCAGTTTAATTTTCCTAACCGTCCACACCCAAGCTTTGCATCACAATCAATATCTCCTGCAATCACAAAATTCCAATATTAAATCCCTTTTTTAAATAAATATTCCACCATATCTCATAATACGAAAATCCACAAAAAATCACTTCTGAAAACATATCACAAATCCTTGCACGTCTACTGGATCATTGGGACTATTGTACAGATTTTTTTAAAAAAATTAACATTTTACTTCATGTTTCAACCCAGTACCCAGTACCCGGTTTCAAATTTACCCACTTACTTTCCCAGACCTCGATTATACCGAAACTCCAACTTATCGGACTCCAACTTACTAGACCGGAGCCATTCATTTGAACTTTACATTACCTTTTTCCTTTTTTGTGTTTCTAGTACCCGGTATCCAGTGTACGAAACACTCACTATACAAAGTACTTTCCTTTAAACTAAAGATTTCTCTTTTCTTTTTTCACTTCCAGTGATCTTCCAATTTGTTAGCTCCTGCCATAGAATTCATATTTTCACTTGGGTCCCCAAGCCTTTTCAGCCTTGGGGTGTGTTGTGAGACCACACAACACCTATCTTATCCAACAATGACCAAATCTGCTTTACTATGTACCCCAGCCACCAATTTACAATCTTACGCTCCTGACATACATTTAATAGGATAAATGAATCACCTTCTATTTGAATTTTTTCAAGCTTAAAACTTCTTACTAATTTTTATCCTTGCAATAATGCTTATACCTTTGTTGCATTATTAGAACCAAATTTCAACTTGAAAGACTTTGCACATAGTACCATACCTTTATAATCCCTAATGATCACCCCTGCTCCAAATGAACCTAGATTTCCCCTTGTTGGTGTTTTTCTAGTACACCTAAGGGATCTCTAAAGACTAGCCAACTCCTATATTCAAGACCCTTAAAATGAATGGCCAACTAACAAGATTCAGTCGAAGACTGAAATCTTCTACACTTTAGGCTCTGTGGGACCTAGGAGGGTGTTCCTTCTAACATTTCATTTGACTATCTCAATGAATGACATAGAAAATCATAGATTGGTTCCTATGAGGGGTAAATAACATAATTCACTCAAAGGTTGGCTAATCTTCAAGCAAATAATTATCAATTTACCAAGAACAAGGAAATATCTCACACACATGCCTCATAGTAAATGAATTCTAAGAAATTTGTATTCTAGCCCTGAATCCATGGTCTGGTATACTATTATTATTATTATTCAAATGGAAAATACTATAACAAACATATTAGTTTCTTCATCAATTGGGCAATGGAGTCATACATCTTACAATCAGTTATATAGAAATTCTTTAAATTTGATAATTCTAGACTATTTTCATAAGGGCTTGCATTATGAAAACTCACTATACATAAAGCATCACTTCTTACCAAATCCTCTATAAATCCTCACAAATTCATGACCTCATTTAAGCATTTAATTGATTCTTTGAACCAAAGCATAAATAAAGACATGCATTCAAAAGAAGCATTTGAAGATGAACAAAATATTCTTGATATTGCATTCAAAATTTTGAAGATGATTTACAGAGAAGAGTATATGGATTATGTGTGAAATTTGTTTCGATATCAGTAATTTCTAAAAACTATTTAAGATTTACATATGCATAGTTCAAAGACCAAGACAATTCAACTACTCCATTTACTGGTATTCTTTCTAATTTCTACCCTTTTCATATATTTTCCCTAATGACTCAAAAGATTAGAACCCCTACAAATGAGCCCTAAATTCCCTTTTATAACACAAGGGAGTAGACAAGCTTTTGACTCGAAATGCATACCACATTACAAAATTTCATTTCACTCGAAATTCAACTACATTTCAAAATTCCCCATAATAGAATCTACAATCATTTGTCAAAAAGGGGAGGAAAATTTTATAACCATCAAAATATGCTAATACTGCCAAAAGTAGCCTTTACTATTGGCATAACCCATCATTTCATATCCACGGTTAGCACGTTCACCATAAAAAACCAATTTCAGTTGTCCACGCTCAACACAAGACTTACCAATTCCAAAAAATGAGAACAACCCACACATAACTTCATTTTCATGACAAAATTTCACAATCTTGAAAGTAATTTCATCACACAGAACTAGCACTGGAGCCACGGTACACACACTTGCTCCTCGTTCTTGCAATAGGAGGAGGAGAAATCATAGATCCTTCTTCATTCTTATCCTTGCTAGCCATTGAGTACTTGTGTCCACTTGGATTCTTTACAACAATGGGAGGAAATGCAAGCACCTCTTCCTCTAATGGATCCCATTGGTTCATAATTGTGAGATATTTTTGATATCTCGAATCCATTTCGGTCTCACTATCAACTGAGCTATCGGAGATAGCAATGGGAGAGTAATTCCTTCCATAGGAACCTCAACCATATCAAATTTTCCTTCAAATTCGGCTTGAAGGCTCAACAACTTCTTTTCCTTTCACTCCCATTACCTCTGAGCTCACAGCTTGGCCCTTCAATCAGTGACTACACCTGGTAACAATAGGTACAGACTCCTCTCCATGAATATCCTTATGAGTGCCTTGTATGTGCTTTGGGTCTTCGCCATGAGGCTTCTACAAATTGAGTTGAAGAGACCTCTGCACTAGAAAAAATGAAGCACCAGACTTATTCATCCTGCAACTCAAAGAATCTACACTTGTAACCTCGGTTTTATGCACAAACTCAAAAGACTCAACGACTAATTACGATGGCAAAATAACCACTCTCAATCGGTATTTATTGAATAATGTGATGATAACAATCATCAATGCTCAATGAAAACATACACACAAACTGGGTAATTCATTGGCATGCATATTATCATTGTTTATTTCCCAAGTGCATGGAAATCTTCATATCATACTTCATGATTACCGGAAATTAATTCTCCACACGCACAAAGATCAATTTGATCACACTTGCAAAGAGCAGATCATTAATGCCCACTGGTTGCATAATTAAACGACTATCACATGCTTGTTTATCAATTTTGAGTGTCAACCGTTGATCTCTTGATGAGATTGTAGATCAAATGGCTCACTTTGGGTTGGCTGAGTTTGAATTCTAGCAGTTCTTCATTCATTTATCCCTAGCCAATAGTGTTGATCCAAATCAGATGGCAACTAATTTTTCAACAGGTTTCATCCATCTCACAAATTTGGTGGATTAATCCACGTGTTGGGATCTTGCTGATCTCGCAACCTTTAAAGAGCATTCACCTTTTCCTTGTGATCAAGCGAGGAATGGCGAAGATTGACTCTGCATTTGATCTTCACCATTGGTTTAGAATCATGGGCAGTGAGCCAGACAGTGGAAACTGGGCCCCATGTCTGTATAAGGACACGCGTCCTGATCTCGCTATCCTCGCACTACATAACCAGCCAAATTTTAATGTTCGTGAGCTAGCAAGGTACGGTCGGGATCCTTTTCCAGGATCTCGAATCTCTAAACCTACACACATGACAAGGTTAGCATTAAATAAGGGGCCATTGTTAGACCGATGATGATTTGACCCTCATGGATGAATGACTTAAGCTTAAGTCATTTGGGAAATCTTAAAACCTGGCTTTAGGAAAACATTAAAGTTGATGACCAATTGGATGACCGATGCTCTAAGCCAAAGGGGTTGGTGGATGAATGCATATGATGGCTCAAGTGATGACTTAGAGAACGGGAGACCGGCAAGGCAGGTCAACATGACATTAGAAGGGTTTAGGGTTTTTCAAAGACAAAACCTTGTCCAAACCATGGGGATAAGGGTTTAATGTGCTGACCAAATCCATGGGATCCTCAGAAACTACCAAATTTTTGGGAAGTTCCATCAATGGCTCATGCTCAGGGATGTATACCCCCAGTGGGTATAGTGAGAATCTAGATCTTAGGTTGAAGAAGACTAGAGTAGAAGACCAAAACCCAGGAGCTTTCCCAGACAAGGCAAGCAGACACAACAGAAGCAAACAAACTAAACCAAACCTATGTACACTATTCACATAATATACATTTCAGTTCACTTCCATGAGAAGCCTCTTCACACAATTGGCTTCACTCTTCAAAGCGAAGGCCTATGGCCCCCAAAATTTAGGTACAATTCTTTCCTCTATCAAACACTTTATCCTATTCTGCTGGCAGTGGGTCCACATGGACATTGTGCAATTCCTGACAATTAACATCATCATGATTGAAGCCATTTACTAATGTAATGTTGCCTCAATCATCAACCTTCTCCACCATAGGCTCATCAAATTGAAATGAGAAAATAAAATCCTCATATTCCACACAGTCATGAAGTGTAGGATCACATCCCATTTGATCATCAAATTTGAAAACCTCATAAACACTTTGGCTCATACTTGGACAATCTTTTACAAGATCAGGGAAAAGAAGCATATAATCAGGCATGCATTCAATCTGCTTGTCACAAGTGTTGTCCTCATGGGATGAAAGAAGTTCCATAATAAGATCCATAAGGTAGGAAGCATCTACAAAAAATTCCAATGTAGTTTCATACTAACTAACATTATTCCTCAAGTTGTCCACACTTTTGAATTGCTCTTCATATGGATCAAATAATCCTACAATATTAACATATTCTGCAGAATCATCAAATAATTCCTTCTCCTCAACATAAAATGATGTTGCCTAAGCATTCATGCATTCATCCTAATTTTCCTTCTGGTCACCCAAGAGTGAACTTCCTTTAATGTCAAGGAAAATACCATCATGTGAAACATGAGTGGTTGACACTTCAACCATCTTTTCAAGCACATGGCCAGTTACCATAGGAAATCAACATAATCATTTGCATCCCCTTTGATAGAAATACTACATTCAAAGCTGCCATCACAGTCCTGAACTTTTTCATCATGTGAGCCATTTTCACATTTAGATGTCAGCAAGTCTGAGTCATCCTCTTGATGCTTGACAGGTACAATTTGCTCAACCACATGTTGGTAAACTAGTTCACCAGTGTTTGTGTTGCCACATCTTCCATTCAGTTGGGAAACTATTAACTCAGGGTTGACATCTTCAAAGGCAAAGTCACCTACCTCAGTATCACATTGGCTCTTGTTTGTACCATCCACAACACATTCACTAGTAGCACTTGCTAAGTACTCATCAGGATTTTCTTCAAAAAGAGGATTGCTTCTACACCAATAAGAATCATCATTTATGACCTCACTGTCCAATGCAGGTTCGTCAAATAAAGGATTTTTCCATACCTTCATGATGGTCACATGTACCTCATCTTCCTCATTGTTAGGATCCCAATAATTTTGATCATTAATGCCTTTAAAATTAGTGTAATTACTTGAAGAACAGAGAGAAACACTTTCCATATCCTCTTCATCATTTGCACTCATAAAAATTGATCTGCATTCAAAGAATTCTTCACATTGCTCACTACCTAGGAGACACACCCCTTCAAGGCTATTAACATACCCCCTACTTGAAGCAAGGGACTCCATCTCCATTTCATAAGAAGAATCATATTCAATAGAAGATTGACCAAGCTCAATCTCATCCCTTTGATTCCTCATTTGTGCCATATAATTGATACCAAGTGCATTACTATCACTAATTGGTGCATCATTATTCCTAGCTAAATCAATTTGTGAGGTTTCACCATGTACCTCTTGTATTATTTCCTTGTCCTCACACTCTGTCTCCTCATCCTCATCACTACTACATGAATTTGCTTCTAAATTGCTTGTAAAATGACAACATTCAACAATTAGTTGTTCAAACTCTGATACTTCTCCTTGATCTTTCAGTCTTAGCCTTTGATTATCCTCACCATGGAAATTATTTCCTACATTATGGGAAACAACAAGTGGAATATAACTATGCTCAATATCTTCCACAGTGTTTATCCAATCCACTACTTGATCAAGACTATGAGGCTTCAGATTCTCAAGCAATTTGCTTAATCCTAATTTGTAAGCTTCACAAAACAAAGCAATGCACATTAAATCATTAGGTCTAACACTCTTGGGTATCTCCATCAGAACATCTAAGAATCTTGAAAACAAGTCATATGGTGACTCATTTACATGTCTTTTCATCTCATACAACTTTCTAATTAGAAACACTAAGTCAACCCTTCCCAACCCTGGTTGATATGAGGTTGATGCTCGCTCTTGTTCTACATCTCGTGGGAGTAATGCAAATGTAACATCTATGGGTTCCTTTTCATGATAAACACTTTTACTTCTTGATTGGTTTGGCTCAATAGTCTGAATTCTATTAGAGCTACCCATGCTAGCAATCACAAGTCCCCTCATGATTGAGTACTTCAAAATTTTCTCAATATTCGTAGCCTATTGGTAAGCTTGTTGTAAGGTAGCCGGCTCTTTATCCCTTAACAAGAAGCTCATCTTTCTATCAAATGCTCCCAAATATACAACCAAACATTTTGCATCATTTGGCCTCATGTGTTCAGGGATCTCTCTTATGACCTTTGCAAATCTAAGGTTGAAAGCAGGGATCAACTCTTCCTTATCCTTGGAAATCTCCATGAAGTTCTTCCTCGCAATACTTGGATTTATCCTTTCACCAAATTGTTCCATGAAAACTGCCTTAAGTTCATTCCAAAAATGTATGGAGGACACTGGCAAGAAAGAGAACCAGTCTCTTGCATCTCCTTTCAGGGATTGAACAAATAAATTCATAACCACATCTTCAGAATCTATCTCATAATCACCCATCATATCAATAAATTATTGCACATGCTTACTTGTTGATTCTGACTTTTCACCACTGAACTTTGATATTTTGTCGCTAACCTTGGCTGGTATAATATTTGGATAACCACAAATATTGTCAAAGTTGATGGCCTTGTACCTATCAGTACTGAAACTGCCTTGGTGGGACAAGGATTGCTCACTATGTATTCTTTTGTCCATATTTACACCAGGTGGCATAAATTGACAACTCATCCTTAAATTTTTGAAAAGGAATTTAGAATATACTATGAAATTATATAATATTACCTCAATTCATTTTACAAATATGATCCTAAGCCTTTAGAACGTATATTCCCTATAAATGTTGCTTAAGATTTAACAATTTAACATGCTTCTTTTATCATAATTCATAAATTTCAACTTATACACAAAATAATGCTAAATCGTTACCAATATTCCCTCATATAGAGCTAATTCACCTATTAGGGAATCATTTACATCTCGAGCATGGGAAATTTACCCTGATTTATCCATAATATGCTTTAATTTCTTCAAATTCTATGAAAGTACCTGGTAATTTGCAGCAGCTGACTATCCTTTGTCTTTAAAACTACAAATCCAACCAATTAATGTATGCTTTATCAAGTTCTTTGATTTAGAATCACCACCTCCTTTCAGAGGATTGAACTTCAAATGAGATGAGGTTTCTTTACAAATAGTACATGTTTTGGGCTATCTTCCATAGCAGTCACGTTCTGATCCTTCAATCCTTGCTACACTCAAATCATCTACCAAGTTCAAGAATTTATCAATATTTGAACAAGACGTTCAGATTTACTTCACCCTTTGACTCTGCATTTTGTATTTGCATTTGGAGAATGAGAATATCCCTAACAGAGTCACCATTTTGTTGGTTTTTTTCCAGTACACCTAAGGGATCTCTCAAGACTAGCCAACTCCTATATTCAAGACCCTTAAAATGAATGGCCAACTAACAAGATTAAGTCAAAGACTGAAATCTTCTACACTTTAGGCTCTGTGGGACCTAGGAGGGTGTTCCTTCTAACATTTCATTTGACTATCTCAATGAATGGCATAGAAAATCACAAATCGGTTCCTATGAGGGGTAAATAGCATAATTCACTCAAAGGTTGGCTAATCTTCAAGCAAATAATTATCAATTTACCAGGAACAAGGAAATATCTCACGCACATGCCTCATAGTAAATGAATTTTAAGAAATTTTTATTCTAGCCCTGGATCCATGGTTTGGTATACTATTATTATTCTTCAAATGAAAAATACCATTAAAAAAAGATTAGTGTCTTCATCAATTGGGCAATGGAGTCATGCATCTTACAATCAGTTATATAGAAATTCTTTAAATCTGATAATTTTGGACTATTTTCATAAGGCCTTGCATTATGAAAACTCATTATACATAAAGCATCACTTCTTACCAAATCCTCTATAAATCCTCAAAAGTTCATGACCTCATTTAAGCATTTAATTGATTCTTTGAACCAAAGCAAAAATAAAGACATGCATTCAAACAAAGCATTTGAAGATGACCAAAATATGCTTGATATTGCATTCAAAATTTGCAAGATTATTTACAGAGAAGAGTATATGGATTATGCATGAAATTTTTTTCGATATCAGTAATTTCTATAAAACTATTTAAGATTTACATATGCATAGTTCAAAGATAAAGACAATTCGACTATTCCATTTACTAGTATTCTTTTTAATTTCTACCCTTTTCGTATATTGGACCTAAAGACTCAAAAGATTAGAACCCCTGCAAATGAGCCCTGAATTCTCTTTTATAACACAAGGGAGTAGACAAGCTTCCAGCTCAAATTGAATACCACATTACAAAATTTCATTTCACTTGAATTTCAACTACATTTCAAAATTCCCCATAACAAAATCTACAATCATTTGTCGAATAGGGCAGGCAAAATGTATAACCATCAAAATGTGCTAATACCACCAAAAGTAGCCTTTACTATTGGCATAACCCATCATTTCATATTCGCGGTTAACACGTTCACCATCAAAAACCAATTTTAGTTGTTCACGCTCAGCACAAGACTTACCAATGCCCAAAAATGAGAACATCCCACACAACTTCATTTTCATGACAAAATTTCATAATCTTGAAAACAATTTCATCACACAGAACCAACACTTGAGCCACGGTACACACGCCCACTCCGCGTTCTTGCAAAAGGAGGAGAAGAAACCACAACTCCTTCTTTGTTCTTATCCTTTCCATCCATTGAGTACTCGTGTCCACTTGGAGTCTTCACAACAATGGGATGAATTACAAGCACCTCTTCCTCTGATGGAGCCCGTTGGTTCAACATTTCGAGATATTGTTGATATCCCAAATTCGTTTTAGTCTCACTACCAGTTGAGCTATCAGAGATAGCAATGAGATATTTCTACCTTCCATAGGAACCTCAACCATATTGAATTTTCCTTTGAATTCTACTTGAAGGCTCAGTAGCTTCTTTTCCTTTCACTCCCATTACCTATGAGCTCATATCTTGGCCCTTCAATCAGTGATTACACTTGGTAACAACAGGTACAGACTCCTCACCATGAATATCCTTATGAGTGTCATGTGTGTGCTTTGGGTCTTCACCACGAGGCTTCTACAAATTGAGTCAAAGAGACCTCCACACTAGAAAAAATGAAGCACCATACTTATTCATCCTACAACTCAAAGAATTTGCACTTGTAACGTTGGCTTTTTACACAAACTCAAAAGACTCGACAGCTAATTGCAATGGAAAAATAACCACTCTCAACCTATATTTATTGAACAATGTGATGATAAAAATCATCAATGCTCAATGAAAACACACACGCAAACTAGGGAATTCGTTGGCATGTGTATTATCATTGTTTATTTCCCAAGTGCATGGAAATTTGAATATCATACTTCATGATTACCAAAAATTAAGTCTCCACACACACATAGATCAATTTGATCACACTTGCAAAGAGAAAATCATTAATACCCACTGGTTGCAGAATTAAATAGCTATCACATTCCTGTTTATTAATTTTAAATTTCAACCGTTGATCTCTTGATGAGATGGTAGATCAAATGGCTCACTTTGGGCTGACTGAGTTTGAATTCCAGTAGTTCTTCATTCATTTATCTCTGGCCAATAGTGTTGATCCAAATCAGATCGCAACTCATCCGTCGGCAGGTTTCATCCATCTCACAAACTTTGTGGATTAATCCACGTGTTGGGTTCTCGCTCATCTCACATCCTTTAATGAGCATTCACCTTTTCCTTGTGAGCAAGCGAGGAATGGTGGAGATTGACTCTCGCATTTGATCTTCACCATCGGTTTAGAACCACGGGTGGTGAGCCAGAAAATGGAGACCGAGCCCCACATCTGTATAAGGACATGCATCCTGATCTCACTATCCTCGCACTACATAACCAGTTGGAATTTAACATCCACGAGCTGGTGGGGTATGGCTGGGATCCTTTCCCATGGTCTCGAATCTCTAAACCTGCACACACAGAAAGGTTAGCATTAAATAAGGGGCCATTGTTAGGCCAATGATGATTTGACCCTCACGGATGAATGACTTAAGCTTAATTCATTTGGGAAATATTAAAACTTGGCTTTAATAAAACATTAAAGTTGATGACCAACTGGATGACCAGCACTCTAAGCCAAAGGGGTTGGTGGAGGGACGCATATGATGGCTCAAGTGATGACTTAGAGAACGAGAGACTGAAAGGGAAGGTCAATGTGACATTAGAAGGGTTGAGGGTTTTTCAAAGACAAAACCTTGTCTAAACTATGGGGATAAGGGTTTAATGTGTTGACCAAATCCATGGGATCCTCAGAAATTACAAAAAATTTGGGAAGCTCCATCACCCCTAGACACTCCATCTATATTCATCTTGAACATACCAACTGGAGGAGGATTCCATTTTATGTTTGCTCTATTTATCTTTTGAACCGGCTGATGTAAACTCCCTTTGAATGGAAGGCTGAGAAGTGGCCAAGACAACATCAACTTTGAATCCCAATCAGTAAAAAATGATCCAATATGTTTTACTTTTTGCACATACCCATTTACTATTTCAAAAATAGATTGTTCTAAAGAAATTAATACCTTGTTAAGATCGAGTTTCTCTTTTCTAAAAATGCATCTATTTCTTTCCCACCATATAGCCCAAACCACTATTGCAGGAATAATACTCCAAATGCTTGCAAAAAATGAGTTTTGATAAAGCATCGACCAACTTGAAAAAAGCTTCCAAAGAGTATCTGGAAATGATGATTTCCAATGCATTTTACTTGCTATGAACATCCAACATGAATGTGCTATTGGGCATAATAGAAATAAATGATTAACATCTTCAAATTCTTGCTCACAAAGAACACATTTAAAAGACACTGCTATCCCCAATTTTGTAAGTTTGTCACTTGTCAAAAAAAAATTGATGGATAACCATGAAAAACAACCTGCTTTAGGAAAAATCATTGAATTCCAACAAAAATTATACGCTTTGTGTACCACTACAAGTGAACGAGCTTGTGAAATTGACTTATAACTCTCCTTCACTATATAAGACCCTAATTTTGACTTTTCCCATATTATCCTATCAGCTCCTGTTGATTGGAAAATAGCTCGATCCTGAAGAATAGATTGTAGTAACCTCTTATGCTCATTTTTTATTGGTAGCTTTGAAAAATCCTTCCATTGTACTTTACCAATTAGAACATCTACTTGTTGAATGTCCTCTTTAACCCTTATCCCCCAACTATTTGACAACAAGATTTTTGTACTTTCAAAGTCATGTAGTACATTTATAATTGGATATCCATTCTAGGAATCCTTCCAAAAATGTATCTCATTACCATTATTCACTTCCCATGTTAGATGTGGAACAATTATTTTCCTACAAGAAACTAAGAAATTCTATATTGTTGACCCTACAGGTGGATTTGAAACTGTAAGAGTTCTTGACGAGCTTATATTATCCAAGTACTTACACTGCATGAACCTACACCATTTCAACTGGGGCTTTGTATACATACACCATACCATTTTAGCACCTAATTCCAAATTTATTTCCATCATATTGTGAATTCCTGCTCCCCCTCTTAATTTCTCCAAGCACATTGTTTCCAAAGAAATTAAAGGTATTTTTTTCCTACTATCCAAATTAGCAATCCATAGAAAATTTATAACCAGCTTTTGAATTTGGACTATAATGGATTTAGGAGCTTTAAAACTAACATATAATAATTTGGTATCGTAGAAAACATAGTTTTCACCATCAAAATTCTACCTGACAGAGATAATCATCTCCCTTTCCAAGATAATATTTTTTCTTGTATGCTTTGGATAAGTTTTTTCCAATAAGATATCTTATTTTGACCTCCAAAAAAAGGAATACCAAGATATTTGCAAGGAAGTTGTGCTTGTTGAAAACCTAACAGCTTCACAATTTGTTTCTTAATAATTTATTTTATATTGAACACATACTTTTTATTTTCCCTCATTTATTTTTTGTCCTGAAGCAAAAGTATATTTATCCAAAACTGATTTAATGTGCATAGATTTGGCTACTACATCTTTTCCAAAAATCAGTGTATCATCAACAAAAAGAGAATGTGTTGTTATATTTGTATTTGGTATACAAATTCCTTGAATAGTACCCTTCTCATGAGATTTATGGATTGACCTACTCAAAGCCTCAACTAAAATAGTGAATAGAAATGGTGAAAGTGGGTCACCTTGACGTACCCCTTGAGTTGACCCAAAAAAACCAACTAGTGAACCATTTAGCAACTAGAAATTTAGCACCTAAAAAACATGACATAATCCATTTACACCACTTAAGGGAAAAAACAAAACTTAGTAACACATGTTTCAAGAATGACCAATCTACCCTATCATATGCTTTCTGCATATCCAGTTTTATAATCATGGAAGACAACTTATTTACAACAATGGAATGAAGAACTTCATGTGCAACAATTGCACCTTCTACTATCTCTCTACTAAGAACAAAGTCACCCTACTCTTCTGATATGATTGTAGAAACATGAAGATGTAACCATAAATAAATAGCCTTTGTGAAAATTTTATATATAGTGTTACAAAGTGCAATAGGCCAAAAATCTAAGAAAGTACTTGGAGAAGCTAACTTTGGAATTATAACAATATGAGTTACATTGAACTTCTTTAGCATTCCACCTGATTTTCTTGACTCCTCCAAAGCATTTAAAATGTCAAACCCAATGAAATCCCATCATTTCTAATAAAAGATGGCAGTAAAACCATCAAGACATGGGGCTTTATCAAATGGCATGGAAAATACAACTTCCTTAACTTCCTTTAATGAAAAAGGAGCCAACAACCTGTCATTGTCCTCCTAAGAAACCAGCTTTGGAATTACCTGAAGAAGTTCTTCTCTTTCCCTTTCCAACTATACATTATCAACCTTGTTAGCAGATAGCAATGATGAGAAAAATTTGATGCCTTCATTCTGTATATCTTCCTCCTTTGTTAGCAATACCCCTGAATCACTATCATGAATTGAGAAAATAGTATTTTTTGCTTTCTTGATTTGAGCAAATATATGAAAGAATTTTGTATTCCTATCCTCATCCTTTAACCACATTTCTCTTGATTTTTGTCTCCAATACACTTCTCTCAAAATCAATTCCTTCCATTCCTCTTGCAATTATCTTTTCTCATAAAATAGCACATTATTGAGGCCATTAGTAATAATGCTTTCATTTACCTCTAAAAGTCTTTTGTACACCAAATCTTTCTACACAAAAATATTCTTAAACACTTGTTGATTCCAGCTTTTTAAATGTTGCTTAATGTGATCCAACTTCTTACTTAGCTGAAACATTCTAGAACCTTTACAAAAAGGTGCATTCAACCACCATTGTTTTAGCAAATTAAGAAACTGTGGATGCCAAAACCACATAGCCTCAAACTTAAAAGATGATTGCCACTTTGACTTAATTTTTTTTGGAGTCAAATCTAAAGAAATTGCAAAATTATCTAAGGTAGAAAAAGGAAAAAAATTTGATGTTAAATCATATTCACTTACTATCCATTTTGGAGAACTTAGAAACCTATCTAACCTTTCTGCAATTTGAAGAAAAAATTTCTTCCTATTTGTCCATGTAAAACTCCCATTTGGTGGAATTATATCAACAAGAGCATTATCTTGTATAAATGAGGTAAAGTCTTCCATATCCTTTTTAGGTGGACATATACCACATTTTTTCTCTAATAAGCTCGTTATTGCATTGAAATCACCTAAGAGAACAACTTTATCTTGACCCAACAGATCCATAGTTTGTTTCAATTTATCCCACAACAATTTTTTTCCTACTAAATTATTTGGGCCATATACATTCAACAACCAAAAAGATAAACCAAAATGACTAATCTGCATTAATTGCCAATTATGCTCACAAGTAATATTGCTAATACTTACTGACTTAGCATTCCATAATGTAATCAGACCTCCTGAAGCTCCTTGAGATGGCGAGTGAAAATAATTTCACTTGGACTACTTCTTTCTGAAAGTTCCAAAAGTCTCATCTGAAATTTTAGTTTCCTAAACTACTACATCTACCCCACAAACATCCAACTGCTGCTTGACTTGGGCCCTTTTTTTAGAGGAATTTATGCCTCTAAAATTCCAAGATATTATCCTCATTGCACCTAGGAGAGAAACATGCTCTCCTTGGCATTTTTTGTTTCTCACCTTCTCCCATTTTACCATCCAATGTAGACTGGATCCCTGCCTCAATTTCCTCTTGCAACTTAGTAGCTAAATATTTCTGCCCTCTCTTGGTAGGACATTTTTTACTTGTGGAAGGAGACAACGGAGACTGAGAAATTGATAATGATCCTAAATCATCTGACACTTTCACTTTCCCAAATACTTTAGTGGCAATATCATCTATCAATTGTTCACCTATAGAAGATAAAGCTTCATCAACAAATCTCTCAAACTCCTTATCAGAGGGAAAAATAGAAGGATGTGAATAATTAAAACCTTCTAAAACTTGTCTAGGATACAAAATGTTAATGCCCTCTTCCTCTTGACTTTCAAAAACATTCATCACTTCTTCACATTGATTTTACAACCCTAGAGTTAACATTGAAGCACATTGATTAAGTTGTTGAAAACTAACAATCTTAATCTCAGGGACCGAAAGATTTAGGGAATGAAGAAAAATGTTTATGGGAGATAGAAAATTCTTATCCCAACTAGGCACAAAGGAAACAGGGATAGACTTACTATCAACACATTTAAGCCTCATGAAAGTTCTGGAGGTATTGAAAACAACAAGAGTTGAAGACTTGTCCTTGCTTACCAAATCTAATGGAGAACTACCCTTAACACATTTGACTTCATCTAAATAGGGCTCTGACAAAAAACCACAATGAGGACACCCAAATTTTTTCAAGACTGTAACTTTTAAAACCCCCAGTTGTTGTAAAACATTGCTTGTAGATCCTTTATACATAATTTTTGTGCTCAATGCATTAAAAAACTGACCCCACTTGTGACTAATATCCAAATCCTTAGGTAAAGTGGGAAAAGCAACATTTTGCACAAAATCCTTAGCAGGTGTAGATAAAGAAACAATTGGATTGAAATTTAAAGAAGTAATATAACCTTTGGGAGAAAAGGAATTTACCTCTTCCATGGTCACTACCGACTCCAACTCACACTTTCTTAAATGATGAACCAGTAAATAACAATGAAAACATATTTTGTGTAGATCCTCAAAAACTACTTTCTATTTCCAAAAACCATAGATTGATTTAATGTTTATAACATAGGAAATTTTCTTGTGACATCAATAAGAAGACAAAGCCTAACCGACAGCAAAAGGTTGGAAAGAAATTGCAAATCTTGATGAAGATAAATGCCTAAATGATTACCCAGAGTTTCAATAATTTGAGGCTCTTTGTACTCAAGCAACAACCCTTGTAACTAAATCCAAAAAGGAATGAACTTAACCATAGACTGAGAGGGACAAAAATTTGGAGTCCATGGAGAAGTATATAAACCATGACCCTCACAAATCTAGGACTTTTTTCTGTAAACAACATTCCTAGAGTCTTTTCCAGAAAAAAGAACGAAAAACCCTTCTCCCTTATTTAAGTAAAAACCCTAATTGGATCCCTCCCATGTTTGAAAAATACACCATTGCAAAAAAGCAAGATCTGGAGAAAAATTCCAAAACTTACAGATGAGTGCCACCTCCTGAAGATCCTAGACTTGCGGCTGCAACATTGCATCCTTAAGAGTAAAATTATCTTGATCTCCAGAAACTCTACTCGATTTCCTTTGTTTTTTAGGAACCCAAGCCTTGTCATAGTAACCTGAAACCTTGGAATTCCCCTTAGAATGAAAGCTATGTGCCTTTTTCCCACTGCTCACAAACTCAAGAGTGATTTTAACCTTCTAATCCAAGAAAACCCTATTATTGATGTTAACAATATTAGGAAAAGTTAGAGGAGATCAAACAAACCGCTTAGGAACAAAATATTTCGGACAAGAAATAGATATGTTGTTGGGGAAAGTGGCAAGACACTGGACAAAGGATTTTGGATTGAAGGAATATCTATATTTAATGGGTATATTATTAGGGAAAGAAGTCAGAGAACAAGATTTAGCAACCATCTCAGACCAAAGCCTAAGAGGAGAAGTAGATTTACCACTGGCTTCTGAATTTGATATACAAATATCAAAGAATGGCTGCATATCCCAAACAAGCGACTTTCCAAAGCATCGAGGCAGAAAAGAGTCAAAATACATAATAAGAAGCACCACCAAGATGACAAACACTATTAAACCCCTGTTGGAACCCAGAATCAAACCATTGGACACAATTGAAGCCTCGAAGAATCACAAAACGACAGTAAATTTTTCAAAAAATTCTTGTTAGCACTGCAAGGCGTGTTCCGAAGATTGCAGACCATATTTCCTCCCCCCAAGTATTTAATGTTTCTTAGTAGAGTCCCACAGTCCACATTTTTACCACCTCCAAAAACTAATATTTTGACATATCACAAATAATTATTATTTTTGTTGTCTACACACTTATCCTTTGTAAACTATAAGATAGTCTAGATCATCCCAAGGCCTCCGTGTGATCTAATTCATTTGAAAAACTTTGCACTAAGTGTGTTTGATTATACCCCTTGAACCACTTTTTATATTGCATTATAATCTAATGATGGATCTTAGAAAAATGAGGTCCTTAAACCTATTATCATAGTTGTGCATTGTTTCCTATAACAATTAATATTTGTTGTTCAAGAAAGGAAAAAACCTATCCTTAGCCTCCTGCAAATTATTTTGATTCTCTTTTAGTTTAAAATGTGCATATTAGCCTTGTATACAACCCAAGTGTGGAAACATAAAGGCACATTTGAGACACTAGTCAATAAAAATCAAGTGATCTTGCATGCCTACCAATGTCAAGCCACATCCTTGTCACTTATGAAAGTTAAGACCAGTAATTGTGTTTTTTTCATAGTTAACAATCAAATTCATATTTCTTATTAATGGCCTCCTTCCTACTTTCCTTTATTTTATTGTTATTCTTATCTATCTAAACAAAAATGCACTTTTACTATTACACACATTAGATGGATAGGGTTGTATAATAGACCTAGAAAGTGGTATGTTTATTGTTCAATTTTTTATCATAATATGGATCCACATGGAAAGCAATTAACTATGATACTTAGACCCTCTAGATCCAACAAGAAACAACTACTTAGTTTAACATTGCACTATAGTCCTACCCATGGGAGTAGTAAAATCCTAAAACTCTCATACTATCATATCAAAAGTATCTTCTACCTCCCTATCAAAATTCCCCTCCTTAGTTTGTTGTCTCAATGTATGTGAAACAAATTATACCTCTCCTTCACTATCACTGAATGAATTTTTTTTATTAAATATATTTTATCAATATCAAGAAAAAATAAAGCTTTTACATCATTATTTTCATAAATGAAAACCTATGTCAACACAAAGTTTATATGATGTCATGCAAGGCATACCTTCTGAGTTTTAAGACTAAAATTAGAGTAAATGAAGCTAACTCATATCAAATGAGACATTTTACTGTATACATAGTTGTTTCAAGAAAAACACTTTCACTACAGTTGAACTTATTGTTATATTTGCTCTAAAATTCTAAATAATTCTTCCAAAATGGGATGTTATCATCTTTGTTTAATGGCCAATTTCTCACGTATTTTATCTCTCCTTTGTTGACTTCTACCTTTCCATCTTTTAGCAACTTCACGAACTTGTCTTCTAAAATCTCCATTGTTAAAGTTACTTGCATAGAGATATTGCAATATATGATTCTTCTAAAAAACTCAGTAGATCTCTTTTTACCTCGAAATCTTTTCTCATTTCTTGTTTTCCATATGAACCACAAAATTTCAATAGAAAGTAATAGCCAAAATAAGTTTAGAGAATTATCTAATCCTTCAATTAGACCAAACAAAATTTAGTGCCAATTAACCTTTCTTGATTCTCCCCAACCCATCAAGTCTGTACAAAACAAGTTCCAACTTTCTTTTACAATGAAACATTAAAAAAAAATGTATAATATTTTTAGGTTTTCGACATATCTCACAGAGTTCCAATTTGAGGTAGAAAATGAAATATGCAGTTTACTCTAAAAAATAAGCAGCCATTTAAATCAAGCTCTTTTAGGCTCTGAAACACTATTCCAAGTCCAATTAAGAATTTTTGGCCAAATATTTTCCCCATCTCTAATGCCCCAACATTTTTTTAGATGTCTATTGATATCTTGAGTTTCATTCAAAGTTTATAAATAGTTTTGGGTTTTATTTTAGACAACTCAAATCCATCTACCCATTTATAGTTGGTCAAGTTTTCACAATAGTAGTTATAGTTATTTGGGAAGTGAAGGTTTTTACATGATTCTCTCATAATAGAGTATGTTCTCCATTGGGTAGGGGGGAAACAATACTCTATATTGACAGCAACCCACAATTTTAATTGAGAGTTACAAATAATATCCTTAAAACATTTAATACCTTTGTTAGCCCAAGTTTTAGTTGAGAAGCCTTATAATAAGGTGAGCGGTTTCTCTTTCTGGATCAAATTCCACCAAATTGAACTAGATGAGAAAATTTTACTCTTCACTATTTCTATTTTATCCTAAATAATTATCAAATTTATGATTTGCTCCCATGCATTCCAAATATTTTTTAAAACATTGGACCCAATGGGGGAACAGGGAAATTTCCTAATAGTAAGTAACAAAAAGGTAAATGCTTCCAATATTTTTTATTTTTAGGGAAATTTTGTTTGATGTTGTTTCTAACTAGAATATTCCATGGTTCATTCTAATCCAATTGACAACAATACAAATACCTTATTTTTTTGGTCCTTAAGACCTAACCCACCATTTCCTTTATCTAAACAACACCATTCCTATTTAATAGCATGGTTCTTTTTTTTCGCTACCATCTAACCAAAGGAACTACCTTATCTTTGAATTTTTTCAATTTGATAGCTACTAAAGAGTCAAGTTGGAGAGAATTAAGAGTATAAGATGATAGAATATTTTGAAAATTTTGGATTCTCCTTGCTAATGATAAATATTTTTTATTCCACTTGTCTAATTTGATCTCACTTTTGTTGTTAACCAGGTCCCACATGTCTTTCAGGTATGGGCTAATCACATATAGAATGCCAAAGTACCTGACTTGTTTATTTTGGCCTCTCCATTGGATTTCATATTTTTTAAACCATTCAAAGGGGTGGAATCCCAGCTTAACATTATAGATTTTACTTTGAAATTTTTTTCCTCAGAAGCATCACAAAATATATTTATCTTTTGCATTAGGTTATCAAGGTTTTCTTTTTCAAGGTTTATAAAAAGGGAAATATATCATCTATGAAATGTATGTTTATCAAATCATCACTGTTAGGCAGAGTTAGCCCTTTAATTTTGGGGGTAGAGATAGATTCTCTTATAAGTAGAAAATAACATCTGAGGCTATTACAAACAAAGCAAGGCTAAGGGGGAACTCATTCCTTATTGATCTAAGGAGAAAAAATCAATTTTTCATTGTTCTATGTATATCCACTTGTGTAGTAGCATCTTGCAATAAGGTATTAACCATCTTGCAAAACTCATTTGGGAAACCAAAGGATTCCATATCCATCAATAGGAAAGGCCACTCAATTGTATCATACGCCTTCTCAAAATCTAGTAGGAGCATTCCTATATTCTGATTAGAGAATTTTTTCCTAATCCATCACTTCTTAGCTTGTTATCAAGTTTTTTAAGATATACCTCTCTTTAATAAATCCGGTTTGGGTGCAATTGATGAAGGTGGGAAGTAAGTCTACTAATCTTAGAGCCAATATCTTAGCTAGGATTTTGTATGACACATTTAGTAATGTAATTGGTCTCCATTTTTATTAAATATTTGTCCCCATCTTTAGGAATTAGCTTAATAATTCCTTTGTTGATATCTTTACCTAGTGAACCCTTAATAATTGCTTCATTATACACCTAGAGTAGATCTTCACTTATCTAGTTTATGTTTTCCATATAGAATTATACCATCACACCATCATCACCCGGAGACTTATCATTACTAAAACTTTGAATTTTTTAAATAATTTCTTCCTTGGTTAACTCCTTTCTAAGCTTTTCAACCCAGGATTCAGATACTAGTTTTGGAATTACCTTTTTACAGTGATCTCTATCTTTGTGATTCATGGATCATGCCTCTTTAGAGGAAAACATATTTTTGTAGAAGAGAAATAATTATTTCTACATTTCCTTTGGGTCTTTTATGAGGGTGTCTTCCACCAAATACATTCTACCCTTTCTTTTATATTTTTCTCTCTAATCTTGTATCCCCATTGTTTAACCAATTCATTTTTGCTCTTGTCTTTACACCTTGGATTTTTTTACTGTCATTTCCTCAATTCATTTTTACCATTAATTAGACCTTCATTTAGGTCTTCATTTTTTGGGTCATCTTGTAATTGGGATTCCAAATTGTAAAGCTTGTCTTGGAGGATAATTGCCCAACTTTTAACATTTTTATTCCATTTTTCTATGGTTGACAAGTCTTTTAGCAACCATTTGTTAATTTAGAGTTTAAATGGCTTTAGTACAATCTTCATCATATAGAAATTTAGAGTTTAGCAATAATTTTGATTCCCTTTTATCTTCATTAGGTTTTTCTTTAGCTACAATGAAGTTGACATAAATAGGATGATGATCAAAGAGAGTAGAAGGGTAGAACTTCACTCTATTTTCTATCTATTTTATCAAAGAAGTAATCTCTGCTAGCCTAAAATCTATCTTACCTGCATTAAATCCTTTTTTACCACCTTTTTTGAATTGCACTTGGTATACTATATATTTTATTTCCTTTTTCATGCCTTCAAGAGAGTCAGAATTTTAGTTTATTTTTCATTTTTCCTAAAATTAATTTTCATTACCTTTCTAGTCCATGTCTACACCACTAAATTTGTCCTCTTTATGCTCAATCATGTTGAAATCTTCACCTACAATCTAGGGGATGTTGTGAAGATCACTCATCCACCTCCACAGTTCAATTCTTTCTCTATAGTCATTGGAGGCATAAATAGAGCATATTCCAAATCTCATATTGTATTTTTCAATGAGTACCCGGACTATCCTATGCAAGGAGAGATACCAGACTAAAACTCAAATTTGGTCCATTTATTAGCTAAGAGAATGGCAACCCCACCCTTACCCTTATCATGGTTAGACTAGAATTGGGAAGCATCTTTCCAAATAAATTTAAGATCAGTTTCCAAAGTGAATTTAATAGATTTTACTTCTTGGAGGAGGATAGCATCTTTGGAATTTTCAAGTTTTAAGTACCTTCCTACTATGTATTTTTTGTCAAGGGACTCAATCCCCCTAACATTCCAACTCAAATAGTTAAATATCATCTAAATCCATGCTTTGAATTCCATCACTATTTCTCCTAAAGTTGTCAAAGAATTTAGGAATATTTTTTCTATCACTTTTTCTTTTATATCCATTTTTTAGAGGATTGTAAAGCTCTCTAGAACAGATATTCATTTCTGAGAGCTTTATTAAGCTCTCCAGAACAAATATCTATTATGGAGAGCAGTTTAATGTTTTAATATATGACATGATAGTTAATATTAATATATTAATATATTAATGATATATTATTAATATATTAATATATCATTAATATATTAATGATATATTAATTATATATTAATATATTAATGATATATTAATATATTAATGATATATTAATGATATATTAATATATTAATGATATATTAATATATTAATGATATATTAATATATTAATGATATATTAATATATTAATGATATATTAATATATTAATGATATATTAATATATTAATGATATATTAATATATTAATGATATATTAATATATTAATAATATATTAATAATATATTATTAATATATTAATAATATATTAATATTTAATATTTAATATTTAATAGATAAATAATATATTAATGATATATAATATATTAATAATATATTAATATATTAATATTTAATATTTAATAGATATATAATATATTAATGATATATAATATATTAATAATATATTGAAAAGTGTCAATAATCACTATGGATATTGTTAATGTGATTATTTTGGATGGATTGGAAAGATGATCTTCAACAGTGATGTTGCCTTGGTCAATAAAATCCTAAATGATATTTCTAAATTTTATGCAATCAAGGGTCTTATGTCCTTTGGACCCATGATATTCACAATATTCATTATCTTTGTACCACGAAGATTCAAATTGAGGTTTGTATTATCTAATTTCAAATAACATGATGAGATTAATATATGGCATGAGATTGATATATTAATATATCAATAATATATTATTGATATATTAATATATCAATAATATATTATTGATATATTAATATATCAATAATATATTATTGATATATTAATATATTAATGATATTTTAATATACTAATAATATATTGAAAAGTGCCAATAATCACTATGGATATTGTTGATGTGATTATTTTGGATGGATTGGAAAGATGATCTTCAATAGTGATGTTGCCTTGGTCAATAAAATCCTAAATAATATTTCTAAATTTAATGCAATCAAGGGTCTTATGTCCTTTGGACCCATGATATTCATAATATTCGTTATCTTTGTACCACGAAGATTCAAATTGAGGTTCATATTATCTAATTTCAAGTAAAATGATGAGATTGGGCTAGACTAATTTTTGTAAGGTCAATTTGATAGGCTCCCCTAGAGGGGTGTATTTTTTCATGGCATATAGTTCTACCTAGGTGGTCCTCTAGAAATGATGACACCTTGAGTATTTTTTATATGTTTAACGATAATTGTGCATTTGATGATGGTCATATGTATTTATCTCATATACAAGGTTTGTCATTAGATTGAGGGCCATTGTTCTTGTTTTCCTTATATATTTTTTTAAGACCCTAAGCAATGAGAGCCTTTTCAATGGTTATCCCTTTCTCTATATTTTTTTCAAATGTGTTAACGCATTGAACTTGTAAATGAAAGCCCATCTCCCAGTTTAGATTTTGAGAAAAAATGCTCACAAGTTTCTTTTAGGTAGAATCCATGGGAATTTTCTTTTTGTATTCCAACATCATTATAGGAATGAAGTGAAAGATTCTCCACTCATTTTTTTGGTATTTCATAAGTCATTCATAGTGATTTCAAGCGCAATATTGTAAGAGAAGTGATAGATGAAATTTTTTGCTAGTTGGTGAAAGGTCTTGATGCCATGTGGTAAATGAGAGAACCATTCTATTGATTTTCCTCTTAAAATTCAAGGAAATAAGCATATTAAGTATGTATCATTGTAAGCAACATTTGAGCAAGCTATGTAGAATTCCCATATATGTTCCCCCAGATCTCCTCTTCCCTTATAATTACCAAATTTTGGAATTTCAAAGTTGTGATAGAAAGGTATCATAAGTATCAATTGATTAAATGGATAAAGGGCATATATCCTCTAGTGTATACTTCTTTGTATGTCCAAGTTCCATATAAACTATCTTTTTATGGAAGCTTTGGGTTTTTATTCTAGGTCATTAGTGGTTATGGTGATGGATATTTCAGTTTGATGTTGAATGGTGAAATTTGAAGGGATTGATGATTGATGTTATCAAATATTGAATGTATTGAATGAATGATCATGATATTGAGAGATAGATAATTATCTTTTTATGAAAGCTTTGGGTTTTTATTCTAGGTCATTAGTAGTTATGGTGATGGATATTTCAATTTGATGTTGAATGGTGAAATTTGAAGGGATTGATGATTGATGTTATCAAATATTGAATGTATTGAATGAATGATCATGATATTGAGAGATAGATGTAATTTGAAGGGATGTATGATTTATGTTATAGAATGTTATATGAGGGGATATATGATTGATGTTGTGAAATATTAGATGAGGGGATAGATCATTTTTTTTTGGGATGCATGAATGATGTGCAATATTAGATGAGTTGGTAGATGATATATTTTGTGGGATATTGTACAAGTTTAATGTGGAATTTTTATTTCATGGAATAGTTTTGTGTTGTGGGATAATTCTTGAATTGAAAGGGGGATTTTTGTTTGTGGAATTTTTTTTTGTTGTGGGATGTTATATGAGTAGTTATGGGTTTGAGGTATATGTGTATTTGTGAGAATGGTGAATGCAACATATTGAGATTGAGATTGTGATGAATTTAGAATGTTTGTGTTTATATGTATGTTAGATGTAGAATATTGTGAATGATTTTGGATGCTTGAATTCTTAGGTGTGTTAGATATGGAAGAGTAAGTTAGAATATTGAATGAAGAAATTTATGAATGACTCGGAATAGAAGATGATTTGGAATGAACATGATTATATATTCTCATAAATATATTTGATGTTTGTGAAGCATATAGGATGTTTGTAGGCATGTGAGATGTGATAGTTTTTGAAGAAAATGGGTCATTTGTATAGTTTGGTGTGATGGGTTATGAAGCAAGGGGAATATTTGTGTTATAAGGTATGGATGAATGAATTTGGGTATTTGAGATAGATTTAGTTATGTGATTAAATGCAAAAGGAGGTTGATAGAGTGGATTAACATATTGTTTAGAAAATTGTATGGAATCCATGTCATGAGAAGGTATGGATGGTTGACTTGACATATTTGGCATGGGAATTTGAGGCATAGATACATTGATAGATTAACATATGGGTACATTTGTATTAGATGGGATGTGTGATGACATGACATTTTTAGGGGCTTTCTTCCCAAGTGTGGGAGTGTTAAAATATGAAGGTAGTTTATCACCTTTTTTTGTAAGTTTAATAAATATTTGTTTGAGTCCAAAGAAAGGAGGGCATATATTGCTCTTCGTATTATTGTATCTTATTGCATCTCTAATAATTTATCTTCTATCAATACACTACACTCATGTGTGATGTCTTCTATGAGAATCTATAGGGGTAGAGGTCATGGTGTTTCATACTCATTAGGGTTGAATATATGAGAAGGAATTCCAAACTCGGACTATGTAGGTACTCATGGTTGTGGTAATATTTGACTCACTTTGATGGACTCCATGAGTTTCTTATGTTGAGACCTTGTTATAGGCATACAAATTTTATGACCTTATGATATGGGGATTTAAGATGGAAGTTTGGGTGATGTGATATGAATGTGCTATTTCTAATGGACTCTACTAAAGATATATTTGTATATTTGGACAAAAGGATGTGATGATTTTGTATAATTTTGTTGATGTTTTTGATTAGTGTGAGATAAAACCTCAATAAGTCAAAGTAAATCTAGATCTTTTTTTGGATAATTGCTAAGGATATATTTTTTATTTGTACTAGACTAATGAGTCCAAGAAAAGGATGATAGTGGATACTACACTAATGAGTCCAAGAAAAAGGATTGTAGTGGCTTTACTAACATAGAATTAGCCAAGACTCCTAAGAAAATTTTCCCATAAATGATTTGATACTAACTCAAATATCTAGTTTAAATAATAAAATTCTCAAGTAAAAAGCTAAATTAGTGATCTAGATGAGATTATCACTATAGTGATAAAAGGTTTTGGATTTTAGATGATTGATTTTGATGATGATGATGTTTATCCAAGCGTAGGGTAGTAACTCTTAAGTCCAAAAATACTAATATGGAATGGATGTGAATTTAATTTTAGATATAGATAATAGATGGTAATTAAATATTAGGTGAGCTACAAGCCTCAAATTTTAGGTTTGATTTATCAATAGTTCTAGAAAAAAAATTGTGGAGAATTCAAAAAAAATTGACACAAGTCAAAAGCGTCATTGTACAAAGCAGTTACACAATTCTTGTATTATATATGCCGCAATAGGTTTCAAAAGTGAAAAATTAGTCTCAAAAGAGATACAATAGGTATCAAATGTGTCACTCTATCAATGTTAGCCCCATTCTTGAACTTGCCAATTTTAAAACTTTTTGCATCAAAATCCTTATATTGAGATTCTTCTACTCATAAAAATTCCTATTATCTTCATTTTTAAAATCATTCACCAATTCAAATAAAAAATAATTGTCATCTCAATTCTAACCCATAGAAGCAACGATACAACTTGTTGAAAATTGTGAAAATAATTAAGTTTGAAAATTTGTAAAGGTTGGTGCAAATTCCTTTTATGTGAATGTTTATAGTATCACTTTTCCTAATGTGACAAGATTTAGCTCAAAATGCCTCATGGTTGGTGAGATATTAAAAGTTCAATTTTCTACGATGTGATTTACATAAACAATTAAATTTGAAGATCCATAGGAATTAGATAAAAAATTATTTCCAAGGTAGACAAGTTTAGGAAATCATTGTTGACAACGTGGCCAACTTTCAAATCAATTTTCTTCCTAGTTTGTAATAAATTAAAACTTTAGCTTTTTGGCAAGTTGTTTGTGAAAATAATTAATCTAAAGGTTTTCTTCAAATTTGAGGAAATTGGCTTATGGGTTTTGGTCAAAATGGTATTATTAACAATGTGGTAATGTTTCACTAGTAATTATTGATCTAGTCAAAATTTATTCCTATTTTCTTCTTCGTCACATTCGCAATGCAATTAAAATGGTGAGTGAAGGTTTTGAAGAGTTCAAAAGAAGTTCTTGTTACCACTCATGTGGTTGTTGCATCTATTGTCCAAGTACCATACTTCATCATTATTGTGCTCAACAAGATTGCAAACAATGAATACATTGGACTGTTTGTCATTTTTAACCTTGTTCTCATTTGTTACATTTGCATTTTTCCCTCCATGGCCACATTGCTTCTTTATGCACTCAATAGCATAATGTCCATACTTGTGTTAGTAATAACATTGGACATTGCTCTTTTCAAACCTCTTATTTGAACTGTTGTTCTTCTTCTGGTTCTAGTTTGCTGACTGTGAGTTGCTCGGCTCCTCTGTGTTGTCAGAACCTCCTCTTCTAGAATTACTTCTACCTCTACCTCTTTTACCTCTACCTCTACTATTTATTCCTCTTCCCCAACCTCTTCCATTGGTCTAAGCCTTAAAGGATTTCTCTAGGGAAGGAGCAGATTTGTTCAACCGCTACTCATGGGTTTGTACTAAACCCATCAACTCATCTATAGTCATTTTGGACAAATCCTTTTCCTCTTCTATGGAAATGACTATAGGATCAAATCTAGAGGGCAGGCTTCTTAGGATTTTCTTGATAATATTTTGTTCTTCCATTGTTTCTCCATTGACTCTCAGCTAATTTATCAAAGTAGACACTTTGGTGTGAAAGTATGAAATTGACTCACCATCTTTCATTTGTAAGGTCTCAAAATCTCTTCTTAACAGCTACAACTTCACTAACCTCACTTTATCAGTCCCCTTATAGCTATTTTGCAATATTTCCCAAGCTTGCTTTGAGTAATTTGTTGCTTCAATACATGGAAAAATAGCCTCAGTCAAGGCTGCCTCAATCAAACTGAGGGATTTTGCATCTTTCATTCTTACTTATTTCAACTGATTCTTTTGAGGATTTGAAAGATCTGCAAATGTAGTTGGGTTTTTGATATCATTGAACCCATTTATGACCAACTCCCATAGGTCATTTGCAACTAAGATGGTTCTCATTTTCTTAGCCCAGTCCATCAAAGTTTGGTGGTTGTTTCCAACCTTTGCTCTCACCTCCTATCATTATTCTTAGGTCTGATAAAATAGATTAATGCCTAGATAAATTAGGGTTTTACCCACAATAAAAAACTGGTTGATTAACTATCCAGAAAAATAGGGCTCTAATACCACTTGTTGGCAGGCAAGGTTAGCAATTAAAACACAAAGTCACTTTGATGTGACTGGATGGATAGAATAGGAAAATAACAAATAATGTAGAGATAGCAGAAATTTGACACAGAAAACATGCAGATTTATATATTCCTTCTTGCTTTCAAAATTACAAAAAACATAGAGTATATTCTTTGTTTTACACGACAAAATAAAACTTAAACTATTTGGATAGATATCCAATATAAGGGTGCTACACTCACACCTCAAAAGTAGTAACTGGATACAATCGTGTAGTTGCAGTTGTCATTGTGTTGTGTCTGATAAATATTTTGTTTGCACTACTATTGTCTCAACAAACATTCCCTCCTATTGTTGTACGTTCAACACTTCAATACAAAAACTGACTAACCAACAACCAATTAATACATTCCTTCATTTTGTCTTTTCTTGTTTTTCAGCTCATGAGAATGAGCACTCAATTCAAATTTCAAATTCACCTAACTCATTTAATGTTGGTAGGTAACAAGTTGTTGCAAGCTCAAAAATGAGCGCTTAGTATTTGAATTCAAACTTACCGACCACAATTAATTACTACAGGTAAAGGTTGGGCTAAGAAAGTTATGTGGGGGTGCTGACTAGAGATTAAATATTCCAATACTCCCCCTTAATCTGAAGTCATCTATCACTCTGCAATTTCCTTTTAGAGCTGATCTTCGAAGCTATCCACAATGTCAAGCCTATC
This sequence comes from Sequoia sempervirens, assembly GCA_007258455.2. Lineage (NCBI taxonomy): Eukaryota > Viridiplantae > Streptophyta > Pinopsida > Cupressales > Cupressaceae > Sequoia > Sequoia sempervirens. The sequence goes on along the minus strand of VDFB02000010.1, from coordinate 16,260,937 downwards.
TCTTAGGCATTCAAAAATGTCTTTCAGTAATGCTTTTCTAAATATTTTGGCAAGCTTTTGCTCGGATCTGCAATACTAAAGCTCAATCTCACCTTGTTCTACCAATTCCCTTATGAAATTATATTGGATCTCAATGTGTTTGCTTCTTCCATGGAATATTGGATTCTTTATCAACGCTATTGAGGAAACATTGTCACAATGAATGACTATGATATCTTCTTACTGTTACTGTAAATCTACAAGGATCCTCCTCAACCAAATAGCTTGACATGTTGTTGCATTTGTTGTTATGTACTCAACTTCTGATGTGCTGAAATAGAAATTGGTTTCTTCTTTGATGCCCATGAGATTGCACCTGATCCCATGCTGAAGAAATACCCTAATGTGCTCTTTATATCATCTACATTTCTTTCCCAATCACTATGCATGAAACCATCCAACTTAAATTCATTAGATGCACCATACATGATGCCATAACCTATTGTTCCATTGAAATACCTCAAAATCCTCTTTCCTACTTTCCAATGTGTTTCCTTAGGCTTCTCCATGAACCTAGATATCAAACTTATTGCATACATCAAATCAGGCCTAGTTGATGTAAAATACATTAAACTTCCAACCATACTCTTGTAGAGGGTTGGGTTCACATCTTTGTTGCTATCCTTTTTTTGCAGTTTCAGACCTGTTGCTATTGGTGTGTGGGTAGGTTTGTTGTTATGCATTTTAAACCTCCTTAGAATCTATTTGGCATAATTATGTGAAATAAAAATTCCATGATGTGTTTGTTGAACTTCCATCCCAGAAAAATACTTCAACAAACCTAGATCAATCATCTCAAATTCATTTTTCATCACCTCTTTGAAATAATAAATTCTTTTGTCATTGTTACCAATACAAATTAGATCATCTACATACAAAACAACAATTAAAATATCACCTTCAGCTGCTTTGATGTAGAGTGTGGGCTCACCATTGCTTTTGCTAAATCCATTTCTCAACAAATAAGAGTCTATATGTTGTACCATGCTCGAGGTGCTTGTTTCAACCCATAAAGAGCTTTCCAGAGCCTATACACTTTGTCCTCTTTCCCTAGGACTTCATAGCCAAGTGGTTGCTCCACATACACTTCCTCCTTCAGCACTCTGTTCAAGAAGGTTGACTTTACATCCATCTGAAACACCTTCCACTAATGTTGTGTTGCAATTGATATGATTGTTCGCACTATTTCCAACCTTGCAACTAGTGCATAAGTCTCATCATAGTCTATTTTGGGCTGTTGTTTGTACCCTTTCACAACTAGCCTTACTTTGTGTCTTTCAATTTTTCCTCCAGCTGTACACTTGGTCTTATAGAACCACTTCACTCCAATGACTTGTTTACCCTTTGGTAAATCGGTCAACTCCCATGTTTGGTTCCTCTCTATAGCATCCAACTCTTCATCCATGGCCTTACACCACTTCTCTTCTTTTACCACTTCCTCAAAGTATGTTGGATCATTATAGGAGAATAATGCAAAATCTAGATTCTCATCAAAATCAGCATATTGTGTGCTATCATAAATCTCCCTCACACTCCTTGTCCTTTGTGGCATCAATGATGTGAGTATAGGGTTTGAATTACCTTCTGAGCTACTACTACTTTGACCTTTGGAGCTACTATACTGCTGGTTGTCAAAGCTACTGCTCCGCTAAACTCTGGAGTTGTTACTTTGTTGTCTCTATTTAGAGTTGTTGTTTTGTTGAACACCTACAGAACTACTGTTCTACTGCACATCATCAAAGCTGTCATTTTCCAATTCTCTATGGTAGTTTCTTCCCGAGCTACTGCTCTCTTGACCTCCCCCTAAGTTGTTATCTTTCAGAGCTTCTTCATTATCAAAGGGTATTGTGATTGAAATACCTATGGTGTCATCCACCATTCCATCCCATGCTTCATTTTCAATAAACATGTCTCTACTGATCAAAACATTCTTGGTGATGGGATTGTACAATTTATAAGCTTTGGACTCTTCACTATAGCCTATGAAGATGCATTTTTCACTTTTTTCATCAAATTTTTGCCTCTTCTCTTTTGGCAAGAGTGCATATGCCACACACCCAAAGATTCTTAAATACTCAACACTCCATTTGTTGTTTGTACATGCCTCTTGTGGAATCCTATCATAGATAGCCTTTGTGGGGCATCTATTCAATATATAGACTGTTTTTGCTATAGCTTCACCCCAAAATATGTGTGACAACCCTTTTTCTTTCAGCATACTTCCTGCCATATCTTGAATGGTCCTATTCTTCCTCTCTGCCACTCCATTTTGATGTCAGATATACATAGTTATGAATTGTTTGTGAATTCCCTCATTCCTACAAAAATTTAGAAATTCTTTGGAAATGTACTCTCCCCCTCTATCTGTTCTAAGGGCTTTGATATAGTGACCACTCTCCTTTTCAATTGTTGCCTTAAACCATTTGAATTTCTCAAAGGCTTCCGATTTTTTTTACAAAAAATACACCCATGTTTTTCTGCTATAATCATCTATGAATGTCATGAAATAAGTATTTATAGCTTAAGTGGGGGTTTTCATGGATCCACACAGGTCTGAGTGCACTAGTTCAAGAGGTGCTCTAGCTCTCCTAGAATACCCAGATTGAAATGGTTGCCTATGTTGTTTTCCTAAGATGCAAGCCTCACACTTTTTGTTGGGTTCTACAATAGATGTTAGACCTCTAACCATTCTTTTCCTAGACAATAAAATTAAACTAGAAAAGCTTAAGTTCCCATACCTTAGATGCCAAAGTTTGGATGGGTCTTTGATAACTATCTTGAATGTAGACTGTTGTTCCACCACCAACTACTGTGCAACTGCTATGAGTGTCAGCAAACAATGTTGTTGATGTGCGTTTGTTGTGAGTTCCTGAGACAGTATATGCATCCTTAGAGGGAAAATTATGTTTCTCATCATTTGCACGGCTACCATCACTCTCTTGTTTCCTCCTTTGTCAAATATCTTGCATTCCCCATTCTTCAATTGGATTTTGTAACTATTTTGGACCATTTTTCCAATGCTCAATATATTATGCTTTATGTCAGGGTCATAATAGACATCCTAGATTTTTTGCCTCTCACCATTCTTGATTTGAATGTTGACAACACCTTTTCCAATGACGGGAACTTTCTCATCATTTTCCATTTTGATTTCAGTTTTTATGTTGTTGTCTATGGAGGCAAATAAGTTCTTGTTACCACTCATGTGGTTGCTACATCCACTGTCCAAGTATCATACTTCATCACTGCTACGCTCAACAAGATTGCAAATGATGAATACATTGGATTATTTTTCATTTTCAACCTTGTTCGCATTTGCTACATTTGTATTTTGGCCTCCATTGTCATGTTGCTTCTTTCTACACTCACTAGCATAATGTCCATACTTGTGTCAGTAATAACATTGGATATTTCTCTTTTCATACCTCTTATTTGAACTAATGTTCTTCTAGTTCTAGTTTGTTGACCGTGAGCTACTTGGCTCCTCTGTATTGTCATAACCTCCTCTTCCAGAATTGCTTCTACCTCTGCCTCTTTAACCTCTACCTCTACTATTTCTTCCTCTTCCCCGACCTCTTCCATTGGTCTGAGCCTTAAAGGCTTTCTCTAGGGAAGGAGCAGATCTATTCAGCCGATGTTCATGGGTTTGTAGTGAACCCATCAACTCATCTATAGTCATTTTGGACAAATCCTTTTCCTCTTCTATGGAAATTACTATAGGATCAAATCTAGAGGACAGGCTTCTTAGGATTTTCTCAATAATCCTTTGTTCTTCCATTGTTTCTCCATTGACTCTCAGCTAATTTATCAAAGTAGACACTTTGGTGTGAAAGTCTGAAATTGACTTGCCATCTTTCATTTGTAAGGTCTCAAAATCTCTTCTTAACAGCTGCAACTTCACTAACCTCACTTTATCAATCCCCTTATAGCTATTTTGCAATATTTCCCAAACTTGATTTGAGTAACTTTCTGCTACAATACATGGGAAAATAGCCTTAGTAATGGCTACCTCAATCAAACTGAGGGATTTTGCATCTTTCATTTTTACTTCTTTCAACTAATTCTTTTGAGGATTTGAAAGGGTTGAAAATGCAGTTGGGTCTGTGATATCAATGAACCCATTTGATGACAAACTCCCATAGGTCATTTGCAACTAAGATGGTTCTCATTTTCTTATCCCATATATCACAGTTTTTTCCATCAAAGTTTGGTGGTTGCTTCCAACCTTTTCTCTCACCTCCTGACATTATTCTCAAGTCTAGGAAAATAGATTAATTCTTAGATAACCTAGGGCTTTACCCACAATAACAAACTGACTAATTGACTTCCCAGAAAAATAGGGCTCTAATACCACTTATTGGTAGGCAGGGGGTAGCAATTAAAACACAAAGTCACTTTTAGGTGATAGGATGGACATAATAGGAAAATAAAAAACAATTTAGAGACAGCAGAAAGTTCACATAGAAAACATGCAGTTTTATATATTCCTTTTGATGTAAGCAAAGGAAGAAAACTCACTCTCTCAATCTCAACTCAACAAAACTCAAGCAAATCTTTCATTTCCTTTCAACTAGGACTCAAACCTTCTTCACAAAATCTTGTTTTCAAGGCACCAAACTGAGATAAAGGCACAAAATCACTTGTTGACTCTTCAAAACACATCAACGCAACATCAAATGACTAACTCAAACTTAAACACCACCTTAAACATCTCAAATACGATAACTCTCAAAGTAGTTTGTCCAAATTAGCACATTAGGCCCATTTAGGCCACTAAACATAACAACTCTACAATTCCCAAGCCATTTCTTCTTTCAAATGTTACAAAAAAATACAAGTATGCATGCACACACTATATAAACCATTCCCCATTCCTTATTCATGTTATTTCTTCAAGCACTCATTCTAAATCTTCAACTTTAATTCCCAAATAGGTCTATCATAACTCTGTATCAACATGACAGTATACCCATAGCCTTCAAATACTCATAGTTTCTTCAATCCCATTTAGAAATGGCTCACAACTCATGCTAGCAACTTTATAAACAATAAATACCAAAAGAGATTACTTGTTTCACTATCAAAATGCCCATTCTTCGCTAAATTATGTAATTACCAGTCTTTGTCACAGACTGTCAAGCACAGATCAGCAGATAAATGATCACAAAAACTTTAAATCCACCAAATCCTGACTAGAGATGCCTCAAAACACACCAATACAACTTTTTAAAACACTTCCACCCAAGTAGCATATCCTTTACATCATCTAAAATCATATTCTTCTCTAATCACAATCAATTTCTAGATTTTTTCCCAAATTACAGACCTAGGGCATCTTGGTTTCAACCCAAAACCAAACATTCAAAACTTGCAACTTCAAGATACTTTATAATACTCATTAAGCATCTTACTCACCAATTTATAGGAATTTTCAATGGTGATTTTAAGAGAAACACAATTTTGAATGTGCATTGTTTACCCTAATAGGAGTTTTGACAATTTTCAAAGAAATCACAATAGCTTACTCAAATCCTCACCAATCTGCATGAAGCAAAGTTTGAATGGAAGGTGATTGAGATTACCTACACATACAATCCTCTATAATTTTACTCCTACCCATACAGGGCCATACAGAATTAGAAAACAGAGAATTTATGTAGAAAATGCAAATAAAACATGGTTTCCTTTATTCAAACTCATAACTCCAATCACCCATGAGTTACAAAGTGTCTACAAGGCCTTTTTAAAGGCATCACAACATGACTTTTCAGTTTCTAACTGCTTTTGAACGACCCAAGAGCCAAATGACCCTTCACCTTCCTTGTTTACATCCTTTTTGCAATTTTGCAATATTGTGACAACTTTTACACTTTTCAAATTTGACACAAAAATTTGATCATTTAACACCCCTGATGACTTTAATGAATGGAAAATGACTCAAATTACCTCAAGACAATGATGAAACATCAAAATTTATTCAACCTTCAAGATTTGCTTCCTAGATTCATGTCATTTTCAAGATTCTCCTGCATCATTCTCCCGGCCAAATGAATTTCAAGTCCACTTGAATATTGAAGTTGTCCTCAAACCTGCACTCTTTGTATGCTCTACCACTGATTCACCTTGAAACTGCTCCTAAACACCTTCATTTTCACCTTAGGCTTGAACTTGTCCATGAAAATCAGCTTCCTATCTTGCTTGTAAACTGAAATTAGATTCATTATGCTTTGGTGTATCTCAGTATCTTGTTTCTCCCTTTTTCCTTTGATCTTCAAATTGTTCCCTATAAAGAATTAGCACAATAAATAAATGACACATTAGTTCTATCACAATACCTCCATCATTATTCAACTCTTTGAAAATCTCCAAGATCAATTCTTCCATGATCATCTCTTTATCCAATCTTGACACCAACTCAATATCTCCTTCCTCTAAAATTAGGTTATTCATCTCTTCTTCATCTTCATTCTTGGGAATGAATTTTTCATTTGCATCTTGAAACTCTTCTTCTTCCTTTTTCCTTCTTGTTGCTAACTTTTCTTGTCTTTTCCTTCTTTTGACAATCTTCTTTATGGGCCATGCAACTTTCTTTCTCACTCATAAGTTCCAACTTGTCATTTGCTTAATCCACTATTCCATCTTCATCATGGACTCTTGGAACTATTTTTCCAACCTTCTCACCTCTTGCTTTAATGTTGCTACCTCTCTAAAAAATTTCTCTTGCCTCTTTCTCTTTTTCCTTTCTTCCTTTGCCTGCAAATTCCTTCTTAATATCTCCATCTCTTAGATGGTCTCTAAGCAAGTCTCTCCTTGCTTCACTTTCTCTTAACTTTATCTACCCTCTCTTGGTAGCAACCAAGTTATCTTCTTAACCTGCACACAACCACAACACAAACACAAAACCACAAACTTTCTCTAGCCCAAATCTTTTGTTGAGCTCTAATACCAAACTGATGTAAGCAAAGGAAGAAAACTCACTCTCTCAATCTCAACTCAACAAAACTTAAACAAATATTTCATGTCCTTTCAACTAGGATGCAAACCTTCTTCACAAAATCTTGCTTTCAAGGCACCAAACTGAGATAAAGGCACAAAATCACTTGTTGACTCTTCAAAACACATCAACACAACATCAAATGATTGTCTCAAACTTAAACACCACCTTAAACATCTCCAATAGGAGAACTCTCAAAGTAGTTTGTCCAAATTAGCACATTAGGCCCATTTAGGCCACTAAACATAACAACTCCATAATTCCCAAGCCATTTCTTCTTTCAAATGTTACAAACAAATACAAATATTCTTGTACACACTATATAAACCATTCCCCATTCCTTATTCATGTCATTTCTTCAAGCACTCATTCTAAATCTTCAACTTTAATTCCCAAATAGGTCTATCATAATTTTGTATCAATAGGATAGTATAGCCATAGCCTTCAAATACTCATAGTTTCTTCAATCCCATTTAGAAATGTCTCACAACTCATGCTAGCAACCTTTATAAACAATAAATACCAAAAGAGATTACCTGTTTCACAATCAAAACATCCATTCTTCTCTAAATTTTGTAATTACCAGTCTCTATCATAGACTTTCAAGCATAGATCAGCAAATAAATTATCACAAAAACTTTAAAGCCACCAAATCTTGACTAGAGAGGCCTCAAAATACACCAATACAAATTTTTAAAACACTTCCACCCAAGTATCATATCCTTTACATCATCTAAAATCATATTCTTCTCCAATCATAGTCAATTTCTAGATGTTTGCCCAAATTACAGACCTAGGGCATCTTGGTTTCAACCCAAAACCAAACATTCAAAACCTGCAACTTCAGGATCCTTTAGAATACTCATTAATCATCTTACTCACCAATTTATAGGAATTTTCAATGGTGATTTTAAGAGAAACACAATTTTGAATGTACATTGTTTACCTTAACAGGAGTTTTGACAGTTTTCAAAGAAATTACAATAACTTACTCAAATCCTCAACAATTTGCATGAAACAAAGTTTGAATGGAAGGTGATTGAGATTACCTACACATACAAGCCTTTATGTAGAAAATGCAAATAAAACAAGGTTTCCTTTATTCAAACTCATAACTCCAATCACCTACAAGTTACAAAGTGTCTACAAGGCCTTTTTAAAGGCATCACAACATGACTTTTCAGCTTCTAACTGATTTTGAATGACCCAAGAGCCAAATGACCCTTCACCTTCCTTGTTTACATCCTTTTTGCAATTTTGCAATATTGTGACAACTTTTACACTTTTCAAATTTGACACAAAAATTTGATCATTTAACACCCCTAATGACTTTAATGAATGGAAAATGACTCAAATGACCTCAAGACAATGATGAAACATCAAAATTTATTCAACCTTCAAGATTTTCTTCTTAGATTCATATCAAGGTCAAGATGCTCCTACATCACCTTCTTGCTTTCAAAATTACAAAAAACACAGAGCATATTCTTTGTTTTATACAGCAAAAGAAAACTTAAACTATTTGGACCGATGTCCAATGCAAGGGTGCTACACTCTTACCTCAAAAATAGTAACTAGCTACAAGCTGCAATTGTCACTGCGTTACGTCTAATAAATATTTTATCTGTACTGTTGCTATCTCAGCAAACATTCCCTCCTTATGTTGGTGTAGGTTCAACACTTCAATATAGAAACTAAATAACTAACAACCAATTAATGCATTCCTTTATTTTTTATTTTCTTGTTTTTAGCTCATGAGAATGAGTGCTCAATTCAAATTTCAAATTCACCTAACTCATTTAATGTTGGCAAGTAACAAGTTGTTGCAAGCTCAAAAATGAGCACTTAGTATTTGAATTCAAACTTACCTACCATGATTAATTACTATAGGTAAACATTGGGCTGAGAAAGTTATGTGGGGGTGTTGACTGGAGATTAAATATTCCAACATGTGAGACACACAGAATCGATTTGTTGAAAACTTTCAAAAATTCAAGGTAAGTGCAAACGTATAATGTAGAGCCAGCTCCCACACCCTAACCAACATAGCAATCCTATGCCAACATGGAGCATTGAAACAAGATTTGAAAATCCATCAGAATATGATTCAAAGCATATTTTAGTTAGTTGTTATAGTTGTAGTCGCATGCAAAATATGGGAGCATTAACATGGCGCATAAACTATTTAGCACAATGCCTCAATGGAATGTGGTCTAATGGCACACCATGATAACAAAATAAAAAGTAGCACCTAAATTTTTTGATGAATTTATTTAGAAGAAATGTGGTCTTATGGATTTTATGATTGCAGAAGGTTAGAGACTTCATGCTCATCTGGTGGAAAGTGGGGCTAACCTAAGAATTGTTATCATAATGATTTGCTTCATATTCATGTTAAGTGTGGCTCAGTTGGAGTGAATGAAATTCTTAGTTGCTCCAAATGTAATTTAATAATGGATCCAAAAACTGTAAAATAAAGTAAATTTGGAGAATTCCAAGCACGATTAAAGGAGCAGCTCCAACACCTCCCTAGGAAGAGTTAAATGTTTGAGAGAGTTATGTACAAAAGAAAGAATCGACAACTTTGTTTCCTTTACTACATATCTATTTCCAAGGTGAGGAGAGATCTGAAGCTCTTTGAACTTGAAAACCTCAAAATAAAACTATAAAATAATTTCCCCATTATCAAAGGAAACATGCCCATTCAAGCAATTAGTCTTTTAGAGAGATGACTAGGCCAATTGTTGAAGAAGGACTAAGGATATCTACTTTTCTTGGCCAGAGTTTTTTCATGTCATTTTCTCTAACAATGTTATAATGTCTTGCTCACCTTCGAGTTTTGGTTCAACAGATATTGCTTGATGTTGTTTTGGTATCTAATACATCCTCAAGTGTGTTTCAAGCTCAATAGTCTTCAATACTTACAAAGGAAGGGCCTGCATTATTTAGAGATTACTTTCCACCAAACAAAAAATTAGCTACCTTGGAATGTCAATGGGATGGATTAAAGTTTTGTTTAATTGATAAGCTTGTGAAAAGTGAGATAAAGGCTGCATATATGCAGAAAATTCCATTGCTTGAGAATGGTCAAGGAAGTAATTTGCAAGGTCTTCCTAGAGTGGAAGCTATAAAGTACAACAGCACTAAAGGATTAGATGAAGCATTAGGTGTCAATAAACTGAATCAAAAAGGCTCTTTACTTGAGAAGCAAAGGGAGAAGCATTCAATCAATAAAGAAATTGATAATGACAGGAATGCAAATGATAAATCAGCTATTAAATTTAGAAAAGAAGAAATAAATTTTAATAATAGTCACGACCATAATTAAGAATGTTCACAAGTTGGATTAGATGGAAATGATAGTTTCATGGGAAGTGAAATTCCCAAGTCTTTCCTCTTAAAGGGTTATGAACCCACAAATGTACATTCTAAAACAAAGAGGAAAGTGACTTTCATCTCAGTGAACCCATCTTGTATTACAGTACCACATTTAGAAAGGTCTAATAAGAAGTTAAAAGTTGTATCAAATGTCACTCTTTCAGAAAAATCTCCAATTAGTGCAAAAGAGTCCTTATATTTTTCAACCCTCTTTTTGATAGAAAGAAAAATGATACTTTTTTTCTAAGGAAATTTGTTGAAGCTTTTCTAAAGCATAGATTGTTTGAGCTTGTTACCTATTTGGAAATGTTTGGTGACTGACTATCATAGTCATATAGATCTCCTAATAGCTCCCATTTTAATTGTAAGGTTTCATCTAAGAGCAAAGGAAATTTTCCTATTCTTAGTGATTCAAAGAGGTAATCCCAAGAAAAAGTAAATAAGCTACCAAATTTGCACAGTTGTAGAATAAATTTATCTCTAGCTTCTGCAACGAAGAAATATTAATCAACAGAGAAATGAACCTTGTGTTGGTTCCATATTCGTTAGGTACAAGCCTAAATATGATTTAGTGGCCTCCATTTCTACTAGCCAACAAGATTCCAATAGCATTAGATATGGTAGCTCAATTTAGGACAAGAGATGTAGATATTTGGAAATGCATATGTGTTGACAAGTATATGAAATGTGTAGTTAATGAATGTTATGAGTCTTTCAAACATATGTTGGATACACTAATTTCTCGGCACAATTATAAAATGATAATAGAAATGATTTTAAAGGAGGTATCTCATGTTAACAAGATTATTAAATGAAGTATACCCAATGAATCCTTGACAATAGCCTTGCAAAGGTATGAGTATTGTATTTTTTTGGAGGCTCGGTTTATGTTATTTGGATTAGAAAGAAAACTACTATGGCCAACTGGTCTAGAGAAATTTGAGATGGAGGATATGGACAATGTTTGAAATAGGAAAAGGACACAATTTTAACAAGGTCTAGCATTCATTATGGACAATGGAATTATCTTCAAGACATAATTAGAAAATTCACAATAAAGATAGAGTGTAGGGAAACATAGTGTCCACCTCAACAAAACTAATAACGTGTTCTTTCTTTAAAGTTGTAGGTTTCAAGTTCCCTTTTTGAAAAGTGACTTACGTTACTTATTGTAATTAGAGGTTAGAAAATAATCTTTCTATCTAGAAGGGAAGAGAAAAATCTAACCCAAATAAAGCTTATTTTTAAATTATTGTGTTTCAAGAAGATAGTTACTAAGTGGTTACGGGGTAGTTATCCTGTGAGACCCATAAATACAAGGATCTTGCTATTACTAAAAAGGGAGACTTTTTCCAAAGGGGGAAACCCTAGATAAATTTTTTAGAGATACCTTTTTATGACTCTTGTGTTTACACTTTGTACAGAAAGGCTTTCTAAGCTTGTATAATTTTAGAAAGATAATAAAGAATGTATTTTGGTTCGTATGTTATAAATTTATTCTTGTGTTATTATTACCAATTTCTCATATGTTAATTTAGTAATATTTCTATGTAATTGTGAAAACCTTTGGTAGTCTATGAAATTGATGTAATAAAACATGCTTGAATCTTGATATCTTGGTTTGAATGTGATGATGCTATCTATCTCTTTATATGTTGAGATTTTTATTACTCTTTCATTATTGTTGCATATTAATGCATGCATTGTGATGTAGCCCCCCTTTTTAATTTTTCATAATTTGTGAAATCACAATTGGTATTCATGTCTACCACTAGGGTTTATGTTATTCAGATTTCTTTATTTTTCCCTTTTCTTTTATGTACTTTCAAGTTAAAAGTATATAAAAATCCTAAAAAACCCTATCATACGAGAGATTTTCCCCTCTCAAACACAAAGGAAAGTTAGTTCAATAAAAACATAAATCCAACCATTGGAACATTTGTAACTACCCATTGGGTGAGTCACTTTGAAATATGTAGTGACAAATTTGTTACAGTAGTCAAAAAATTGTTATAGGTTGTTAAAACATGCTAAGTAAGTCTCAAATCAAAAGTTCCAATGTATTGTCAAATGCACAATTCTATAAATTATATGCACCAAAGTATGGTCTAAAAGTGCCAAAGTATAGTCAAATGCACAAAAGGATACTTAGATGCACCAAAGTACAATCAGATGCAGAAAAGGATAGTCAAAAGCACCACTATAGCTATTAGATGCACCATAATAGGAATCAAATGTACAATTTTGCTTGACAGATGCACAAATAGAATATCAAGGTTTTAGGAGCACAACACGAGGTCGAAAATGCATAATTTAATGCTTGAAAGTGTATTTTTAGGCTTAGAAGCATAATTATGTGTAACTATTAGTAAATTTTACAAGTTTTTTGATTGATTTTTTAAAAAAATGGAAAGAGAAGTAAAATAGTCCAGACAAGATGGAAAATTATTTCAAGGTAGTAGTTCTAAATGGTGTTTTACTAGTCTTCACAAGAAAATTCACCAAGCATACAAACCTAATTATTCAATAAGGGTGTGTCACACTTGTGTGGACCTAAGCAATAAAATATCATAGGATTGTGCATGCATCTTCCACTCTCAAGAGGGAATAGATAGGGTTTGGGTGGCACAAGGGCTCACATTTCCCCTTCCCTTAGAGTTTTTAACACCTCCAAATAAATCCTATCTCTCCTCAAGAAAGTACATGTTGAGTAATGGAAGGCATGAGATTGTACCTTGCACCATAACTAGATTAACAGCCAAAGGTCTTAGGTCTCTAAAAACAAGGTTTGTAGTGGTTTTGATACTATTGAGCCCATCTGATAGTGCTTGATACTAGGGGAGTCTCCCATCTTATCCTCGCCAAACAAGTCTCGATAGATCAAGGTTCTTGTAGCTTAACTTGAATGATGTTGGCCATACTTTGAGGTAAAAAAATTGTTATCCCCCCTTATATACCCTACTAGTAAATGTGGTTGAGGTCACCCTTAGGGTGATGAAATCCCCAAGCAAATCCCTTACTAAAATTAGAAAGAAAATACTAACATTTTTATCCCCAAGCTCACATGAAGTGCAAGGGGGAGCATAATTTACTAATACTCCTTGGGTAAACTTGAAAAAATGTGAACAAAGAGTGCTTTTGATCCCCAGAGTCCCACTAGGCACAAGGGGAGAGCATACGCACTAAAAGTTCACCAAACATGGCATGCAAGATTCATTGATTAAGCTCAAATGAAGTGTGCAACTACTTAATAAAGAAAGCAATAAAACCCATCACCAAATTTGTCGATATTCTTTGCCTACCCTATCTTCTCCCATGATTTCCAAGCTACACAAATCAATTAGTTCCAAGAGATCACGCAAACTTTAGGTTAAAAAATTAAATTGACAAAATCTGAAACATCACTATATAAATCAAATGTGTCAAAACAAAGTCAAAAGTGCCAATTTACCTATCAATTATGCCACTTTACCTATCATATGTGCATTTTTGGTTATCAAAAGCATTGGCGTATAGTCAAATGCATCAAATATTCTATCAAAAGTGTCACTCTGTGAAATTGAACCTACAAATAGAAAAATACACAAAGATAAAAAAGTATCTTTACAATTTTCAAATACATTGAAGTGTTGTCAAATATGCCACTTTGTGGTTAGATGTGTCATTCTACTATCAGAAGCACCATTCTAAGATCAATTATGTCATTCTACACCTTTGACCTAAAACTCAACAAAAATCAATGAACTGTTAAAAATCAAGGACATGGGTCCCATCGAGCATGCTAGAGTGTGAATAGGGGAAATAGGATTAATGAATTCTCAAATGGAAATGAAGAAATAAAAAACCAAATTCAATAATCAAATGACCTATCCCAATGAAGTGTGTACATAAACATGAAAGCAAATGAAAACAAACTAAACTACCTACTATACCTCTACCAAAATTCCTAGCCTTACACCATTTTAGAATTTGGTAATGTTAATTCTATAGTATGTAGATTTCTCAATAAGTTACCATAACCTAGATAGCAAAATAAATGCTAAAATTTTGTATAGTATGGATGTAAAATCCATGCAGAGATTGAATTTCTAGAAGATGAATGTTTTAGAGCTTTTACAGATATCATATCAACGATTTATAATGTTTGGAGAGATTAATGAATGAGGTTGTTTGAGAGATCATGAGGAACATGCACATGACATATGTCAGGATGAAGGATTGTTATGAGGAGTTAAGTGATTGCATAAATCAAAGGACTAACTGCATCGGTAGATAAAGTGGAAGTGAGTGAGAGTGAATTGAGGTTGCTTTCAGTCAACTCACTAAATTTAGAGATGGAGGAATAATAATAGAATGATGTGTTTAGGAAATAAAATAAAATAAAATGATTTTATTTATTTTTAGAGGAATGGAAAATTCAAAGTAAATAAATTAAATAATTTATTTAGTTTTAAAGGAAATATTAGCTAATTAAATAATTATTTAATTAATGTGGATAGAGGAAATTAGAATTATAATTCAATAATTAAAAATTATTTAATTAATGTTAATGAGAAAAATAGAAATAATTAAAATTATCTAATTAAAGTGGTTGGAGGAAAATAATTAATTAATTAATTAACTAAAAAAATATTTAATTAGAGTTGATGAGGGGAAATGATAAATTAATTAAATAATTAAAAATTATTTAATTAATAGTGATGAAGGGGTTGATGAGGGAAGATGACGAAAAAATGATGTTGAGTTGGAAGAAATGTGTTAGTAATTTTTAGGTGTCTACACAACTTATTCAACATCCCACAACAACAATCAACTATTCCACAAAATCAAAATCCTTCATTTAATTCATCAACCATCCCACAAAATTAAACATGTATTCCCTCAAATCCACCACCAATTGACATAAAAAATGACTTGGCATCACAAATACAAAAATTGCATAATAAAATAACTAACATGTAATTAGGACGTATGAAGAAAAAATACGCACTTGAGGATATATGTCCTTATCCATTTGATCAAATAATACCTATGATTCCCTTCTCTCACAAATTTAAAATACCAAAATTCAACAAGTATAAGGAAAGAGGTGATACACAAGAGTATATACAAGAATTCTACATAGCCTACCTAGAGTTAGCTTAAAATGACACATATTTGATGCACCTCTTTCCCCAAATTTTATGAAGGAAATCAATAGAATGGTTCTCTCATTTACAACATGGTATCAAGACCTATTATAAACTAGCTAAAAAATTCATCAGTCACAAGTCTCTTATAACATTGAACATGAGATATCTATGACTAATTTATGCAATAGCCAACAATGAAATGGAGAATTATTCACTTCCTTCCTACAACGTTGGATGAATATGGCCAATAAATTCCCATGGACCATACTAGAAAAACAACTTGTGAGCATTTTTTCCAAAATCTCAATCAAGAAATGGGTTTCCACCTACAAGTGCAATGTGCTAGAATACTTTTGATGGGATCATAAAGAAAAGAATCACTATTGAAAAATCCCTCATTTCAAAAGAACTTGTGAAAATTTATAAAGAAATCAAAGACCATGCCTCACACTCTAATGATAAACCTCACCTATGGGCCAAGAACAAGAACATTACCAATGATGGTGTATTGGACACTAAATTTATTTAGAATATACAAACACCATCTTACACACAACAAAATAACCAAAACATGACTCTCCCAAGGGGAGCACCAAGACAAAAAAAAATCCTAGATGAAAATACACTCCTCTAGGGGTGTCAACTAAGTTTGCATTACCAAAATAACATGACATGCATCCAAATCAATGGAGCGAGTGAGTGCGAGCAAGAAAGGGTGTTTGAATTTTTCTGGTGGTTCTGAGGATGGAGAGTTTGTTTGGGAGGATGATGATGGTGATACGGGGCTTCTTGGAGGCTAGCAGCTTCATCTTGGAATGTTGGGCTCATTTTTGGTGTTCCTCTGGTTGGCCCCTTGCTCTAGGGCTTCTTTTTTTGTTGTGTTATGGTTTGTGGATGTTTGTGTTTTGTCATTGGCTCATGTTTGTGGTCTACATCGGCCTAGTGCTTTGGGTAGTGGCATGCGGTGGCTTTGTTCTTCTGACAAGATGTGGATGTCTATTGTGGGTTGTGGCATTGGCTATGGGTCCTTTCTTGTTGCATTTGATGCTACCTTTTTGGTTTGTTCCTTGCTGAAGTCTCTCCTAGCATGGTTTTTGGGTGTGGTTCTACCTTTTTGCATTACATCTCTACTCTCCTTCTTTCCTTCTTAGCCACTCTTTGGCTAGGTGTTTTGTTATATCTCTTGGGTCTGGTTTCTATCCTGTTGGTGCATGCCTAGTTTGGCTCAGGTTCTTGTGCTTCGAGTTGGTCATTGGTTCTTGTCTTGTGGTTGCTTTGTCATGGCTGCTTTTTTGGGAGAGCTTGGGGGTGTTTTCACCCAACTTCTTGAGTCCTTTTTTCATTTTGTGGTTGGTCTTTGGCCTTCGAGACTGTGGTTTCTTCTTTGTCTGGGCTCATTTTTTTCCATGGGATAGGATTTTATCCCTTTGGTGTTGATGCTTGGAAGGTGGTTCCATGTGTATGGTTTAATTTTTGGTTGGTCCTCTTTCTCTTTTGGTTTGAGGATTTGGGGTTTTCCTTGTATTTTCCTCGGGTGGTTGTGGAGACCCTATTTTTTGTTATGGCTTGTTTCGTGCTTTGGGTTGACTGCCTTGATCATGGAATTTTTTGTTAGCTTGGTGTTAGGGGTTAGATGGTGGTGGGGACTCTTCCCTAGTCTAGATTTATTAGCTTTGCAGATGGTCCTCAAGGGTGTTGTGGACTCCCTAGTTTCAAGAATCTCTTCTTTTTGTCTAAGGTCTTCAATGGTTTGTCGATGTTCTTCAAGGGTGTTGAGATAAGGTTGAACATATTGAGCGAGGATGCATTTGTGGCCCTCTCTGATGTTTGGGATTCTCCTCTTTTGTTGGGGTTTTGTTCTATATCCATCTCGATGGTTTTGTGGTCGTTGGGGTGTGCTTTCTCTTTGGTGGTTGTTGAGTTGCCTCATATTGCTTCCTTATTGTACCCAATGCTCATGTTCCCATGGGATGAGGTGTTTTGTCTTACTACCAGAGTGTTTACTTCCTACTGGGTTTTACAGTTGGTGTCTCCTATGGAGGTGGAGATTTCTCCTATTAAGGTGGAGCCCTCTCCTATAGAGGTGGAGACGGTTGTTGTTGCTGCAGTGGGTTGTTCCCTTTCTTTATGCTGGTTCCTTTTGAGGTGGAGCATGTTTGTGTAGGATATTGGTGGCTCTTGTAGTTTTTATTCTCACTTCATCCTCTCTTTTAGAGGGGAGCTTTCTCTTATTGAGGTAGATATTGCGTTGTTGTGTTGGGTGGATTGGTGCTTTAAGCTAGCGTTGGATCCTCAGTGCTTTGTTTTGCTTATTGACCCCCGAATTGCGGTAGGGAGTCTGGATGTGTTGGACCTGCAATTATTTAGGAGCTATTGTTTTAATGGTGTTGTTTGGAATTTTTTGCTTCTTGGAGGCCTTGATGTACAGGTTGTCTTGTTCTCTCGGGGGGTGGATGTTGTTAAGGGTTGTTGTTCTTATAGCCTGATGGGTGGCTTATAGGCCTGTGTCGGTTATGATCTTGTTTCTGGCCCAGAGTTGGTGTTTCATTCTAAGCAATGGTGTTCAACAAGTGTTGCTATTTGGGAGGTTCTTGTTTTTATATATGCTTTCTCCTATGAAGGTGGAGATGCAAGTAGGTGGATGGAGGCTCTCTACCCCATCAGTGCTAATGTTGTTTTTGGTTCAAAATTGGTTGATCTAAGTAACAAGCTCAATTTGGGATGGTTCTTTCAAGGAGTGATGATGAACTTAGTTATTTTTTGGTGGTATGGGTTTTAGGATCCTCTCAATCTTTCTTGTATGATTTGGAAGTATAGTTTGTCTTACCCACCCTTGGGGCGGTTTCTATTTCAAGCTATTGTTTTTTCAGCTTGGAGGGTGGTCTGTTGGCCTATTTTGTTGACTATAAGGTTTGTTTCGAAAGTTGAAGATGGCCCTACTTGGAGGGAGTTTTTGTTCCAAATTAGCAAAAATTGGTTGTTTTTTGCTTTGATCAAATGTTTGCTTTGAAACTATCGGTGCTTAGTAGTATTGTCTCGGACTGTTATTTCTTAATAGTTTTGCTATGGTTTTGTACTTGTTGGAATTTGGTTGATCTCATAAATGGTCAGTGTACTATTTTGTGGATTAATATGGGTATTTTGTTTTTTATTATGTTGATAATGGTTTTATGGTTGCAATTATGGTTTCTTGGCCTAAGTTCCTTTTTAGGCCTGGTGGTGGATGGTGTTGTTTTTCCTAATCTGTTTCTCTGTTTGTTGTTTTGAATTTTTAACCATGGGATTAGGACCCTTCCCCTGCTTATCTAATTGAAAACTAAGTTTGCATTGAAGAAACTAGTCTAAAACAATTTCATTAAGCTTCCAGAGCAAATATAGTATAATGAACAATGATTCAAACCTTCATGGTACAATAGAAATGACTATTTTGAGTAACATAGAAAAAAAGGTCACAAGACACCTACCTATGCAAAATTGAAAAACCTCATCCAAGATCTTATTGATTGAGGGGATATAAACATCAAGTACCATCATGTAAATTACCAATAGTTATCTTGATATCTAAAAAGATCCAATCCTTGACCATGGAAAGAAAAATGAATTTTCAATAAGGGATAGAATTATAATAATTCCAACTATTCATATGATTTTGTAGTGGTTCATATTGAAGAAATTGATAACCACATTGCCACTATCACTTTCCCAAAAAAACTCTTGAATATGTAGATACCACATGATGTAGAAAATTCACTCTCCAAGAAGCCCCACAAGCAACTAATTTACCATATGAATATAACCTTGTAAAACATCTAAAGAAAATACCAGCTTAAATTTTTATTTGAAACCCCTTTGTATATCTCCAATGCATAAGGAATTTCTTGAGAAAGCACTTCAAGCATCATTTGAACCTACCAACATAGATACTGAACAATTTCAATCCATGGGAGGACACCTTAAATCAAACCATCACCTCTTATTCACAAAAAAAATGCATTCCTACAACCTCATACCATAACCAAGCATTATACCTAGAAGTCTACATCCATAAACACAAAATGAAAAGAGTCTCGATAGATGGTGGGGCAGGCTTAAACATTTGCACACTAAAATTAGTAAAACAATTGGGGGCATGTGCAAAAAGATGGGGGCCAAAAAGTGGCCACCCCTTTCAATTTTTTTGAAAAATCCATAACACGAGTATGTTATATGTTATTTCAATCAAAAAATAAAAAACTTCATTCTATGCTTTTTGCAAGTTTTTGTTCTCTCCACACAGCTTGAAACTATTGCATAATGCACTCGTGCTTTTGGAAGGCCAAAACTACTTCAATTATTCACTGAATCTTCATCAAAATTTCACCACGATGTCAGGGAGGTTGAAGAAGTAAGTAATTTATATTTTTTGTAGGAATTTGGCATCAAATAGGTAGATTTAATATATTTTTTGATGTAAATTTATTTGATTTTCAAGAAATGATAATGCACCTCCAAACCCTCCTCAAATTCATCTTCAAAATATTGATTCACCTCATTTCCCAAATCCCTACTGAGGAACAACCCCAACAAACACCTTCAACAATTCCTCAACATGCTCCAAGAACTTAAGAAAAATTAATGGGGAAAATTAAAAATAACAAAAACCAAATTTAGGATATAATTGCAAGGTGGAAAGATCCTGCAAGCTCAACCTCACATAGAACCACGCTTTCTCAATCACTTGAATCGATAGTATCACATGTAGATTCAATTAGCAAGAAAATAAATAATTGTTCAGAAAATAAATAGTTGTTCAGAGAATAGACAAGAGTTTAGAGAATTTTATCCAGATAAATAATCCTATAAACAAGTGAAAGATGAAAATATCACAAAATTTGACTTGTGTAGAATGAATCAACCTTTACATCCTTCAAGAAATAGGTTCCCTATCCATTGGTGCAACCACCAAGGGATAAAGAACCATTTTTGGAGGTGGTGGATGGTTTTTTACCATCCTCCATGCAACAACAATGAGGTGCCACAATATTTTTTGAGGAAAATCTACTATGAGTTTGTCCTTAATAAAATCCCAAACTATTTTAACATGTGAGGCTTCTAGCGTAGAGGTGGGGGCTCCACATAGGATAATGTGGGGGACCGTATTGATGCACAGCAACTGGTGAGATAAGCACTCACTAGAACAACACATGATCATGTGACTATCCCTTCTATTGTGAAGGAGAGTGTTAAGGTTGATACATTTTAGTCGATTAGTTCCTTGACCCAAAGCCTCATACAACATAGTAGTCCTCTAGCACAGGCTGATTTGGGCGAGTCTTTGGGGAGTAGAGTTCAACCTCATTATTGCTAGGCTTGTGGGTCACCTTGTGGTTATGATCCCACACATAGTCATAATGCAGGTTCCCAGGGTACATTTGCAACTAATCAAATGGTGATGACAAATACCCTCCTTCATGAGGCATTTGGCCTTGATAGTCAAGTAAATGTTAAAAAGTTCATTTAATTTAATTTATTAAATTTCATTTTTGAAATGAAAGATTAACTAAATTAGTTGAATGATTATAATGAAATTTTAGGTTCATAGTGTTTACTCTATTTTCAGTGGTCCTCCACCTCCCCATTACGTGACCATGTGTACTACAGAGGTATGTAACTAGTAAAGAATTATAAATATTACATGTGAATAGCTAAACATTATATGAATGTTATTCTTATATCTCATTTTGGATGTTGAGTAGGTTAATCTTGGAGCTTCAACAGTAACGCCTATCAATGGAGGTTGTCATCAAAGTTTCACTCAGGTAATACAAACTATTTCTAATTTTAAAATTAAAAAAATGTATTTCATAATTGAATAATGTTTAATGACTTGAAGGTTCTAGATAGTTTGTAAGTATGCTTTGTACTTTTTAATTAATTTGATTTCAGGTTGTTATGCACTTCATAATCTATGAATTTCATTTATTCACATTGTTGACCTCCAAAAATATAGGCTAGTAGCATCACTAGCTTGTAGCATACCATTTCACTCTTATACTCCTAGCTGTCATCACTAGCTTGTAGTATACCATCTCTTTGCTCACTATTGGGCTCATGAACATTGCTCAGGATATTGATCTTATTACTACCCTTGTCCTATGTTGACTATACTTATCATTATGACTATGTTATTGCATTCATACATTATGGTTGTAGACTTTCATTTATACCTTTGAAGTGCTTGACATCATAGAGGACTGCACTCTTGCTTTCTTGATTGTATACTATCATCTTCTATCAATTATCTTCAATGGTATCTACTCCATAGACAAGGTATTGTCCACTTATCATGTAGAAATATATTCCCTCTTTCTATTCCTTCACAAGGACTATCCTCTATGAATATGATCATTAAAAGAGAATTGTCACTCTAAACTATCCTTTAATAATAAACTATTGCATTGTCCTCTTATACCACTGTACTAATTTGTTACTTCTCCTATGAGACTATCTTGTAGCATTGGATTTCATGTGATTACCACCACATTCATGACTATTATGCACTCTTTTCCTTGAGGTATCTTAGTTGAAAACATATAAAGTATCTCTTCATTAAAAATCATATTCCACAATTATTTTATGAAGCATTCTTTGGTATTGAAATACATGTGATTGTCCTATTACATCTTAAGTGGCCATAGACTATCATATTCAGTCTTATGTAATTTTCCTATTACAGTTATTTATTTATGATATATCCTTTATTATTCATTTTTTTTCTTTATACATCATTTCGCCTTGTAATCATTACTCTTCCTATGTGAATATTACACTTTCCACTGTAATGAAGATATCTCACTCCATTTCTTATCTATCTCTTCTTTATGATTCATCCATGAATATGAATAGAATGTTGAGGTTTTATGAAAATCATGGAGTCTCTTTATAGGTGTGAATTGTTATCAAGATCTTAGGACCACAATCCCCTCATTTCTCTCTATTACTACATCATTTTTTTCTTAACTGACAGTGCTCATTATTGCTTCTTTTCATGCATCTCACTGTCATGGTTTACATTATTTCCATAAATCTTATCCCCACTTCAAAAATTATTCACACCTCACATCAACAAAGGTTTGCATGAATTATTTATGTAATCATGATATTTTCCCTTGTTTACATAATATGATCGTCCCTAGGACTGACATCTTGTGACTATCATTTGCTTTGAAATTGTCCTTATGAAACATGCAAACCCTTGAAGTAATATATAGTTCATAAGTACTCAAAATTTTGTTGACTATTTCATACATTATAAGCCATGACCTACATCACTCTTCTAGTTTTCCTAATTGAATAATGTTATTTTATTTTCAAATGATGCAAGCAGAGACTCCTCCTAATGTTGATAGGGAAATGGAGTATGGTGTCTCTACTGCAATAGACAACTCGATGCCTTTGATGGGGGTATAAGGTAGATTAGTAAATTTAAAATTACATTCGTTGTTATAGTTGTTTATTATTGAAAAATAAAATGATTATTGATTCAAGTAGTTTAATTTCTATTTGGATGGTTTCTATAGGACTTTGGAATGTCACCTCCTGAGCATGTCATTGTTGTAGATGAGGAGAGAGATCATTTGGCGGCAATAAGTGATAATTTTGTTAAATATTTTATTTTTAATAATGTAATTTCTATATATTGATGCCTATAATTTTTATTGTAATAGGTAAAGCTCCATGAAGAATTAAATTGGACGAGCATCCCTCGAGTTCAAACTAGACCACTATCATATGCATCTCCATCCCCCTGAAAATTAAAGGTCACCTGTGATCTATTTTCTTTACCTATAGGGGAATGACTTTTTATTGGGGTCCTTTGTTGTATGCCTATATAGTATTTTTTGACATATATTTTGTATTGCATACACGTGACATTGTATGCCTATATGGAATTCTTGTAAACCTATTTAGCTATTTTGTATATATTTTATACTTATATCAACATATATTGATGTATTCCTAAATGGCTATTTGGTTAAAACACATCATTTTTTTTATGGTGTCCATATTTGCATTATAGATCCATTCTTCAATAGATATTTGTAGATTGTTTACTTCAAATATTTAAAATCCAAGTGTATTCCATGCTTCATGACTTATTTCACATTAATTTCACCTATATTTGCTAGTTAATTATTAACTTTCCTACACCAATAAGTGTTTATAGTCTTCGATGACATATTTTTGGCATATAGTTATGGAATCAAGTTTTATTCAAGACAAAGTACAAAAAATTTACACTACATTTCCAATAATTTTATTCAAGTATATTCAAGTACCAATCCTCTAGTTGGTTGATCACTGCTTCAAATTTATAGATGTATTCTTCATGCCTGCACTTAAGGCCATCAAAATAAAAAAGTAACTACACAAGATGATAAGCTTGACAAAGTTATAATCACCTTGAATTATCTTAGTCATAAGGTTGCAAGAAATAAAAAAGGGTTATCTTATGATAAACCAAATTATCAAAGGAAAGAGAGAATGCCAAAGCTTTCATATCAACCATACAATACAAATTGGCATAATGGTAGGCATGTCTAGAATAATCAAAGGAATGTGCAAAACAAAGAGACCCATGATCGATCCTCCAAAGGGGTCTACTATTTGGAATTTTGTTCTAAATAGCAGGAACCTCATCACCAAATTCTCATCTTGGGAGGTAAATGATGGGAAAAATGTAAAGTTTTGAGAAAATTCATGTAATGGGAAACCTTTGTTGTTAGAAAATCAGGATCTTCATGAGGTAAGAACAATCTTATCTCAAGCTTGGGGTGAAAATTTCATAGACTATGTGTAATCATCAAATTCTATAACAAGGAAAGTAGTGTGGAAACGTCCCTCAAGTAATATTTTAAGTTCACAACAGTCTGATCTTTTCTGTAAGTTTATGAAGGAAAGAATAGTCTATTTATCAGCAAAGCCAGATAAAATACTATGGGCAGCATCAAAAGTAGGCTCATATACTGTGAAGGAAGGATATGCATTCCTAGACCAATCTAAATATTCTTCACAACCTCAACGTGCATTTTCTTTTTGTTGGAATAATAAAGTCCTTCCAAAAGCATGAAGTTTTGTATGGCTTGTCATATAGAAAAGAATTTTGACAAGTGATCGCCTAGTCAAATTGAAGATCATAGACTTATTCAAGTACCTATGTGAAATTGAGTTTGAAATAGTAGATCATTTATTTTTACAATGTAACTTGGCCAATCAATGTTGGAATTTTGTTAAAAATAAATTAGAAATCTTTAATCCTCTACCAAATTCGATTTGGGATCTCTGGCAAAGTTGGCCATTATTATTCCAATCCTCATTCTTTGCATGCATATGGTATATAGTCCCAGTGCTAGTGGTATGGAACCTCTGGTGGGAAAGAAACATGAGAATTTTTTAGAAGAAAAAAAATCTCAAGTTGAGTTGATATTACTGAAAATAGAAAAGGCAATATCATAAGGGGTTAACTCATGCGTCCAGAAGGAGAAATTAATTAATTCATTATTCACAAATTGGGAAAGTTCCATTTTGAAGAATTGGAAAGATATCAAATTACCATTTGATGGTAGTCTACTCAAACATAGCACTTCGAAGGTTGACAGAG
Source organism: Sequoia sempervirens (assembly GCA_007258455.2). NCBI lineage: Eukaryota > Viridiplantae > Streptophyta > Pinopsida > Cupressales > Cupressaceae > Sequoia > Sequoia sempervirens. The sequence continues at coordinate 16,235,754 of VDFB02000010.1, read as the reverse complement.
CATTAGTTAAATGGTCCCCACCTCTAAAGGACTATGTAAAATTAAACTTCGATGGGGCATCGAAAGGAAATTCAGGCAATTCAAGAGCAGGAATCTGCATCAGAAATTCATCAGGGATAGTCTTGGCAACCTCTTCTCTACAATTAGAACAAGGTACAAACAATAGTGTAGAAGCTCAAGCATTTTTATTAGGTTTGGAACTAGCAATTCAAATGGGATTTTCAAAACTCCATATAGAAGGGACTCATTGATAATTATCAATGCATGTAGAGAAAGAAAGATCCATAACTAGAATTTAAGCTATATTTTGCACAAAGCATGGGCATTATTAGATAAGTTTGAAGCTTCAATAATTTCTCATACCTACAGAGAAGGGAATAGGGTAGCATACTTTCTTGCAGGACTAGGGAGTGAGAACACAGAGATTAGGGCTATTGATTATTTAAGTGAGCTAAACACCTTCCCTCATTTGATCGACCTCATAAATCAAGATTCCAAGGATGCATAAATAAATACAAGGTTATTTCAAGTTGACAAATATCTTAAGAATTTCTAGGTTATCGACTTTGTCAAGGAATGACTTTTAATTAAAACCAATGTGAATATAAGATGCTATCATTATGAGCACAAGGTTGTTATAGTTCTCAATTAGCAAACTCAAACACATGTGTTATATGCAAACACTACATGGAAAAGAAGTACTCTTCACACACATACGAAGTGGAGAACTTTGAAATGGCACACTAAATAAGGAAAATTTAATAGGATTTGAAAGGATGACATGCTTGGTTTCTGTCCGGAGATCTCTTTTAAAGGATAATGCTAAATTTGTAACAATTTTGGCATCGCAGTTATCCAAGTTTAGCTAAATTTGGTTTACTAAGTCATGATCCTTTTATAGGCATATCCTTTTAATGATTGCAGATTTAAATTGCTAACTTGTGTGGATGCAGAAATTAGTACAAAGCCAGTTTGTAAACCATGTGTAAACATAAAGGATAGCTACCAATTACATTTTCAAGGCACTCTAAATGTGTTGATTCTAAAGGTTGTCATTTTTAAGAAATTGCTTCGAAAAAAGAAGAAAAAGCTTTCCTTTAAATAGAGCTCGGCCTTAATAAATTTACCCATATCAAGAATAAATGTATGTGCAAAACAAAGAATTGCTTCTGTTAAATTGCAGGTTGATATGGAGCTTAAGGAATTCCAAGTCAGAAACTACAAGATTCTGATTAATGGGAAGCCATGGGAAGAACCCTTCTTATCATGCATCGACAAGGAGGAGTTACAGAAAGTATTCAAAGTAAACTATAAGTCAACCTTGAATTGCATTAAAATTGTCCTCGGTGAGGACATCCTGCATACAGAATTACAAAGGCTTATATTTCCAGCAAATTTATTATCCATCTTCTTGTCAAATACTCTAGAGTTGGTTCAAAACTTTAATGTTTTAAGATTGATAGCTAGCAATTTTGTTGTTCAGGTTTATTTGGAGAATGATGGCACTACTCCACAGCGTCCAGCAATATGATTTCATGAAAGGGGATGTGTTCGTGGGAGGATTATTTCCAAGGCACCTTATCTACCACAAAAAATGGTATGCTGAAATATTTCAAGGTATGTTGCAATCAACAATGCATGATACTTCCTTGTTCCTTTACCAAGGTCTCAATAAGTATTGTTTTGCTTTCAATATGGAGGAGATTGATGAGGTAAAGAGAAAGTATCATGTTATTTCCTTTTTGAGGAATCATACCTGTGTACATGATTTGCAATTATCATCCATCCCACAAGCTGCCAGGGCAAGGTATTGCTATCAATATGTTCCTGATATTAATGTAACAGTCCCTTCGTAGGAGAATGAGGATAAGAAAAAACAAGTGGCTGATGAAAATTCAGTAAACGAACCTCGCAGAGTTGGAGGAAAATTAGCTTCATTTTAATTATTTTATATGGTTAAAGTTGTAATTAGGATTTTTTGGGTTTAATATGCAGGCAGGGTTAAGATATTTGTTATGGGTATAATTTACATCTAATGATGTTTTGAATGTGTATCAAATGTCTGGAAAGGTTTAAGGGTTTTATTTCAAAATGTAAAGGGGTCTGTATATTGAAAATATAAAGGGGGTCTGCCTATTGAAAATGTAAAGGGGTCTTTACTTGGGATATTTATCAGTTGAGTCAGTCGGGGGGATTTTTGCAAGAACTTTTGTACTTCATCAAGTTATAATCAAAGGTTTTCTTCCTGGTTCTTTCATGTCAGTATGCTCGCCTAAACCAAGATTTTGTACTATCTACTATTTAATATATATAAAATTACAGTGGCTTGCCACTTTTTCCTGAAAAAAAAAAAGAGACCCATGATCCTCTGAAATGAAGTGATGCAAATTTTGTGGGGGATACCCCTTGGTGTGATCCTTTCCAATTACCATATCCTTCCCAACAATGTATGGTTTCCCAATCCCTAGGGGATAGTCATGAGTCATACAATGACTATGATGATTCACATATGGAGGGCCAAGGAATAAATATGTTATTTTGGATGGGCCTAGCTGCTTGTGTCTATTCTTTATAGGAAGGATGTTTAGAGGTTGATGTTCAGGATAGAAGACATCAAATTCATTCACATCAAAAAAAATATTTCTCTGATGGTGAGAATGAATTTCATGATATGATGAACAATATGAAATGAAAATTTGAGGTTAGAATGAGAAGACCTTTAGATGAAGAGATCCAATCATTAATTTTTACTACTGTTGTTGTTGCATAGGCTAGGAGTACCTACAATATAAGAAATAGAATAGTTAACAATGATCAAGGGAACCTTGGCAACCTTTTTATAAAGGAAGGGAATAGTGATACAAAATGATAGACCCTTATAAAGAACAAGGACATTACAAAAAGGATGCTAAGAAGTCTTAGAACCACGTTGTGTCTCCTCTCATCAAGGAAAAAGATCAGAAAATGAAAGGTGATCAAGGAAAAAAGGAAGCTAGGATTGTTCAAGAGGAAAAACATGTAAATAAGCAATGAAAGGTGAATAACCAGGTCATCTCAGGTTGTGACATTCCAAAGTACACATGAGTTGACATGACTGAAATCTTGTCACGAATCAAGGTATCAATTCTTTTATTGGAAATGATGAGGATAGAAGAGCACAAGGAAAAAGTACTCACCCTTACCACTAGTACATCTGTTAGAGGTAAAGTAATTACTTCTTCTGAGAAAGATAAAGAGAAGGTGAATGAATTTGAACCTAAAGGAATGCACATTGAGATGCCTAAAGTGTTTTTAGGTACCACCCTAACTGCTTTCCCTAGTCAAGTAGATCCCTTTTATGTGAACTTGCAAGTAAGTGATAAACTGGTCAAAAATTGCATGATAGATTCAAGAGCTTTCACTAACATCATGCCTTTAGAAATCATGAAAGAGCTAGGGATATAAGCAAGTTAGAATTATGGAAAAAAAATCTATGGACTCAAGGGAAGTCCTTGTAATTGGAGTAGTAAAGGAGGTTCCTTTCAGGTTGGTAGCTTTCCCTGAAAAGGATTATTCCATGAGTGTAACTATTGTTGACATCCCAGCTCAATATGAAATGCTTTTTTCAAGAGGATGGGTAGAAAAAATTGGAGGAAGCATGAAGTTGGATCTTTCATATGCTACTATACCTATAAATTTCAAGGAAATCAAATTAATAAAGGAGAAAAGATCTCTCAACCTAATTGAAGATTCTTATCTAGTTGAGAGCGTTCACTTCATTGATATAAACATGGACAACTTCAAGGTTGTAGATTTAGAGCCAACAAAGGATGAGAGTGTGCAAGAAATTGAAAAATGGATCAAGAAAATTTCTCAAGAGGATGGCCTATGAGCTATGTATTTGATGCGGCCTATTCAAAAGAAGGATCAAGTGCAAGAGTGATTCTCATATAACCAGAAGGTAAGTCCTACAAATATTCCTTCTCATTAAAGTTTGAATGCACAGATAATGTAGTTGAGTATGAAGCTTTTTTTTGAGGACTGAATATGACAAGTAAACATGAAATCAAAGATCTTAGAGTTTTGGGTGCTTTTGAGTTGTTAGTGTCTCAAATTAGAGCCAAGTATGTGTTAAAAAAAAAAATTGAAGCAATATAGAAATGTTGTTTGGGACACAACTGAAATGTTTGATGCCTTTTCTATTGAATGGATAGAGAGGTCAAAAAATGTCATGGTAGATCTTTCCTACAAATATTTCTCTAAGACTTGATGATATAAATTTTTTTGGTGTATCAAAGGTTGAGGTTCAATTAAGGCCCTCGATTCTTCATAATATTCAGAATTGGCATATATTTAACAATGATACTAATTTATTGAAATTTCTACATTGTATAGATGAGTATCATAGCCAAGAAATTGATTTCTAGAATTTTGCGAAAAAAAAATGATCGAAAGGATACCATTTTTGGAAATGAGGTAATCCAACTCAAGACCAATAAAATCCCTAAAGTATTGGTATCCCTAGAAATATTTTTTGACAACTCTGAAAGTGTAATGTGAAGTAGAATTCTACACACAAATAAGGCTTAGAGGAAATTAATTTGGGAACTGATTGTGCACCCAAGAAAGTATATATTGGAAAGAAGCTAAACCCAAAAATTAGGACAATGTTGATTTCTTTGCTTAGAAAACATAAAAATATGTTTGCATGGCAATATGATGACCTAAAGGCTTATAAAGAGGACCTATTCAAGCATGAAATCCCCTTGAAGCTAGATGCTAAACCTTGTAGGCAAAAATAGAGGCTAATAAATCCCACATTAGCACCCAAAATGCAGCAAGAGCTTATGAAACTCAAAAAATGGTGGATTTATAAAGCCTATCATATATTCCACCTAGGTTTCAAATTTGGTTCTAGTTAGAAAAAAGAATGGGGATATTAGGTTATGTGTAGACTTTAGAAATCTGAACATATCCTCATTAAAAGATAATTACCCATTGCCAAATATGGAGGAAACGTTGCATAAAGTTATTGGTTCTGATATATTTTTTCCATGATGGATGGGTTTTATGGTTATAACCAAGTGAAATTGAAAGAGTCGGAGAAATATAAGACTCCCTTCACTACACCATGGGGAAAATATGAAATTATATCAGAATTTATTTGGTTTAACTAATGTTGGAGCTACATTCCAAAGAGGCATGGATGTTGCTTTTTCAGATTTTATAGATATATTCATGGCTATATATCAATATGACCTCATAGCATATTCCAAGAAAGAAGAACATTGCATGCATTTAGAAAAAATATTTGCAAGAGCTTTGGAATATGGAATTTCATTGAACCCTAAGAAGTGTACATTTGGGGTTACAAAAGGAAAATTGTTGGGGCATATACTCTCAAAGGAAGGAATAAAAATTGACCCAAAAAGGTTGTAACAATTAATAGAATTCCAATTCCTAAGACAGCCAAGGGAATTCAATCATTTTTTGGCCAGATCAATTTTGTCAGAAGGTTTGTTACAAACTTTGTCGAGACTACAAAGTCCATCTCCAAGACTTGTAGAGAAAATAAGAAGCAGTTGCATGGGGAGATGAACCTACTTAAGCATTCAATGATACCAAGAAATCCATCAAAGAAGCACCAATGCTCAAGTCACCCGATTTTGCTAAACCTTTCCAGTTGTTTTTTTGCATCATTCCATACTATTGTTGTTGATCTATTACAAAAAAGTGATGAGGGTTATGAACAACCCATTGCTTTCTTTAGAAAAACACTTCAAGCAGCAGAATTAAAGTATGATATCATGGAGAAGCATGCTTATGCTTTAGTAAAGGAAGTGAAGAAATTTAGACCCTACTTGGTGGGTGCTAGGATAGTGGCTTATGTACCTAGTGTCACAGTCAAAGACATATTTACTCACCAGGAAGTCACAAGAAGAAGGTGTAGATGGATCAAGAAGATCCAAGAGTTTAATATTGATATTCAGATCATTACACTTGTTAGAGGATAAGGTTTAGCCAAGCTAATGGTGTAATAAAACCTTGAAGCGAGTCAAATAAATTAGATAGGTGAGGATGTTCTTGTGGGGGAGTGTGTTGTTCAAGGTTTCCCCCGATACAAAGATGTTCTATATTACCTAAATAATATGTCTTGTCTTGATCATATGACTAGTAATCAAAAAAGGACCATGAAATTACAAGTCATCAAATTGTTATGATTGATGATTATTTGTATTGGAGAGATAGGGATCGTGTGATGTTAAGATGTGTAAATAAGGAACAAGTGGGGAAAATCCTTGAGGAAATGCACAGTGGATTTTTTAGAGGTCACTACATAGCCAAGACAACTGCCCATAAGATCCTAAGGTTTGGATATTGGTGGCCTTCCCTCTTTTCTGACACACATAGGATGGTAAAGAAATGTGATTCTTGCCAAAAAAATTATAGTAAGTTAAAATTTTATGGTGCTTTACCCCTTAGAACACAAAATTTAGAGGCTACTTTTCAGTAATGGGGCATAGACTTTATAGGTGAATTTAATCAGAAATCTAGTGGTGGTTGTATGAACAAAACTATGGACTAATGTTGCAAATAAACTATTCTTCTAATTCTATCAATTTTGTTGGATTGAATTCAATCCTCGGGAAATTTGTGCTGGTTTTTGCAGTTTGTTCCTAAGTGTCAATCCAGGAATCGTAGGCTCATGAAATGTGTTGTGGCTATTTTCCTAAGGGGTGAGACTAGTGAATTAACTGGGGGTGAATGCAGCTAACTCTCATAATGATTATCTAACTAGAAATCTGGTTTAATAACTATATTTCTTCTTTGTGATAGGAAGTTATAGAAATTGTGTCAGGAAGTGTGATAGGAAGTGTGAATATAAAATTCCTCGAGCTCCCTTCGGGTGGCTCTTATTTTACTAGGTACGGACCACGTCTTATATACTTGAATATCCTCAAGCCCCTTTTTTTATGAGCTTTTCCCGCTACTGCCACATGTCTTCCTAGCGCTCGCAGTAATGTCTTCCTTCACTCTTCTATCGGCCCCCGCCATGCTTCCACATGTCAACACTGCGAGAACTTGAAGACTACTTCCCTTCACTTTTCAACTAGGCTCCATCTGCATGCCACATAGCATCTATCCGCGTTCACTTTTTGGTGGACCCCACAGTCAACGCTAACAATGAAGACTTCTCCACATGTCTTCCCCGTGTAGGTTTTCATCGCAAGGAGTGAGGAATGAACCACAAGCCTCGACTTATTGCCATGTGTCTCCTCTATAGAGATTCCATTGAAGGGAAGGAAGGAGCGAGCAATGACCCTGCCATATTGCCACATGTCCTAACTACCTCCATGGGTAGGTGACACATGTCAGCACGATGTTTTGTTGGGACCACCGCCATCATCACAGGGGATGAATTTGGTTCAAAAGCGACCATGTTCCATGGCTCGAATATTTTTTTGTTGAAGAAACTAGGGGAAATCATTGCTCTGGGAATCATTGTTCATGATAAAGTAATATTTTCTATTACTTGCTCACCAGGCGGTGAGATTATTTTCTATATATACTGCTTCTTCCTTCCGAAAATGAGTTCGGAAGAGACAAAAAAAATTGTGAAAGAAACCAAGCCTTTTGTACTATTTTTAGATTATTGTATGAGACTCATAGACTGTGCCATTGTTTAGCCTTTTTGTTTTCTTAAGCTATTTGACAAAACATTATACTATGTCATTACTCTACTGAGTAATTTGTTTGCAAAACTTCTATGATTTCAATATAAGTTCTTGATTTAGATCATGTCATTGACTCTTCTTTTTAGTAAACATGTATGGAAATTATTTTATGTTATTGGATAAATTTTTCATGTTTGCATCTTTGATTTCTATTATTCTAGGACTTAGCAAATTGTTGAACGGTCCCTTAAATCACGTCCCAAAGATAGATTTACCATGCCTACATCTAATTCTTTATTTTTTATATTTTTTTCCTTTTCCCATTCCAAAACCCCAAATACAGAAGAAGCCAGCTTCTTTAAAAACTTGGAGGTCACTCAGTTTAGCGCAATTGGTCCCCCCATTAACTGAGTTTCCCATAAGGCTGTTAACTTGTCAATTTTTGGCATCAATAATTTCTTTTTTTGGCACACCCAATGGGACCGCTTAAATGTACCTAAATCTAAAATGGGTGTATGAGCCATTGACCTGCTACTAGATCCCAAATAGCAAATAACCCTGGTTTGTTAGTGTCGCCACTAGGAACAATAAAAACTAGAACCCATATAGTGAAAATTTTGCTCCCTCCACCAGCCATGTTTCCAATTGCAAACAAAAATTATGTGGCGTAGGATGCCAAAAGTCCCCTTGTAGCACTAGTAGCACCTACCGTTTGGGCACCTATCTCGACCTCCACTTTAAAATCTATACCAAAATTCACCGAGGATGGCACAAAGACACCATTTGAACATCTACAAGATGTGGTAGACGTATGTTTGGTGCATGGAGTCACCGACCAAAATATAGCACTAAGGTTGATCGCAACCTCTTTCAGGGGTAAGGCACTGGATTGGTACCGCACTCTACAAGCTAACATTATCAGTACCTAGGATCAACTCGAAGACCCTTTCTATGAAAGATTCTCTAATGATGGAGATAGGTCTTCGCTATATCATCAGCTGGCAATCATAAAGCAAGCCCCATATGAAGCCATGACTTACTTCAACACCCAGTTGTATATAACTTGGCAGAGAATCCAAGCTACTATCAGCTCGTCGTCCGAGTTGGTGTTCATGTTCTACTTGAAATCCATCAGCGTCGACATTTTGATGATGATCCAGTCTCTTGGCAGAACCACTCTATCGGGTGCATACAATGTCGCTTTCAAGGAGGAGAACAATCTGATAGATGCTGGGAAGTTACCGCCTCAACCCATTATGCCTATATTTCCCAAAATATCAATTCTCGCCTAGGAGATTCCATCTACCAATACGTCTGCTCCTCCCCAATCTATGTACACATATCAGGGTGCACCACAAAACGTCACTTCCACATCTGTCTCTTCAAAGGATGAGATGAGCGACATTAAGGAGATGTTGTGGGATATGGCCAACGAAATAACTACCATCAAGAAAAACAATTTTGTGCCTCTGAAGCTAACCTACAAAAATTATCAAGGTAGAAGAGCTTCCTACCAGCAAAATCAGTTCCAAGGAGGCTCACGCAAAAATCTACAGGCTCAAACAACTAATCAAATAGTGCTTGTACCTACTCCGCTGCAAGGTGCACACCCAAGCTCAAGTAGACAGCCGACAGCAGGGAAAAACAATTTAGTCGATGACATCAACCCCTAGTGCTTCCCCTGTGGTGACGCACATATGTCCTAAAACTGCTCGTGTGGCAACCTACAACAAAAGGTGGTAGAACAGCACAGCCAAGGCGCGGCGTCAGACCATGGTGGTTATGTATATGACTCTCTGTAAATGGAAAATGTGGTACTCACCATGCAAATACAAAGGATGTCCCTGGAGCAAGAAACGGATATAGCTCCTGATCATGCACTCTTCTCATGGATGGAGGAAGAAGAGGTGGTGTTCACAAATAATGCATCCACATCGAAAACCTCGCAAGTGTAGTATGATTACAAGACTCGATCTAAGAGGATATTCATGGGTGAACCAGTCATCCCGCAGCACAAAAGTGCCTCCGACCAGGCCCCTAGTACCTCCACAGTTGCATAGCAATTTCAACCATAGAAGGAAATTGTTATAACCAGGGCTAAAGAACACAAGCCTTCAAATCTGCCACCATTCAATGTGATGGAACAATTAAAAAAAAAATCCGCTAATGTGTCCCTTTGGGATATCTTAGCTATTCTCGAGTAGAAGACATTGTTGCAAAAGGCCTTGTAAGAAGATGCAATCACTGAGCTGATGGAGCAATCATTGAAAGGAAAGGTCATTGATTCATCACCTCTAGCCAAATTTCTCACAAATAATATAGAGGTAACCTCTATCGAGGTTAAAGATAAGCCTAAACCAAAGCGTTTTTTCCTAACTCTTATTGTAGGGAAGAAATTATTGCACAATTCCATGATCGACTCTGGCGCAAGCACCACAGTCATTCCCAAGCAGATAGTTGAAGCCTTAGGACTTAGCTATGAACCTTTAAAAAGGGGGTTCTACAGCTAGATGGGAACAAGGTCGAAACTATAGGGGTCATCAAGGACCTTCCCTTGACTATGTTCTCCTTCCCTAACATCACAGTTCTGCAAGATATCATGATCATAGACATTCCCCCCATGTTCGGTCTCTACTTATCCTGGGAATTCACTTCAAAGATAGATGGATATCTTTCTTTGGACTAGTCACACTTGATCCTCGGGACCATGCATAGAGCTAAAATGAAAATAGTATCCAAAGCTCTACATTCGGAACATGTGGCCGATGAAGCTATGATCAACTTTGAGGCTGCTGATACATGTATCACCAAAGAAGAAATGTATTGCACCGAACTACTAGAGGATGAAAAAGTGACTAGAGATCATACCAATCAAGAAGAGGTCCTCTTGAGTGAATATATAGATGTTGATCCTTTCAGAAACTATCATGCCACCGGACTGGGTACCTATGTCATCTATGATGAAGATCAAGAGCCTCCAAAGGTCATTAAGGGACCTGAGAGTGGTCAAGCCTCAAAGTTATGGATGTTGCACTTTGATAGAGCCAGATGCAAAGTTGGCATAAGATTTGGGATAGGTTTGACATCCCCTTCCAATGAAAAGACACTCTGGTCCTTCTACTTCTAGTTTTCTTGTTCGAACAATGAAGTTGAATTTGAAGGCCTAGTGCAAGGTCTAAGCCTTGCAGAGTGGATGGGAATCAAGTAATTAATGGTGTTCAGAGATTCTGAACTAGTGGTCAATCAAGTCTGAGGGATCTCCATAGCCAAGAATGTCAACATGAGATCCTATAGACAGAGTCTGGAACCTAATCAAAGGTTTTGAGGCCTTCAATATCCATACAATGCCCAGAGAGAAAAATACGGATGTGGATTTCCTGGTAGCAATCGGATCTCAATTTGATTTTACTTCCAACCTAATCCATAACATACACTCTATATGAGTGATCGTCCAATCGACAATTTGAAATAATGATCAAAGCTGGAAAGTGTTTAAAAGTGATGAACACGTCACCTCATTCATCCAAAAGTCAAGAGAGTTCGCTGAGCAACTCCAACCAAATATTGGCAAGGCTTACGATGGAAAAATCATTCAGCTGAGGTCTAACAAGCTTCCGAAGGGACTAGTCACTCTTGAAAACCTATTGGATTTTGACGACATGAGGAATGACAAGAGGAACTTTGTAGTGGAAAAAAGTGACTATGTAGATCTTCGAATCAGAGATAGAAGGAAGCTCAAGGTCAGAAAAGATGTTTCACATCATGATAAAGAAAGGCTCATCCATTTTTGTGAGAAATATGGAGTAGTGGCCTAGTCATATGATGACCTCAAGGGATACGATCCTAATATCATCTAGCATATGATAGAGCTGACGGAAGGTGCAAAACCAGTCTACCAAAAGCAAAGGCTAGTGAATCTTAAGATTGAGGCATTAATGGCACAAGAGCTAACAAAGCTAATTCATTCTTAGATCATCTTCTCGATCAAGCATAGCACATGGGTATCCAACCTGGTCCCAATCCAAAAGAACAATGGAGATATCCACCTATGTGTTGACTTTCGGGACCTAAACAGAGCATCCCTAAAGGACCACTACCTGTTTCCTTCTATGGAGTCAATCTTGCAAACAGTGGTAGGATCATAAATGTTTTCTCCGCTAGACGGCTTCTTCGGGTACAACCAAATCTGGGTCAAAGAAGAGGACCAACACAAAACAACATTCACTACCAAGTGGGGAATGTTTGCATATGCAAAAATTCCTTTCGACCTCTCAAATGCAGGAGCCACTTTCCAGTGAGCAAGGGATATTACTTTCAAAAAATTGATCAACAAGATTATCTTAATCTATTTGGATGATCTGCATGTATTCTCCAAGCATAAAGATGATCATTTCATTCACCTTGAAATGATTTTCAAAAAATTCCAAGAGTTCAGGGTGTCCCTGAACCGAAAAAAAAGTGTTTTCAGAGTGTCACAAGGAAAATTATTGGGACATGTAGTGTCCAAAGAAGGAATTGCAATTGATCCTAAGCAGGTGAATGCAATCAAGGAACTTCCCCTACCAATCAACAATAAAGGAGTCCAGTCTATTTTGGGGAAGGTTAACTTTGTAAGAAAATTCATGTCTAATTTTGCAGGACTAATTAGACCTATCACCCTTATGCTAAAAGCTGATCAATTATTCAAATGGACAAAGGAAGATAGAGAAGCCTTTGAGACAGTTAAGGATGCTATTTCTTCAGCTCCTATGCTAGTAAATCCAGACCTATCGAAGGACTTCATAATTTCTATATTCAGTCACAAGTCAAGCATCGCTACTATTTTGACTCAAAAAGACGATGACGGAAAGGGAGAACTTCCGATAGCATTTCACTCCTAGACCTTAAGGGAATATGAGACAAACTACAACTTCGTCAAAAGGAAAGTATTCACCATTGTAAAGGGACTCGAGAAGTTCTTACATGTTATATCTTGCAACAAGGTGGTTGTTTATGTTGTGCATTCCATTGTGCGCGAGTATATCATGGAAGGAGAGATCACCAAAAAGAGGGCCAATTGGATCACTAAGATCCTTGAATATGACATTGAGGTCAGGCCTACAAAGACCATCTAAGGAAGGGTACTATGCAAATATTTGGCACATGATGAGAAAATGACAGCTAAAGAGGAGCAACTAGAGTTAGTTCTAACAACTGAGTCTGACTCTAAAGATTGTTGGCTAGCAGACGGAGTGAGATTCATACACACTGGAAAGTATCTGCTAGGCCTTCCTTCTCAAAAGAGAAGATTCTATAGACTGCAGAACAGCGGATACACACTTATTGAAGGGGTCCTCTTCAAAAGGAACTTCAATGGCATTCTACTGTAGTGTGTCACCATAGAGCAAGCGAAGAGAATTTTTGACACTTTCCATAGCAATCCCACGAGTGGACACTTCTCTATGAAAACCACCACCATCAAAATCATGTGTGTCAGATACTTTTGGCCTATACTATTCAATGACTCATACTCCTTGGTAAAAGCCTGCAAAGAATGTCAATTCTTCACAGGAAGAAGAAAATATTCCGCAATGCCTCTCAATCCAATAGTGTTTGATGAGCCATTCACAAAATGGGGCCTTGATTTCATCAGGATGATCAATCCCACCTCTAGTATTGGACACAAATGGATCCTCACATCCACATACTACTTCACCAAATGGACCAAGGCCATTCCCCTAAAGAATGCAATGGAGGCAGAGATTGTGGACTTCCTTGAGGAACTGGTGATAAGATTTGGCCTGCCAAAGACCATCATCTCCGACAACGCCAAGGCTTTCCTAGTCTCTAAGGTATGTCAATTCTCACTTGTGTATGGTATATTATTCTAAATGTCATCAAATTACTACCCGCAAGGGAACGGACTGGCCAAGTCGACTAACAAAAATTTAGTCTAACTCATTAAAAGAATTGGGTCGAAACATCAGAGAGAATGGCATAAGAACCTTCAAACAACACTCTGGGCAGACCACATAACTCCCAAGCAAGTCCTCAAGATTTTGATGAATGAGTTAGTGTACAAAAAAGAAGTGCTATTGCCCATCTCCATGGAGATTTTTCTGCTACAACTACTCAAATCCCTAGAAGTTGAAGAAAATGGAGCCATGGAGGTTCGGTTGGCCAAGTTGTTGGAAGTATAGGAAAAAAGGGAAAGGGCCCTAATAGCCTTATCAACTGCCAACAAGTAGTTAAAAGATGGTTTGATAAGAAAGCCTTGAAACAGGGTCTAAAATGCGGGGACCTAGTATTAAAGTTCAATGAGAGAGTTGTGAAGCCTAGCCAACATGAAAAATTTAATAGTCTGTGGGAAGGCCCTTTTAAAATAATTCAATGCAAGCAACACAATGTGTTTGAATTAGAAAACATGAAGAATGAAGCATTGGGGATTTTGATTAATGGAACCCACCTCAAATTGGTTAATTAAAGCTTCATTATTATTCTACTAATGTAAATATGTAAGTATTGTAATTATTTTTCTTTCATGTTTTTGTCGGTTGGTCTTTCCACAAACTCATCAGCAACCTATGAAGCAAGAAAATGAAACCATGTATGAAAAATTGAAATGAAACCATATGTGCAAAATTGAAAAGGTACTCAAAGAAATGAAGCAGACACATTAAAGAGAACCCACGATGCAAAATTACAAGAAGCAAAAGAGACAGGAAGTTGATATAAGTTGTATATTCATTATATATATTTTTTGATAAATACATTTTCAAAATGGCTTTGAGACCATACTTTTAAAGTATATCTATATAGTATGCAGTTTCTTCATATATATATATACGGTAAAGGCCTTTTTTAGGAATATATACAAAAATTGGATTAAGAGCGATTTTCTTTGAAATGGAGAAAGAGGAATGCATCTCAGATAGGAGCATCATTATCAATAGCAACATCTAGGACAGCTTCATCGACAGCATCAGCAGGAGCAACAAGACCATGAATAGCAGCAGCAGCATCAATAGGAGCAATGGCGAGTGGCAGAGGGAACACCAAGTTCCTAAAGTCGGTATACTAGTGGCAGGCACAGGTCACCCTTTGACAATGCTCTTCATGTGACAGGATGTGGAACCCACTCAAGAATAGTACCCATGGCACTACTGCATCTTCTTCAATATGCTTACGAAGGTCACTCATCGTTGAAAGGCCCAAACCATACATATCATTCGCCACCACCTCTCCAAGGCTACCTAAGTAGTGCTTCAAAAATATTTCAAGTGTAAGGCATAGGATCATTGGCTTGGGAACCTAGATATCAAGCAGAAATGCGACAAAATGAGAACAGACATCGATATTGACTTTGTACTTATCTTCATATTCCACATAATCTCGGCCTAATACCCACTTCATGGCTATGATAGCTAGTGAATGCTTGTTTTTGGTCATTCTTTTCAAGCACCTATTGGAGATTTCACGTAGAAAATCCATTTGAGACTTGTTGTAAACTAGCCTTAGAATCAGAGTATTTGTGATGCTAAGCTCTATGCAACTGCCTAATGCAAACTCTACTCAACTGCTAATGCTAATTCTACTTAACTGCCCAATACCAATTCTTCCCAATTACTAAGTGTGATTTGCTACTGTCTTAGGTACTATTTATAGAAATATGTGAGGCATCTTTGTGCCATAAGCATGATGCTAATCAAGTACTAACTCAAAAATCCCACCAGAGGCCAGCTCGAATTTCTCACCCAGTTGTGTCTGTCGTGTATGAATTGTTGTGTGCAAAATTAATAAGCGGTAATTAAGTAGCGCAAATTGGTGGCATTCCCAAGAGATCATCTATACAGTTAGGTGTTGATGTGTCATACTGCAGGCACTTCTCAAACTCCAAGGAGGAACTCATATCTTTTCAAGTATTCATTGCATATTTGGCTCAATTATTCTTTTTTAGATGTTAATTGCCAAAGCATGCAAAAGCTTAAACTTCCTTCAATCTCCAGCTCAATTTCCAAGGAAAACGTGTCATTGGACATGATTATCAATAGTCATTATGAATTCTTTTCTTTTCAAAATAGCAAGAAATTCATTTTGCATGAGCAAAGGAGTTGGCAGTACATGTTGAATTAAATGCTAAAAGGAAACTATTATCTACCACTCCAAGAAAGAAATTGCTAAGTATTGCATGTGAAAGGCTAAAATTGTAAAAGCTTCCTAAGTACTCTATCTACAGCAAAGAGTTTTGAGTGCAGAAAAAACCGAAGTGAATTGCAAAAAATTTGAACGTCGCAGAAATTTACAGTACCCTCAATGGCTAAAAGTTCTCAGATGGAAGCACGGGTCGAGGCAACCCAAAGCTTGTTCGACGCCATGATAGTAGCACCAGTCACCAATATTTTTTATGAAATCTCTTATGTGTTGCCTGGGATGCTAGAAAATCCAAAGTGGATTCATACGCGAGTTTCAGACAAGCAAAAAACTCACAGGGACCAGAGCCATATAAAGGAAGAATGGGATAACATTCATGATCTCGTCCTCACGAAGAACCCTAAGACTCTTAGGGAAGGAGTCTGCAAAAGAATGAAAGTGGATGATAACAAACGTAAAATGGTGTACAAGCTATGGTTCAATGGTCTTCCACAGTATATGGTCCCCTTTGTGCATTATTTCCCAGAGCTCATTCATGAGCACATTGAACATTTTAATCCAACTACCAACACCATTGAGGGTTAGGATCCGAGAGTTAGCATCAGTGTAGAAGCTAGCTGGAGCATGCTATGCATCCCTATAAGTCACTCTAAAGTGGACAGAATGGATTCATTCACTCTAGAAAGTGGGTGCATCTATTGGAGAGGCAGAGACAAAGCTATGGACTTTTATAATCAGAAAACATGGAGGCCCCAGGAAGATTGCAACAAGCCGCCACAAATTCCAGTTGTGCACAACTCTTTTAAACAAGATATGTAGGATGCGCTCTCTATAATGGCATTTGTTTGTGGCATGGATGAGGACAAATGGGTGCATAAATTTCAACTAGGTTTGGGTTTTCAGTTGCATAGGCAACAGTCCTTGTTTTGGTATGACTTCGCAAAAGTCATCTACCATGAAATGATGAGCCAAATTAAGGAGTGCCACATGCAGTGTAATTTCAGGTTTCCTTCTTTCCTTGCTCATATGTTTTTATACCAGAACCCTAAAATTTTCAATAAAAGGATGTTGTTATCTATTTTTACTGAGAAGGGAGCCAGAAAGTCATTTTTTGTATGGACTCCCTCCTTTCCGCAACACATGATTATTGTGCATTTTCAAAAAATTTCTTAACTATGATTCTATGAGACTTGAGTAAGGATGGAAATATCTATCAACTTTCCGTTGACCAAATGGGGTGGATGCAAAGTTTCACTCCTAAATGTGACTAGTTCCTCGGGAGGGATTTTACATTCATCCGCATGTGTGGCTTTAGTGAGGAGCCATTCCAGCTCCCAAAGTGTGTCACAGACAAGGTATTTTCCCTTGAGATGTTTCAGAAGATGGCAGTTATTAACAATATTTTTTGTGGAGGAAAGGGAAAGAGAGGATTTTTCAAATGCCCACTAACCTTCAATTGGGTGGTAATGGCGAAAAAGAAAACACATAAGTTGCTTGAAGCAAAGTTGGCTCATCTGGGGTTAGTATTGATATGTGAGAAATGGAAGTACAACCCCTTTAATGACTTAGGAAATGCATTCATCAAGGTAACCCATAGCCCTCAGCCTTATTGGGAAAAGTGGTGGAGTCCCCTGGAGGAACAAGATGATCTGTTGGTGGACCTGGCTCATATTCCTACAGAGGATACGAGACCGCCATGGATCAAGTTCTATTTTCCTTTGGCGAAGTATGATAAGAAGTGCCAAATACAGACTGCCCTTCACAATGATTTAGTAAGAAATTTTAACTGGGGAAGGGCTGCCAAGAGATCAAATTCCCTAATACCCCTTATCAGGATGTAGAGTCGGATGACAGATTTGATACTTTGTGGAACAATGAGCATGAAGATATTGATGCAAGTGGTGATGAAGATATCGACCCAAATGAGGCTATAACATATACAGGGAAGGGAAAGGAGAAGGAAAAGGAAGTATAGACAGCCCCAATGTAGTAGAAAGAAATGGTGACAAAGCATCCTAGCAAGGCTTCTTCAAATGTGTGGGTGAATATATCGTGGTCGGGAGCCTCACATACACGTACTTGGACTACAAAAGGTCTAGAACAACCCATCAACAACAATCGAAGGCCATAGAGGTGGATGACTCCCCACCCAACAAAAGGCAACACATGAATATAGCTCAAGGAGAGGGTTCACAAGAGCCTGCAACAATCCAAGAGCATGTGATGACCACGAAGCCAACGACGAGCCAAGGATCACAATCATCTGCACCATAGGTATCTCTCACTCCCTCTTTTCTCGCTTCACAATCCTTGGTTCCTCCTTCTATGTCTGCATCACCACTCACTTCAAGTGTCGGCCTTTCTTTTTCCACTTTTGCTGCAATGGTTGCGAGAGGTTTCTCCTAGTTCTCCCAGGCAGGACCATTTTCCTTTACTCCTCCACAAACCTTTCCACCTTTCACCAAAGCCCAGCCCACATCCACTATCACTTCACCTTTTGCCTCCGTAGCCACCATTGATCCCCTTCTTGCACTACTATGTCGGCCCCGACCCAATCTGCCCAGCAGATGGAATCCACCATGACTCTGCTACCGCCACCTCACCTAATGAGTCCTCCTGTTGGTTCACAAAGTGGGATTTAGAATATTCCTCCATTCTCTTTGCAAACAATGTCTCTTCTAAGGAAAAAATCACTTAGAACCACTACCCTCTCGTTCCCTTTTGCTCTTCCTCCTGGTGCACCTTTTGCAGGCGATCTCATTAGGTCACTAGCAAAAAAAAATTCGAAGGGAAATACAACAAAACAGGCATGGGCTATCAGGATCCAAAATAAAAAGGCTAAGGATGCTAAAAGGTTGGTTGAGCCAAAAGTACATTATTTTCAATGAGGCTCAACAATCACTACATTTTGCAACCATCCATCCAGCTGTCATCAAACCACAGGGAGAGATGCAGCCTGATGATTACAACCTCTATGTTGTGGGACTCGATCTAAGCATAGCCCAGCCTCTGGATAAAGTTGAGCTCATGGAGGAGACACAGTGAGTGGTGACCATTGACTTCCAAAGTTGGTGGTCACCAGCTGAAGAAGAGGGAGGAGGAGCTGAAAATTGTCAAGGAGAGAATTGAAGTCCTACTGGCGAAGGACAAGGCAAGGCATGCAAAAATTTTGTGCTTATGATAGCAAGCGAAGGAAAAGGAAACCAAACTCCAGGAAGAACTCGTAAAGTCCCAAGCCCAAGATTCTAATTTGGTCACTGAGTTGTAGCAAAAAAACCAAGAATTACATAATCAGTTGGTTCAGGTGAAAGAGGAGATGCAACAAAGGAATGAGGAGTTTAAACATCAAAGTGCTCAATTAGAGCAAAGGATGCAGCAAAAGGACATGGGCTTTGAGGGCTAACAGGCTCAATTGTAGAAAGAAGTTCAGGAGATGAAACTTTCCCTCGAAAGGGAATCAGCAAACAAAAGTCAGGCAAAAAAAATTGGTTTTCCAAATTGAGAAAACTGTAGGGACAACTTTCCACCGCAGACAAAAGGATTACAGGATATTAGTTCAAGGGATGTGAAGATTAGCTTTTTGAAGAATCTTCCACAACCCCCTATTGCCTAGTCAGACCTCCTTCAAGTAGCCCAATGACTATATGTCTCATACTGGGAAAAGTTCAAGGCCTTCTGCCTGAATCTTCATCTGACTCTCCAATTTATGGCGGAAGCAACAAATTTAGGTAGGGAAGTTCATGGAACTATTGAGTAGTTCCCACAATTCATCGCAAAGAAGGTTCCTGAGGTAAAAAAATTATTGGATAAGCTATACATAGTGTCGGATGAGGACTTAGCGAGCGCAAGAATCAGGGACCACAAGTCGACTGCCAAAACAACAAAGAAGTTCATCAATTGCCATGTAGCCATCCTCCATTCTAGTGAGTGTGCTACCACATTGTTCCAAACTATGAACAACATGCAGGTGAATTTCTCCTAGCTAACTCAGATGGGCTTACCTTCCTTGTTTCTTTCCGATGACTTGGTGGCCACAGCGGAGTAGATTGCAGTGAATATTGAAGAGAAGCAACGGGACACATCCACTTTTCAGAGCTTCATTCAACCCCTACTGTAGAGGATATTGAGGGAATCACTCATTAGAAACTGTGGTTGCTCTTCCAACTCGAGTCTTGGGCTAGTATATCCACGACACTACCATACAAAGAAGTGATTGATCTGCACAGAGCGCAAGAGAATATGTGCGACATATCGATGCCATCTAAGCCCGACTGGCTGCCTCTGTAGATAGCTCTCTCCAAGCTCTGATTGCATCACCTAATGGATATGGCTCTGGTCTGCGAACCAAAAAATTTTGGGTTCCTCGTTCTACAGGAAAAACACCCCTGGTAGTTGCCAAAAGCTGTGAATATAAAATTCCTCTAGCTCCCTTCAGGTGGTTCTTATTTTGCTAGGTCTGGCCCACGCCTTATATACTTGAATACCCTCGGGCCCCTTTTTTGATGAGCTTCACCCGCTACCGCCACATGTCCACCTGGCGCTCCTCACAGAAATTTCTTCCTTTTCTCTTCTACTAGCCCCCACCATGCTTCCATGTGTCAACACTACGGGCACTTAAAGACTACTTCCCTTCGCTTTTTAATTGAGCTTCATCCACATGCCACATAGCATCTATTTGCATTCACTTTTTGGTGGACCCACAGTTAGTGCTAACAATGAAGACTTCTCCACATGTCTTCCCCACGTAGGATTTCATCGCAAGGAGGGAGCAATGAACCACAAGCTCTGACTTATCGACATGTGTCTCCTTTACAAGGATTCCATCGAAGGGAAGGAAGGAGAAAGTAACAAGCCCCACCATATTGTCACATGTCCTAACTACCTTTGTGGGTAGGTGACACATGTCGACATGATGTTCTGTTGGGACCACCATCATCATCGCAAGGGATGCATCTGGTTTGAAAGTGACCACGTTCCATGGCTTGAATCTTTTTTTTTGCAATGGTCAGGGGAAATCATTTCTCTAGGCATCATTGTTCATGATAAGGGAATCTTTTCTGTTATCGGCTTGCCAGGCGGTGAGATTTTTTTCTATATATACTACTTCTTCCTTCTAAAAATGAGTTCAGAAGAGACAAAAAAAAATTTGAAAGACACCAGACCTTTTGTACTATTTTTAGATTATTGTATGAGACTCACAGACTGTGCCATTATTCATCCTTTCTATTTTCTTAAGCTATTTGACAAAACATTATACTGTGCAATTACTGTACTAAGTAATTTTTTTGCAGAACTTCTATGATTTCAATATAAGTTGTTGATTTAGATCATGTCATTGACTCTTATTTTTAGTAAACGTGTATGGAAATTATTTTATGTTATTGGATAAATTATTCAAGTTTTCATCTTTGATTTCTGTTATTCTCAGACTTAGCAGATTGTTGAATGGGCCCTTAAATCACATCCCAAAGATAGATTTACCATGCCTACATCTAAATCTTGGTGCATCACCTTAGTTAGATCTTTATTTTTTATATTTTCTTCCTTTTCCCATTCCAAAACCCCAAATACAGAAGAAGATGACTTCTTTAAAAACCTGAAGGTCACTCAATTTAGCGCAATTGGTCCCCCCATTAACTGAGTTTCCCATAAGAGTGTTACCTTGTCAATATTTGGCATCAACAAGAAGTTTAGTAGAGATAGTTGTAGAATATAAAACAGTGACAACAACTTCTTTACTTTACTCGGAATAAACTCATTTCCACGCTTATGCTCAACAAACCATTATTATCATATGTAACATTAATTCAAAAATGGAAATCAATTAAACCAAATCACAAGATGGAAATGTTACAAAAATAAGACAGAAATGGAATCACACATATGCATGAAATTGAAATATTACAAAAATGAAAGCATGTGTCACCACACTAACTAAACTGATAGAATCGTCGAGTGATCCAAGTAGTGGACCCTTGCTCCCTGGTTCACTTGGTGATAAGATAAGAAGATTGGTTCTATTCCAAAATAATCATCCATGCGCACAAAATATTCAAATGAAAGTAGAGAAAAAGTTTGTTTGTAGATTAATTGCCACAGATATTTAGTCTTAAATATAAATAGATATATATACTAAACAATATGCCAAAAGTAGATAATTTTGGGTTTGTTATGGCCTACAGCCAACAAACCAAAGAGTTTAATCAGAAATAGGTTATCAACCTAAGGCCAGTAAAAAAAAATTATCTTTAACAGAAATAGAAATATAACAATCCCAAAAGTAATCTAAGCAAAATGACATCAGCAACCATTCCAATCTAACAACTTCATTCTTCATTAGTCTTTCACCTTCCACGTACTCTGAACCCATGCCTTTAATTATCCCTATCATTTAATCATGAAATGATTAATACTTCAAATAATTAACATTATGGATAGTTTTAGTTCTTTTTACAACTTATTAAATATATATATTTCCCTCCAACAAATGGTGACAGGAAGTATAAACAAGACAATATAAATAGGGGTAAAGAGGAAAATAAAGGATGAAATAGTAAGGCCTCATTTTATCCCATCATTTCCCCCCTAGCTGAAGGTCTTGCATGTCCTCATGCAAGGAAAAACTACAAACCAAGATAATCTTGTCAGTCTCTGAATGGTATTGGCAATTTCCTGGGACCAAAGTTGTCTCAATGCCTCCTCATGATCCTTGATGGGCATATGTTATTCTTTTAAATTTGGTGCTTGATCTAACTTTTTTTTCAATCCTTGAATTTTTGTTTCCTATAATTCAGAGGCAAAGTTGTCCTATTGAAGTTGACTCTTCAATTCTTGATTTTCCTCTTTCAAATTTTCAATTGAGCCTTACAAGTCTTTAATTTTTTTTAAGAGGATTTCTTTCTCTTCAAACTCTTCTTCAGCCTCTTGATCATCTTGGCTAAGAATTTCTCTAACATCATTTTGTTCCTCTTCTAAACCATCAATCATTTCATCCAATTTTTCAATTTTTGTGCTAGTTATAATAGGACTTGTGGGAACTCCTACCCCTTTTTCACCCTCTTGAATATCATCAACCCGTTGATCATCAAGATTTGTAAAGCCCCCCAAAGTTTCCAAATTTTTAGACTCTATTTGTGGTTCTAGCATATCTCCCATTCCAATATTAGTGTCCTTTCTTTCATTCGGTGTTGGGTAGTCAAGGCTTTCCTATTCTTGTACAGCACCTCCTATCCTGTGAGGTGAAGTAACTTTCCCTGATTCATCAAGATCAATAGTATTAGTCATACGGGTAGCATTAGGGTTAAGATCATTACGAGATGGTGGAGTAGTCTTAGGGATTTCATATTTAGAGGCCCCCACATCAGAACTAGTCTTTCCATGGTGCTCTTGCTTATTTCTTATCTCGAACCATTTGTGCTCCTGGCTAGCTTTCCCTTTTTTCTTAAAGACTTCAACTAGGACTTCTAGGTCAGATTCAGAGTCTTTTTGGTTTGACTCCATAATATCACTCGCTACTTGAGCTAGCCCTTTCAATTTATCGATAGACCCTTTTTTATTTTTTTGTTTTGGAGAATCTTTTTCAATAGTTGGAGGGTTTGAACTTTGTTTGGTTGAGGGTCTCCTGCTAGACCTGCATTTAGGTCTTGAGCTGAAGGTAACAGGGGTTTCTTTACTAAGCTTATGTTTCTAACTTGAGTTCGAGGTAGGAGGTTTTTTAGGGGTCTCTTCCTTAGTGTGAGTAGGGCTTGGAGTAATAGGGTTCCCTTCTTCCTCAAAATTCCCTCCTTCTGGAGCTTCCTGGTCTGAATCCTCCCCCATATTGAAAAACTCTCCCAATCACCGGGAGGAGATAGCAATTTCAATTCCCGAATAATTAATAACTGAATTAACCTGTGATGTGCCAAGGAATACTTCTTCCCATCTTGAATGGAATTAATCATTTTCTGCAAAGAACAAAGAAGGAAATATGGAATATTCACAAGAAGTCCTCTTTACAAATGTAACAAGAGGCAGAAATTGTGTGTGTAAACATAGATGTACCTTCCTCCATAAGTGACATATTGTATGATAAATTTGGCCACATCTCTCCATGTTTGAGAAAGTGAGCATAACTTAGTCCCCTATCCATGAACCATTTTAATGGACTCACCCCTCTGTAGGAATTGTTTTCTCATGGGTAATAAATCTATGAATTTTTTGGAACTTTCAAGAAATTAATTTTCTTTGGATTATGGTAACCCTGTCACATATGTAATTTTATTGACTGTGAAAAAAAACTTCAATCCCATGAGCGAGACTTGATTCTAAAGGAAACCAAGTGCAAATTCCTTAGCTACATCATTTTCTTGTCCGCACAATCATCTAAAATATACATCTAAATGTGCCTACTTAATGATTTTGTAAGCTTCCTTTGTAGCTCTTAGACGTGTCATGGAAGTGAGCTCATAACGATGTTAGTGTTCTTGTGCCCTGATTATGCCAGAAAGTCGACACTGTATGAAAACCAAAAAACTAAAACTACTAGCACAAAGATAGAGAGAGTGGGAAAGTGGAAATAGTAAAAGGTGAAATGGTAAAATGGTACTGAAATAATGAATTTTTAATGGTAGAATAACATACGATGAGGAAATTATGAGTGAAAATGGAGAATTTACTACAAAGTGCAATTAGTGTACCAGAAACGACAACTAAATTGGGCAAAAAATACTCCCCTTCCTAGGTAATAATATCATAGATAACCATAGGGAGTATACTAAATATGTCCTCCCCCTAGCAAAGATGTTGACCCATCCACAATGAAAGTCACCATGCATTTTGAAAAACAAATACAAAGAATAGGTTGAAAAATAACATAAAACCTACCATATTACAAATTACCAAAGGATAGATGGAGATTGGTTGGCGCAAGAAATCCAATGTTGGAGGGATGATGAGTGAACCATCATAAATGCACAATCACCGGAGATCCAACAGCATGGATGAAAAAGATGTCAACAAGGATGATGGGACGTGAAGAGATAGAAATGGCAGAAAAAACATGACATGGAAATGATCACAGAATGTGGAAAGATATGGCTGACATGTAGGATGGGACATAGAGAGGATGGTGTGGAGATACCATTGCAAATGAAGAGTATGATGAATCCATGGCATGGTAGAAAATCCATAAAGGGCGTGAGAAAGATCAGTCCTATCACCAAAAGTAATAAAACTACCAACATGGACTCAGAAGGGCAGTTGAAGCACATGGATGTGATAATAAAAACACTATGGGATTAAAGGAATTTATGCAATCTACCTGGCAGCAACAAAACATGTGTAGCAGCTGCAGGACTAGAAATGGAAACACCGAGTAGGTACAAGAGCCACCATGGAAAAAGGAAATTTTCAAAGGAGCCAAATAATTGTTGCAAAAGTGACAGGAAGGTTATTGGAATAAAGAAAAAGGCAGGCAGAGAGGAGCCATGAGAACTAAAGACCAAGCGACCAAACAACTAGCCAAGCCAGGGAAAAACAAAGAAAAGTAGTAGTAGGATGACACAAAGGCATCATAGAATGCTAACAATGAAAATCAATATATGTTGCACCACAGAATGGGTAGTGGCAGGAAAAATCCCTAGAGGGTAGAATTTCCTGGTACACCGGTGATAGTAAGAACAAATTGCAATATTTTTTTTACAATGATAGACCGCCAGTATCCTGGTTTTCACCCTACCATCGCCTAGAGGTTCTAAAAACCATTTTTCACCTCCAAGTTTATTCAATAATTAATACCCATTAAAATTCAGTTTTCAAGTATTAACTGGCCAACAACACCCGAATATTTTCATTGTTGGATCTTTAATTGCTCTTTTTTAAGCACTTATCTTGGAGAGGTGGCAGGAACAAGAGTTAGTTTTGCCATCAAATTACAAACAAAAGTTTCCTTAGAAAGGGGTTGCTTTTATAGCTTCAAATGGTGCTCGTTTATAATGAGATTCATAGCTCTGATTCTACATTACATAAATTAATAGCACCATCACCATTACATAAATTAATAGGAACAAGAGTGATTTTTTCCATCAAATTACAAACAAAAGTTTCCTTAGAAAGGGGTTGCTTTTATAGCTTCAAATGGTGCCTGTTTATAATGAGAGTCATAGCTTTGATTCCACATTACATAACTTAATAGCACCATTATTATAAATAGTATGGATGTCATAGGGACCAAGCCATCGAGTGTGAAATTTTCCTTTGATTTCTTGGAACCGGGAATCATATAGCAACGCGCAGTCACCAAGCTGAAATGTCTGTTGATGAATGAAGCGATCATACCATTGTTCTCACTATTATTGCACCACCTCTACATGAAAAAGGGCTTGTTGATGTATTTGATCCAAGGAGTGGAGTTTAGTTATTCTTTCCTTCTAGGAATTAGTGAGACTCATCCCCAATTGAAGAGTAGTGCAGAGTCTTCACTTCAAATTCAGTGGGAAAAATAACTTTTTTTCCATAAAAAATTCATACGATGTCAAGCCAGTGGTTGTCTTCCAAGTTTTCTTACAGACTAAACTACCTCAGGAAGTCGATCTTCCCAATCCTTCTTGTATAGTGCCATATTCTTGATAAGTATATTCTCCAACTCCCAATTTGTCACTTCCACTTGCCCATTGGCTTGCGGATGGTATGGAGAAGATTTCCAGTGTTTGATTTCATATTCCTGAACCAATGTTGTAACCAAATCAAATGTGAATTGTGGTCCCTAGTCTATAAAAATCTCATGATATTCCATACCTGGTAAAAATATCAGAGTATAAGAAGTTAGCTTTGTATCTCTAGCATGTTTCAAAGCTACTACTTCTACCCACTTAGTAACATAATTAGTACAGACTAGAATATATTCTTTATCCCTAGAAGGAGGATTAATTGGTCCTACAAAATTCAAACCCCATTTCTCAAAGGGTTCAACTGGTAACTACAATTGTAAGTGTATTTCATCAAAATGTGTGGGTTCTCCCATACGCTGACATTTATTGCAGTGTTGAACATATCTTTTACAATCCTTATGGATTGTTGGCCAATAATACCCTGCTATCAAAACTTTGTTAGCAGTTTGTTATGTTGCTAAGTGTCCTCCACAAGGCTTAGAATGGCATGCATAGAGTATGTCAAATACATCCTCCTTTGCTACATAATGATGCATAATGTTATCAATTCTAGTAAGAAAGAGTAAACCATTAATCCAACTATATTTCCCACTAAGTCCTATAAGCTTTCGTTGGTCTCTTGGAGAAAAGTGGGGTGGAAATTTGCATGTGACAAGATAATTGGTGATATCAGAAAACCATGGACTCTTTACACAAATGGAAAAAATATGTTCATCCAGGAAGCATCATCCATAGGTATCAATTCATTATCACACTATAATCTAGATAGAAAGTTAGCAACTACATTTTTACGTTTGGGTTTTTCAAGAATAGTGATATCAAATTCTTACAATAAAACAAACCATTGAATCACTCTTCCTATAAAAACTGGATTTTTCATTAAGAATCTTATAGAAAAATTATTTGTGTGTATAAAGACTTATACCTAGTTATATAATGGCAAAATTTATTTACTGCATAAACTACAACCAAAAATTATTTTTCAGTTACAGTGTAATTTACCTCTGCACCAGTAAAATTCTTACCAATATAATAAATGGAGTAAAAGAGAGAATCATCCTTTTTCCCAAGCACTAATCCCATATTATTGTCTAAAGCATCCGTATGGATGTGGAACAAAAATTCCTAATTAGGTCCTCGTAAAACTAGTGTAGTTATAAGCTTCCCCTTACTTTCTTCAAAATCTTGTTGGCACTCTTGTGTCCATGAAAAATAAACATCTTTCCCTAGAAAAAGAAAAGGAGGTGAGGCAATTTTACTAAAATTTTAAATAAATATCCTATAATATCCAGCATGACCCAAAAAAATACAAACATCCTTCTGAGAAGTAGGCACAAGTAAGTCTTTAATTATCTTTACCTGTTTTGGATCCACCTCAATTCCCTTTGA
The DNA here is from genome assembly GCA_007258455.2 of Sequoia sempervirens. Lineage (NCBI taxonomy): Eukaryota > Viridiplantae > Streptophyta > Pinopsida > Cupressales > Cupressaceae > Sequoia > Sequoia sempervirens. The sequence continues at coordinate 16,207,934 of VDFB02000010.1, read as the reverse complement.
AGAAATATAATGTCCTAAGACAATACCTTCAATCGTTAAGATGTGACACTTTTCATGGCTCAAGGAAAGATTAGTATCAATACATCATTTAAGAACCTTTTCCAAATTTTCCTTTGCTTCCTCATATGTGTCATCATAAATAGTAAAATCATCTATGTAAACTTCCACACAATCATGAATCAAAATCAACAAAAATACTTAAGACAACCCGTTGAAAAGTAGCAAGAGTGTTACATAACCCAAAAGGTAAGATAGTATAAGCAAATGTACCCCACGAGCAGGTAAAGGTGGTCTTGTGTTGATCCTTTGGGGCCATACAGATTTAATTATAAATATTAAATCTGTCAAGGAAGGAAAATAAATTCTTTCCAACAAGGGTATCTAGGACTTGATCAATAAAGGGGAGTGGAAAATGGTCTTTCTTGGTAGCCTTATTAAGGGCCCTATAGTCTACGCATATTTGTCACTTCCCATTCTTTTTGGTAACTACCACAAGAGGTGACACCCATTGGCTATCGGAGATAGGATTCACCTATCCTACGTTAAGTAACTTCTTTAGTTCATCCTTAACAATTTCTCATAGGACTAGGTTCAATATTCTTTGTGGTTGTCTCATAGGTTGACTTCCTTCCTCTATATATATATGATGTGTGCAAGTAACAGGGTGTATACCTCTCATATCTTGGTAATCCCAATCAAAGGAATATTTATGGGAACACAACATAGCAATGAGATCTTCTAACTATGAGGTGCTCAGGTTGGCGTTTATATTAAACATTTTTCTGGGTAAAAATTCCATAGCCTGAGACTGGACAGGAGTATTTACAACAAGTAATTGGGAAGTAGATGACGATGGAGCAGAATTCCCTAATAAAAATAGACTATATATACAAGTGTGTGGTAAAAACTGGTGCAAAACTTAATGAAATGTTGAATAGATTTTCGATTACTAACGAATGGAAAATTCCCAAATGGGAATTTGTCATTTATACCTGAAGGAAAAATATTTTTTTTTAAAACATTATCAAACAAATAGTGATTTTGCAAGAAATTATTAAGAACATTGTCTTCTGATATTTCTTTATCCTCTCTACTTTGATCAATTGTCAAAATAGGAAAAGATTCATCTAAATCACTATCAATCCACAACGAATCATATGTTTCCAATAAAGGTTGTACTGGAGGGTACAACATCAGTTGCTTCATTTGTTCTCCATTTGAAATCACTATATTGTCATACCAGTAATTAATAAAAGAATTAGCTACGACTAACCAAGGTCTACCTAAAATTAAGGGGTATCCCCCCAGCTTAATTTTTAGCTGTAAAATCATAAAATCTATGGGATGTTCCCAAGACTCAACAAAAATAATAATGTCTTCAATCATACCTTTCAGCTTTACAAGGGAATGATCCACCATTTGTAAGACTATTGGAGCAGGTCTTAGTCCTTAAAGGGCTAGTTTCTCCTTAGTCTCATTTTTTATTAAATTTATGGCTGCTCCTAAATCCACAAGTGTATTTGGGATAACGATATTACCAATACGTACCTTTATCATTGGGCTCCCAAGATCTACATACTTAGGAATGGAAATCTTCCCCAACATAGAATCTACAAGTTGTCCAATGACTTGGACTATCTTGGGATCTTGTTTCTTCTTCTTTTTTCTCCCACATAGTTCTTTGACTGCTCTCATATACACTAGAACATCTCAAATGGCCTAAAAGAGAGGAATTCCAATGTTAACATTGTGTAATTCATTCACAAAATCAAAACCTAATTGAGATGTTTCTTTTTGTTTTGGTTGTTCTTGAAACCCATCAAGAAATGGGGACCTTGGTTATTTTTCTACTGGTTTTGTTGGAGAATCTTCTGTCTCCATGATAGTTGGCCCATCAATATTTTTTCCTGATCTTAGTTTTACACCATCAATTTCTAGTGCATTGATAGGATAGGTTGGGAATCCAACCACCTCATTCTTGTAAAAGGGATGAGCCACCTTATTATTCAGATTGGGTGATGGTTGTGTGGGCATAGGTGTTGCTTTTGTAAGATTTGGCTACGAAGATAGCCACCCAAGATCTAAAGGCCTATGGAAAGCCCAAAATACTTAGAAGATCAATATGACAAGAATAAATTGTATTCCTATCAATGAATGCAAAAGGAATCAATATAGTTGTGTTACAATGTAGTAGAGACCCCTTGGTTATATAGCCAAGGTGAGACATAAGATGTCATAAGATTATGACAAGTGTCTTAATCTTATGATATTAGAAAACTTATCACAACTACCTAGTTCACATGTGTTAGTTGTCAAAAGATAAGATAACAACTAATGACAACTAACACCTTCTAGAAAGAATCTTAGGACCTAAGTAAACCTAACATGTGAATATGTCCCCTAAGTCCCTAGTAAGTGAAATAATAAGGTACAAGACATTTATTCACACCAAAACCTCCCCTTAAGTGCAACTTAGGGAGAAGATTATTATGCAAATGACACCAAGATGCAAAGATGGGTCCCGACTACAAGGCCATGTTAGGTACCCATGTACAAATGCAATGCAATCCCTCACAAATGGGGAAAAGGAGAAAACCCAGTGGGACAAAACTCCTCCCCCAAAGAGAAACAAAACAAGAAACTGCTCTCAAAAAGATGAGAAGGACAAAACCTTGAGTGAGGAAAATTCCCCCCCAGAAGAGATACTGAAGAAGGTCAAGTGACCCCCCATGAAGAAACATCCTGCACCCCCGAGAGATAAGGAAGAGAGATCATGCAACCCCCCCAAAAGGTGAGTCCCTACTCAAATGTCACAATGTCAGTAGTCCCAATCTTGATTGAAGAAGGAGACAATGAAGAACAATGTGAAGACTGATGCAGAGTGGACCAAAGATAATGATGAGCCCTCCAAATGTTGTTCCAAAAGAATGCCAAATTGTGACAAGCACTGATAGAAAGAATCAGGTACCACTACAAGAGATGTCAACATAACTGGTGATTGAGCTGAAATTGTCAACTCAAGAGTAATTGTAGAAGTTGTCGATGAAGAACTATAGATGAATCCACACTGCAATAGGAATAAGGTCAGAACCAAGGAGACAATTGTATTAGTATCAACTGGACACTCTCTTGACAGATTGGTATATCATTATCACAACTTGGAGACAAGTACCAAGTCTCTGGATGTAGAACCTAATTTCTGAAAATAGGCAGATTGCTTGCAAAATAGGAGTGTCTATGGTATTTAGCCCATCACACCAAAATGCATGGGTAACTAGTTGTTGCATTCGCTGAGTATATAGGAACTAACACTAGATACATAGATCAAAAAGAAGCATAAAATATGACAGAGTACACTAAAATAGCAAGATTGTGGCACTTTATTTTAGTGTGTTTACAACATTAGAAGAGTACAACAATCATGATGCAAAACTGGAAATGTTGATGAAGAAGCCATGCATAAATGTGCCCTGAAGCAGATAGCTATGAAAAATGTCCTTCAGGTGGATGTTGGTAGGAGCAACTAGCCCTGTTGGTTATCGATTGAAGGAACGGATGGTACAGGACAATGCTCGATCGGTAGGCATAATTTTTCCAGGTTTGATTATTGTTGCATGATTTTTTTTTAAAAACTTCATTTAAAAGTTCAATTTTTAAAAACTTTATTATTAAAATAATAAAGAAAATAAAAATTGATGAAAAAAAACTTTATTAAAATAATAAAGAAAAAATTATTATTTTTATTATTAAAAAACTTTACTAGAAAATTATTAAAGAAAAAACTTTATACTAAAACAAAATGCAACTAATAAAAAAGAAATGATTTTTTTTCACCGAAAATTAAAAAAATGTGAGAAATTTTTATATTTTTTAGTTTAAAAATCGTACCTACACAAGAAGGGTCGTACGACCTACCTGCTAAACAAAATTTGCCTCCAAGAGAAACTTTGTCTAAATTTGATGATTTGGTAGTTGATCTTGGGGTTTTTGGGCCTTCTAAGTGCAATGGCATGATCGATTTTGACCCAAAATGCTCTAAAAATATGGCTATCTTCTAGATCTGACAACCAACACCCACCTTCAAACCCTTGCAGATTTGGCCTCCAATGTCCAACTAGAACGAAACAAAGGGTAGATATGACTTTCTCGGACTCTCCAGACGTAATAGTAAGCTCAAATCTGATGCAAAAATCTCTCAAAATGCACCTGAAATATAAATCCAAAAAAGGAACCCCCCCAGAATCTGGTATTTCTATCACACCTTTTTGATTCTCCAGATCATCCAAAGGTGCAAGAGAAGATCATACTCAATGCTTCAAGAAAATACAAGATTTTCACTCAAGATCGCCTAACAGACTAACCAAAGGCACTCAACTTGCTCTGATACCATGTAAGATTTGGCTATGGAGATAGCCACCCAAGACCTAAAGGCCTAGAAAGCACAAAATACTCAAAAGATCAATATGACAAGAATAAATTGTATTCCTATCAATGAATGCAAAAGGAATCAATGTATTTTTGTTACAATGTAGTAGAGACCCCTTGGTTATATAGCTAAGGTGATACATAATATGTCATAATATTATGACAAGCATCTTAATCTTATGATATGAGACAACTTATCACAACTACCTAGGTCACATGTGTTAGTTGTCAAAAGATACAATAACAATTAATGACAACTAACACCTTCTAGAAAGAATATTAGGACCTAAGTAAACTTAACATGTGAATATGTCCCTTAAGTCCCTAGTAAGTGAAATAACTACGTACAAGACATTTATTCACACCAACAGCTTTTAGTGGTTGGGTCAAATTAGATGGTTGACTAGATGATGATGGAATAGGTGGTAAAAGTTGTTGTGGTTGCTGATAGGGATTTATTGCTGATGGTGATGGATATGGAGGGTACAATTGATATTGTGGATATGTTGGTGGTGGGGCTCGCCATTCTTGCCATAATTGTGAAGCATGTGGATATTGTTATATCCACTAGGGGTAGTGTGGAGGTTGTTGCCATCTTCCAAACCATCTAGGTTGGTTCGAGAAAGGATTTTTTTGAGGAGAAAAAGGACTTGGAGGTGATCCATGATAATCAATTGGGGGAATTCCTCATGGTTTCCAAGGTCTTGTTTGGGCCATAAAGTAAACATACTTATTTAGTATATTCTACTTCAATCATGCCTATAGGAAAAGGTCTTAGAATGGTGTCTCTACTGGCATCTTCCAAAGAAGAGATGTTTGTTCTATTTTAGGGACACTCTTGACTATTATGCCTTTTATGACAAATAGGACAAAATAGAACAAGGGATTTTTCATCCTCCTCTTGCCTCTTCCATGTATACAAGGTGTCAATCTACTTAACCATGTGACTCAGTATATCATTTTTGAGGTCTTCAACAAAGGTACCTAGTTCTCTTTTTGTGACACCTGATGTCCCTCTGGAAGAGACATGCTTCTTGGTGTACCCCCTTACTGAATAGGTGGACCTTGAATAATTCCTGCATACATCACAAATATCATCAAACCTCAATTTAGAAATATCTCCACCACCCATAAGATTCAAAATATCTAAGAATTCATCCCTAATCCCCCTAAGAAAGATCATTTTTATAATGTCATTGTTTAACCCCATTTTCCTAGTACTCTAAAAACTAAATAGAAAATGCTCTAGATAATCTTCTAAGGTCTCTTCTGTGTGTTGCATGATGTGGAATATCTCATCTTGTATTTCCTTGGTCTTGCAATATTCTTGGTATTTCTCCAAGAACTTTTTCTTCATTTTGTCCCAACTATGAATGGTTTCACATCCTAGTCCCATAAACCATCACAATGTTGTATCCTTCAGAGTAGCTAGAAACAGTTTAAGTTTATGTGCATCATTTTGATATTTGTAACTATGACATAAAATGTCAAATTCAAAGAAAAACATGTTGGGGTCTTCCATAGAAAGATCTCAAAAAATAGGCAAGGAAGAGTGAGATATGTTCTTCATAGGGGCATCCTCTTATGGATGTGTAATGGGAAACTCAAAGGTAACAGGATTGTTGTTGGCCAATGCTCTTTCATTATTGTTACTATTGTTTTTGTTGTTTCTTTTGTTGTTATAATGGTTTTGAATGCCCAAGGGGTGTAGAAAGATGTCAATGGATTAAGGTCACTTGGGGTCTTACCACTTCGGTGCTTGTAAGAATCTCAAAATAATTTAGCAACCATTTTAAATGAATCTTCAAGTAACTCGTGTTGGACACTAGAAGGAGACTCAAAGGTGGACTCAATGACACATCTTTCAATATCCAGTTCAACCACCTCTTTCTTAGATGGTATATTCACAATTAATTTCTTTAATTCATCTTGTGGGTTTTCTCATTGTGAACTATTTCCTATATCCTTCTTAACTAATCTTCCTCTACTATCTCTAATGTGATTCATGCATCTATATGATTTATAATAGAGCAAGCCAAGGGTGCTCACCTAGGCAATGTCGATAATCACATAGACTTTCACTATGGCGCAATGGTCCTAACTCAACTCACTAGGTTTTTAGGCCTTTAACACCTTTCCCCTACAACAACACCAAAATGTTTGGACTGGAAATAAACTATCCTTGTAATTCTATCAATTTGGTTGGGTTTAATTCAATCCTCGATAAATACATGTTGGTTTCCTCAATTTGTTCCTAAGTGTCAATCTAGGAATCATAAGCTCATGAAAGGTATTGTGGCTTATTTTCCTAAGGGCTGAGACTAGTGAATGAAATGGGGATGAATGCAGATAACTATCACAATGATTATCTAATCAAAAATCTCATTTAATAATTGTGTTTCTTCTCTATGATAGGAAGTTATAGAAATTGTTCTAGGAAGTGTGACAGGAATTTTAGCAAAGACAGTTGTAGAATATAAATAGAATATAAAACAATGACATCAACTTCTTTACTTTGGTCATAATAAACTCATTTCAATGCTTCTGCTCAACAAACCATTATTATCAAATGTAACATTAATTTAAAAATAGAAATTGATTAAACCAAATTGCAAGATGGAAATGTTACAAAATAAGGCAGAAATGGAATCACATGTTGCATACATGAAATTGAAATATTAAATAAATGAAAGCACATATTACCACACCAACTATACTGACAGATCACCAAGTGATCCAAGCAGTGGGCCCTTGCTCCCTGGTTCACTTGGTGATGAGATAAGAATATTGGTTCTATACCAAAATAATCATCCACACGCACAAAACTATTCAAATGAAAGTAGAGCAGAAGTTTGTTGATAGATTAATTGCCACACATATTCAGTCTTAGATATACATACATATATATACTAAGCGATATGCAAAAAATTGATAAATTTTGGGTTTGTTACAGCCAAAAAACCAAAGAGTTTAATTAGAAACAAGTTATCGGCCTAAGGCGAGTAAACAGAATTTGTCTTTAACAGAAACAAAAATATAACAATCCCAAAAGTAACCTAAGTAGAAGGAAATCAGCAACCGTTCAAATCTAGCAACTTCATTCTTTATTAGTGTTGTGTCTTCCATATACTCATGGCAATTGAACCTGCACCCTTAATTATCCCTATCATTTAGTCATGAAACGATTAATACTTCTTTGAATAATTAGCTTTATGGATAGTCTTAACTCTTTTTACAACTTATTAAATATATCTATTTTCCTTCAACAAATGGTGATAGGAAGTATAAACAAGATAATGTAAACAGGGGTAAAAAGGAAAATAAAGGATGAAATAGTAAGGCCTCATTTTCTCCCATTAGTTTCCATAGATGGATACTAGTAGCCACAAACTACTTCACCAAATGGGTGGATTCAATCCCTACAAGAAAGGTAGCTAGCAAATTTATCATCAATTTTATTATGGACAACATTCTGGTTTGGTTTGGAACTTATGAAAAGTTAATCATGGACAATGCAATGTGTTGCAAATCAAAGTATTTTATTGATTTTTGTAGTAGTTATGGAATTGATATATCATACTCTTCCCCTTACCATCCATAGGGAAATGGACAGGTTGAGCCTAGTAATAAAATCCTCATGAAGATCATAAAAAGAATGATGGAGAAGAAAAAAAGATCTTAGGATTCAAAGTTGAAATTGGCATTATGGGATGATAGGAAAACTATCAAGAAGGCTACAAAAAAATCCCCTTATGAACTTGTGTATGGAATGGATGTAATAATACCAATGAACAATCTATTTGCAGTGTATAAGTTCATCTAGGAATATGGAGATGACATTGATGACAGTATGACTAGTAGAATTAACCAATTAACAAAGTTGGATGAGTCAAGAAAAGCAGTACAGAATGTCAACTTGAAGAAGCAATTACAGGTCAAATACCTATTTGAAAAGAGAGCTATAGATAGGAAAATGTGGAATGTTAGAATCCAGGATAAGGGAAAACATGCTAAGTTTGAGGTCCTCTGGATTGGCCCTTATGTCATTTGTAGCAATCATGGTGAGAATTCATATATCTTGCAAAATATGAATGAAGAATTGTTGGAATTTCCAATGCATGGATAATTCCTCAAACCCTACTTTTTATAAGGCATATCCATGTACATTGTACTATAATGTCTCTTTCTTTTTTTGTGATTTTCTCTCCCAAAATTTTCTAAATTTGTGCTTTGTTTCTACTAAACAGATGTCCCCAACTAGAGCCATTGATGGAGCTTGTAAAATCCATGGATATTTTGATGATTTTGGATTTCAAAGTTTTTGAAATTCCTCAATTGTATTAAATTAGGGTTTTAAGTCTACAAGTTAGGGCTTCCAAAAACCCTCATGTGTTAAAACCCTAAACCCCTGATCTAAGCATGCACTTTTGTTATATTTTTGAGTTGACCTCCTATGGTTGGTTCCCAACTATTTAAGTTATAACCTATGTCTAGGTTACATGTGTATACTGATCCCTTGCTTCCTTTTCACTGCTTGAGCCTACACGCCAGAGTAATCTTACATTTTCCTAAGTCTCTATCTAATCCTTTATAAAATTTAGCTAAGTCAAAATTTTGTCAGTCTTTTGGTAAGCTCTTAGAACTTCATCGGTCATCGATATGGTTTTGAAAATTCTCCTTTTATCGATCAAGCCTATCATTCACCTTTTCCTTTTTTAAAATATCATTCATTCATTTACCGAGGAAAGGTCCCCATCTCAAAGCAACATATTGAGCATGTGCTAATTATTTCACTTAAGTTTTTTTGTCCCCCACTTAGCTTGCACCATGTGGTGACTTTTGATTGCATCGCCCGCTCTTTTTCCATCACATTTTTCCCTCCCACCATTGGTTCCCTTTGTGCAATGTGTGATGGCTTCAATGCTCTTGGGTTGATGGATAGGTGTCATCATTCTATTTCATTGCACCATCCCTTTGCATCACATTTTGATTCCTAATAGTATGGGCTGAAAATGCGATGTGTGATATTCAAGATCAATGGTTGCAATGAAGGGGAGGTGATCTGACAGTCATCGCAAGAGTTCTTCAAATCGCGGTTTGTGTTTAAACTGACAGGGTCACAAATGCGATGTGTGATGATAATGGAATATGACCTTAGAAGGGACAAATGGTAACATCCCACTATCTTGCAGAGGAGATGGTCGATCCTCAACTTAGGCCTATGTGAGTGTGATCTATTGACACATGTTTAGGGTGACAGGTGGCGAAAGGCTATTGCAGTGCATGACTCTAGTGCACCATGGTTATCATTTCTCAATGTCAAGGGAAAGTGAAATGTGCAATGGCCCTTTTGAGTTGCAACATGTGGTGTCACTTCGGTTCATCGCAGGGTCCCTTCACATCACAATTTTACTTTGCTAGGCCTAGAGCCTATTTGTCATGTGCGATGGTACAATCATATGGTGAGTAATGAAGGCAATGATCTAACAGTCATCGCATAGTTGATTCACATCGTTGTTGTGAATCAAGAAGACTGAGGCCTATTTGTGATATGTGATGAATGGCATGGTGGGTCCAAATTTGAATATTGTGTCTAAGGAAACATCTGGTAATTTTTTATTGCATCGTGCATCTCCTTTAAATCACAAAAATGGTTTTTGAACTTGGAACAAAGTTTTGATAGGCTTATGTGATGCAATAGAGATTTGTGGTGTAGGTTTAAAGGAGGTTCAATCTAATGATCACATTTTAAACTTCTCTTAAGGCTTGATCTCAGCCATTTATCCATGATTGAGTGGCTAGAATTCAAACTTCAATGACTAGCAGCTTTGTTTCATGAGAACAGCATAATTGATGGTGCAACTACATTTCCAGTGACCAAAATGAATTTGATCAGCTCTAGATTGATTCTTTGTGCTCCTCCCATGTTGTATTAATGGTTATGGTTGTGCAAGTACTCCTTTATGTGTTGCAGGTTCCAAATTCTCTTATCAGGACATGCTCACTTGGATTTTATTGTGGATTTCCCAGGAGCTCAAGGTCTGTATTGATGATGATCATGATGAATGTTTTTTGGTGGTGTCAAAGCCATTATGGTTGGAGTCACTACTCAAGTTTTTGGGCAATTCGAATATTTGGTGAAATTTGAATAGATTTCATCCCTTCTATAACTCTAGTTGAATTAGGGTTAGGGTTTAAAATCAATTCTCAGTTATGCCTACACTATAAAGGAAATTTTTGTAATATTTCAAAGGGTTGGTTCTAATTCTTATTTTTATAATTCTTTGTATAGGTTCAAGTTGAATAGATAAGTCCTTAGAAACTCAGAGAAGAAGTGTTGTAAATTTTTTCTCTGTAATAACAATAGATGACTAGAATACTCATTGTATTTTTCTAAAATCCAAATATCGATATATTATGCTCTCCATTGTTGTACTCATTATCTTTTGAATCAATATAATCAAGGGTTATGTTTGGTTCTCATATCACATTTTCTATTATAGGTGTTTGAATTGTTAGCCTCTATTCAAGGAGTAGAAGTAATTTTTCTTTTAGTTCATTCATTAGAATTTGTGGCGTTGCAGTGTGGATTTGTAAGTAGTGTGATGGCATTGTTCTTTTGTTGATTTCTTACTATAATTTAGTAAGGGTATTAGAAGCCAAAGGTTGGTCTGTTGTAGGGGTTTTACTTCATTTCTAGACTCTGTGTGGATAAGGCATTGGTCAAGGAGATTCAAAAAGTTTGGAGCTAAGGCAGAATCAAACATAAAATCAAATCAAAACCATTTACTTTCCTACATTTTTATTGTTTTGTATCCATTACCACACTACAAGGAACCACTGAAAATATAGGGTTGCAAAGATGATTTATCCCATCAAACTCCCTTCTCCATATTAGTGTGAATAATTTGTTATCAAAGGCACCATTGCATGTTATTATTGTTGCATGGTGTTATAGGGGAACCCACCTTGGTTTTTAGAGCCTAAAGTGTAGAGGAGAACTTGTAAAATTTGTCTCCTAATTGTTTGCCACTAACCTAGGGTTTTTTAGCATAATAAGTAGTTAATCTTTAGGAAAACCTAGACAATTAGTTGGAAACACCAACAGAAGGTACGAGTATTTTTAATGAAATTGTATATCCTTAGGGCTAACAGAAATCACTATACAAATAAATAGGCTACTCATTAGTATTGTTCACAATGCTTAGACAAAGTAAATTTAGTGTTAATTCATTAATTTTCTAGCTTAAAAATAATAGACATATAACCATTCATAATTTCCTTATAATTTGATGGCCAATGTAAATTGGCTAATCTAAAAGTGACGGCCTTCAATTTGCCTATTAGGACTAGGCTTAGCCTCTAGAAGTCATACAATTTTGTGAAAACTCCCCCATCCAATATTTTCATCCACCAATGAATGATCACCACATGTTATACTAGATATTAATTATAGATGGCCATATCCTTTTGAAATAATTCATAACACATAGTATACAACATAATACTAGCTTAAGAGAAAATTAGTCTCTTTGACAAATTAATCATAGACTAATAAATTCATGCCACATATGTAATCCTAGGACCAATTAGGGACATGATCTTCTAGATAATCATATGGGACCTAAATTTATCACATATAAATTAAGTATTTATTAATGAGCAATTTAAAATATATGACAAAGATAATAGGTTGCTAGGAAGAATTATTCATAAGTTATAAAAAGGTGGCAGGTACAAGGCTTTACACAATAGCTAGAACATGATGGTGAAAGTGAATATGATTGATACAAGCATCTTTTCTAGTGTAAATAATATTATGGGGGAAGTTAATAATGAACTAATACACCTCCAAGTAGGCATACATAAATTTATAATCAAACCAATAATTCAATGATGAAACATAATAAAAGAGGAAAATTGTGTAACATAAAGGCCTTTAATTATTGATCCTTATGCTTTTAGGAATTTTTGCATATCAATAGGTTAAAAATATACTTATTAAAATTTTCAAACTCAAAATAAGTACCAAATACCAAAATTTAGGTAGGGTGCCAACACAAGGCACCCCATGGACGTGAAGAACATACTCTAGGAAGATGTGCTATTGAGGCAACAATTGTGGCATCCTCATTCATTAAAAGTAGGAAACATTGGTTAGATTCTACACCATCACCATGATGGAATAATGATGATGAATATATAGAGGTATACCAACAAAAAATTCTATCAAAATCATATCCCAATTTCACTAGAATATCAAGTGGTTACAAAAGTACAAGAAGTTGGTGTCCTACCTTTACCCTTTGGAATTCAAGGAATCTAACAAAAAATTAGTAATATTGCACCTCATCCTTTCCCATTGAATTAATTTCTAAATTTCAACATGCATCTTCTTCAAACCAATATGTATTGTGTGAAGACCACCTAAATATGGGACATAAATATGACCAAGATGTTGCAACAAACCATTTGACTTGAGAGAGATTATAGAAAAATTCCACACAACGGACCCTTATGACTTAATATCTTCTCAAACCTTTTGATGGCATGGGTCCTCTAGGATTATCTCAAGAGTATGGCTTCACATATCCAATCATGAATAAAATTGAGTCCTTTTTCTACCTCCTAATCAAGGCATAAAACAATATTCTTCGCTTTGATGTAATGAACACCAAATTCATACTCACTTATAAATTTAATCCATCAATATTGACACATGTTTAAGTTTGATTGTGTGAAAATATTCTAAAGGCTACAATGATCAATAATTAACTTGAATTTATGGCCTAAAATAAAATGTCTTTATCACACAAATGCATGGATGATCTCTACCAATTCTAGATCATTGGTGGGTTAGTTAAGTGCATTTTTCTTGAGCTTCCATGATTCATAATAAATCTATCATTCCTCTTGCATAAGTAAAACCCTAACACATGTAGTGAAAAATTAGTGAAAACCATGAAACTCTCTATAGGATCAAGTATCAAAGGATTGGTAAAATATTCAAGTACTAATTGATATCCTAAAAGGATCTCTCATAATAATCTAACCACAAAAAAAAATTCCCTTTCCATAAAAGATAAGTAATAAGATGCACCACTTTTACAAAATCCATGGAAAATTAATTGTAGTAACTCATTAACCCCATGAAACTTTGACCTTAGAAACATTCTTCAGCACAATATAGTCTAAAATATTGAATTTGAGGGTTCTAATAATATTCCCTCACCAAATATCTCATGCCCCATTTGTACTTCATCTCATCCTAGAAACACTCATACTTTTCCAAATTTCCAAAAAGTCAATTCTCACACAAACATTATAGAACTTGATGCAAGTCGATATCATGCTCCTTCACTATTATTGAATAGATTAAAATTTGATCAAGGAACACAAGGAAAATGGGTCTAGGTAGGTGGGAAAAACCATATTCATGAGATTCATGAACACTAAAGAATTTTTCAACATAAGTATAATCATGATGAACTCATAGTGTCCATATGGTGTTTGAAATATTTTCTAATAAATATCCACCTCCTAATGTAAATCTAATGATGTCTTGACTTTAGATAAATCTTAGAGAACACCTTATATCTCTTCATCTAATCAAGCAAATCATCTACCCCTGGAAAAGGATATTCATTCGTCATCATCACCTTATTCAACCGCTAGTAGTTGATGTACAAATGAAAAGATTCATCCTTCTTTATAAATATGGTAGGGAACCCCCAAGAAAATATAGTAGGATTAATGTGTTCCTTATCTAACAACCCTTCCAACTATAACCTTAGCTTACTTATCTCCTTTGTATACATTATGCATGGTGCATGTGAAGGGCTCAACTCTTGGAATGAGGTCAATATGAAATTCCACATCTTTAGTGGCATACAAAGGATGACACTACGAAAGTGTCAACGAATTTCCTTAAGATTGGGTGATCATCAAGGGAAACCACATGATACTCATCCTTAGAAATTTCACTCACCATGATAGCGAACATATAGCATCCCTTCTACATACTCCACTTTAGTTACATAGATTATATCATACAAATAGAGATGGATCTCTAAATTCTTTTTTCACCATATGATCACCATGATCATCTGTGCACTCAACTATCTTTCAATTATAATTAATACTTACATGATGAGCATTGATTCAATCGATACTAAATATAATCTCATAAGATCCAAAACCTAGAATACAAAAATATACAATGGCGCTAAATATTGTAAGATCCAACATAGAATAATACACAAGTGATTCTACTACACGTTAACACCTATAGCCAACTCAACCTATCAACAATTACCTTATCTTGCTACCACCAATCTATATTTCTCAACAAATTATGGTAATAAGATCCTAAATCAAATATTATATATATATGTACACTATCAAGCATACATGGGGTATCTATCATTGTGTATTGATAATGAATTGACAGGTATCAACCACTATAATCCCTCTATAATGTATACGAACATCTCCAATAATTTTCTCTATATTGTTGTAGCACCCTAACCACTAGTTGTCATTGATCCCTACAAATAATGCCTAGAAATTTGGCCCTTATAATCTCAAGTAAAGCATGGCCCACTAACCTAAGGTTTCGTGGTCTAAGGTTTACTTGAATATTAAAATCTTAAAAATCTAGAATTGGTTTGACTACCCCTTAATAGTTTCTAGGCATCACGATCCTATGACTCTACCTCAATATTTCTCTACAAGAAGATCCTCCACTATGCTAGACATCTAGCTCTAGTTTTAATACTATTAGGGAGTCCTAGATGGCCTAGAGGAAGTAATTAGGGCTAAGATCCTCAACCCTAGACCCTCATTGATATGGTATAACTACCTATGCTTCCAACTATCATCCTTGACCCCTCACAAAATTCTCTTCTATAATTTTTTCATTCTCCTCAATAATCTCTAAAGTCTCAAGGGTAAGAAATTGAACTACTCTCATAATTTGAGAGTTTAATCCTCTCATCAACCAAGGAGTCTATCTATTGCCTTGACTCAAATAATTGGTTTTTATACTAAGTGGTCATCATACTAACTTTTTTATGTCGTGAGACTCACTAGATTGGCACTACCTAAAGTGAACTAAAAGATAGCATGCATAAAATCTCTCCGAGAATTTTTCCTATGTAATGGTAGGAATATAAACCATGGTTTTACTCCTATTTTCATTAGGTGGTAGTATACAAGTGAGGTTACATGATGAAATATTGAGCCTTAGTTTTATTCCCATATAGCTATACATTAGGAATCAATCAAGTGTCAAAATCCAAGCTTTACTTTTGTGCTACTACTTTTTCAAAGTATATAAAATAAAAATCACTAAAGTTATCAATGTTAATTTAATATTGTAATAGATTTAATATAATTATTACTAGAGTTAAAATAATCTAAAATATACAATTATATTAAAATATATGTAAATAACTAGTGTAAATTTAATAACTCTAAAGTAAATAATTAACATAATAAATTAGATAACACAATCACATAATTCATAAAATTAACATCAAAATTGAATATTTATTGATTTTTATTATTTTTAGTAATAAGAGATCAAATGCTTATCTAAATTCAACCATTGGAATGGTTACTTTCACTCTAGGAAGATCTTAATGGTTTAATTCCTCTAAGCTATGACATACTTGTAGAGGAATTTGTGTAATATATCGCAATTACTCATGCACGTCATTGGTGTTCATGCATCATAGACCTATTCAAGGAAATCCTAGGTGTACAACGTATCTTGAGTTGAAAACACACAATGCATGTCTAGTCTTCTAAGTTTTATGCACAGAGCACACCAACCCACCTTCTTCCTTGAATGATTTCCATGTCATTTCCAAGTTTCTTACATGCTTTATAGAATATTGTAAGGGTCGATTCCAAACCATCATATCCTCTCATACAAAATTAATTTTTCACCTAATAATCAATTATTTATACATTTTACAATCTCTCTTTTAACTCTAAGGTAATTACATATAACTTTTTCTTTTATCTCTATTTTACCAAAGGTTCAAATAATATTAAATTTTATCACCATTTTAATTCTAAAAGGTTATTTATATAGGAAGATAATATTTATTTTGCACTTGAAGAAAAAATTATCATAACGCTTGTCCCCACATAAATTAATTATTTTCCTTAGTAGCACAAGGCACATTTGCATCACAATTAATAAATCAAGATATTGACTATGAATACATTTGTTCTTTTCTCATGTAACACTATTAACATTATGATGATTCCATTATATTTCTCATTTTTAAATTTTTTAAATTTTTTCTCCATAATACTTTCTAGTTTAAATTTGAAATTTGATTCAACCAAAAATTATTGTTAATCAATAATATGAATAGAAATATAGATGCACTTTTAACGAAACTTACATAGAAAATATTTTGTATTTTTATATTATAGAGATAATGGAAGTTTACATGTTAAATCTCCAATATTTTAACTTTGTCTATTTGGTTATTCATGTGCCCCTTATCTTTAAGATAAATGATTTATTATTCAATATAAAATTTATAAAATTATTATTCTATGATGGCATAGAAATTACTTAGTTAATGGAATGCATGTCTCATACCATGCAGTCAGTCATTGTTACTTATCATGTAATCTACATACTTAAAATATATTCCAAGATGATAATCATGAATTTTAGACTACATGACTATCCTCTCTTTCTTTACCAAATGAAAATAAGTACGCACTTATCCCTAAAAAATCATCACTTTATACAGTTACTCAAATAGAGATTTGGGACAAGTCTAAATCTAATAAGGATTCATATGTAAATTAATTTTATTTACACCAAAATTATCATGTTTAAATGCCTAAAATTGTTAGAATGAGATTTCCAACATACATCACCTTGTCATAGACTGACAAATAATAAATAATATGATATAGCATTCCAAGGATCTCAATCTTATACAATACTTCACAAAACACATGTACAAGTTTATTGGGTTGACCAAGTCTAATAATAAAGTACAATAAAATAAAGATGGTAAAAAATCCCATAAATCATATTAAGTAACAATAGAACAACATTCTTAAATTTGTATATTTTAGGTTATATTAATATTTGATTCTTATTTAACTTTGACATCACAAAAAAAATTAGGGTTCTCTCTCCTCTTGTAAAATTTGACATGTACTATGTCTAATTCTAAGAGAATTTGTTTGGTTTTACATATAATAGAAATATTGTTTGATTCACACCAACTCATTTTAAAATACCATATTTTCTAAAGTTTAAGATATAAAAATGTTCTTGGGACCTATGCATCATACACCAACATTATAACCTAGATTGACTTAGGTAGTAAATATGGATGTTGGTTTTTCAAGCAATAAGCCTAGTATCATTACTTTATCCAAACAATTAACTAACTTCACATAGCTCAATAAAAACATCCAACAATCATGCATCATTGTATTTCATTCTTTATTTTAAAAATGTTCCATTTATCTTGAATAATTATATTGGTTAGTTTTGAAGCATGGTTTTAACTAGAGAATAAGTAATTTGATTTCTAAAATATAATTATAATTGTCAATTGAGGATATTAGTATGGGCCGATTACGCTTGATTCATGAAGAGTCAAAGCATATTCATGTCACTAATACTCAATCTTAAACAAGATCATTCAAATGAAAGCTAAATTGAATATTTATTGAAACTAAACATTATGAACTGTGAAAGCATTTAAATGTCTACTCTAATCCATCTGAAACTTATCTTGTTTTGGAATTGGTGTTGTGTTGATGTGGAACAATGACCCTTTCCCAATATCGTGATCAGTTAGCTTGTTCCAATCAATTCTATTGAAGAGAATCGATGAAATTGTTCTGATATGTGAATGAAAACATGATTTTAATCTAAAATGAGCATGATGTAAAAGCTAATCTACCATGATTTCATGCTAAATGATTCAGATATGTGATTGCTAAGCTAATCTAAATGAGATTTAAAACAAAAATATTCAAACCCTAATTATCTAATTAGCTAAATGGATGAATGGAAGCCATTAATGGGAGCTAAGCTATTATGCAACTAAAAATGAACTAATATATGCTAAATGTGAGTAAAGTATGAGTGTGAGTGTGAGTGATTTCAACAGCATAAGTTTTCTTTGAAAGATGGATGATGGATCCATTTGTCTCCAAATAGTGACCTATTTATAGGAAAGAAAATGAGAAATGAAGGGTTGAGATCAAAAAAGCTAATCAATGGTCAAGGATGGAGGAGATAAGAGGCATGGATCATGGATTCTCATCAATGGATGAGAATGCAAGATGATATTTAATCAAGGATTCTCATTCCTTCCAAACAAACACACTTTTGACCTATTTAAGAGGTCAAAGGTTAACTTGCTCAAGAGGTTTCAAGTTTAACTCTCTCAAGAAGCCAAGTGAGAATATTCCCTTTTTCAAATTATTGGAGGAGAGAGAATATTCTTTGGAATATTCTCATGGGTGAGGAAAAAGGATATGTAGTTAATTAAAACTAAATTTAATTGTGCAAAGGAGGAAAATTCCCTTGGAATATTCCTTTGCAAGTGGGAGGAATTTGGATTAATTAGATAATTGCTAATTAAACAAGGTTTTAATCATGCAATTAGGGGATTTAGAAGAATAAAGTGATATTCATTAAATTAAATGATTTAATGAATGGGGGAAAGGTGAAATGACATTTAATTAAATAACTTAGGGTTATTTAATTAAATAAGAAGAATTAGGGAATTAAATTAAATAGTTTGATTTATCTAATTTAATGAGATGAAATGTTAGCGTGAAAGGGGGGAATTAACCTGATTAAATGAATTAGGTTAATAGATGCAAATGACATAATTAATTAAATAGCTAGGCTAATTCAATTAATTAAGTGAAAATATGATGGATTTGAGAGGAAATGATGTTAGTATACCTTATTCAAGTGCATGATATCATTCAGGACATTTTTCATTATCTACATTTTGCCCCTCTTTGAAGTGAGGTACCTAGCGCTTCGGTTCAAAGACTGATGCTCTTTGGATTAAAAACTATTGCTTAAATCAAAAAATAAAAGTTTTCTAATTTTTAGATGCCCCACTGCTGAAGCATAAAGCTGATTCCCTATCCCCTCAAGAAATCGGACGAAAATTTTGAATTTTGGGTTGATTTCTCGATAAAGGTGAAAAACTGCCCCAGGGGTCTAGAAAGGCTCTAGGATGCAAGAAACGTGCCAAAAATGCAAAAAAGATGCAAAATAGGCTCTCATTTGGAAACATTGGTGAAAATGATGAAAAACCCTGGCTTCAAGGTTAAATTAGAGGAAAAAACCCTAATTTTCTATTATAAATAGGCCAAGAAGGGTCACTTTCAATTCAGTTGTGCATTCACACCTTAAGGAATTCTTGCAAATTGAGCTTTGACCCTCTGACGAAATGGCACGACGAGAGCTCCCACAACACATTTCCGACCGGGTTTGAGAGTACCATTGGCTTCCAGGCTCAGGACCACTGGTATGTAACTCGAAACTTGATTTGAAATTTGACTTTTTGATGCATTTATTGCTTTTTGAATTTTAAACTTTGGTGACGTCACTATATAGTGACGCTAAAATTAGAATCGGTGACTTTAAAATGAATTTTAGCAACGCATGTGTGTATTGCGACATATTTCACAATTTATAATTAGGGTTTCCAATTTTAAATTGTGGTGCATATGTTTATAGTGACTCACTTCCTGATTTCAAAATTAGGGTTAGGGTTTCCAAATTTTAAATTGTGATGCATATGTTTCTAGCAATGAGATTTGTGATTTGTAATTTGAAATTCCTTAGGCGTCGTAGTTTAGAATTTGAATTATAGCAAAGATATTGTCATTTTGCAGCCAAAAATTCCAAACTAAGTCAATTTTTTTTCCAGATTTTGATGTCATGCACTACGTGGGTGCAGGAGGCCATTCCACCCTTGATGTTTCATGAGAACTAGCCCACAATTTTGGAGAGACTTGGTGACTTATCTGTGTTACGCCAGGAGCACCTGGGGGAGATCGGCTTATGGTGTGTTTCCTATATGCCCGTCGTTTGGACATATCTGGCTATGAAGATGGTGTTGTACAAGAGATGGCATAGTGAGACTTCATCTTTCCACCTTCTGACAGGTGAGGCAACAATGACTTTAGAGGATGTATGGCAGATTTTTCACTTTTCAATACATGGCGAGTGTGTGATTTATGATGTCAACACTGGATACGATACCTACCATGAGGTAATGGAGATTGAAGACCTCGTTCTAGTCACTTCACAGATTGACCTTGAGATGTATAGAGGTTGAGTTCCTACATTTAGATTGATCATTACAGCCATCATTTCTGGTTTGGTCGCTCCTGACCGACGGAGCAAAGGATTCAGCCCAAGATGGGGCTTGGCATGGCATAGGATGCTCTATAGGAGGACACTATTTGCATGGGGTCCAGTGATGTTTTCCTCATTATATCATGATATGCATGACTTTTTCCACTACGACAATAGAGCTATTGGCACAGGGGTTACTTTGCTTCATATTTGGGCTTGGGAGCATATTGTAGTGCTCCGACCAATCGTGTAGATGGTCAATATTGAGCTAGATGATCTTGTGGTTTGGTGATACAGGGGAACCATCACTCTCCAACATATAGGGCAGCTTGGACTTCCATACTGGCATAGGGTCCTCAATGATATGAAAGTGTTTAGATGGCGACCCTAGCTCTAAATGCCAGCATGGTATGATGACACGCAGCAACTTTTATTTTCCAGATAGACCCAGTACATGTAGGGTCGGGAGAATACTATTATAGAGAGATATCTACCACACATGGTGGCTTGATAGTTTGTCGAGCAGTAGGATAGGCTCGATGTTGCATATAGGGCCATCTTTGTGAGATCAACTCGGGAGGTTACCACATAGGGACCTGCTATCCCAGCTCCAGAGGTGGTTGAGGGTTTTCAGAAGTTAGTGGCACAACCATGGGCATATGACCAGGGATAGGTGGATGCATGGATGACTCCTGCATATGATGCATGGTTTACACCCCATTTCTAGTTGACAAATCTAGTGGGTGCTCCCCCATGAGGGAGACTAAGATGAAGGGGAGCGGGCAGGGGTAGAGGCAAGGGACAGGATGGCCAAGATGGGAAGATTCTTGGGGCTCCACCAGTGGGACAGTAGCCTCTTGTTCAGTCGTAGCCAGTGCAGTAGCAGCCCATTCAGCCCATTCAGCCACCACCACCAAGGCCAGTTCCCCAAGATGTACAGATTTAGCAGGTTCAAACGATTATAGGTGAGTGGGATCAATCCCACCAGCAAATTTTAGTCATCACTTCCAAGAGGGGCTAGGCCAGACAGTAAGTTTTGGCTATTACTACAGAGAGAGACCATGTGAGGTAGCAGGTATATGCCATGACTACCAAGAGAGATTAGGAGATCAATCACCACCAGCAGTTGGAGGCAATGACAGTAGCTACACAGGGCAGGACTGTATCTTCTAGGGTATATAGAGAGGTTGTGATTGAGGCAGCCTATTACAAGATGCACTATCACAAAAATCTTCCACAAGCACTTAGACAACCTGACTACTCACAGAGGAGTGATGCATGGCCTAGGGCTGAGGATCAGCCAAAGAGACAGGTCGAAGAGGGTAGCAGCCATCAGGGCTAGCTTGATTATACAAACACTTTTTGACTTATTGTCCTATTCTTTGATATAGATATACATTCACGGGCTCCTTTTTGATAGCCTCGTGGATATTGCTTTTATGATTTATATACATACATTGATCCAGATATTGTACCTTGACATTCAACATTATATATATATATATATATATGATATGGATTCGGATTCGATATGATGTGTTCATCTTATTTTATTCTTATGAATGTATGGATGCACATGATGTGAGATGATATGCTTACATTTATCATGTATGGATGCACTTTATTTATGCCTATGCGATATGTGATGATATTATATGGATGGATGCAATGTTATATTTGTTTTCATTATCTTTTCATGATATGTCATTGGATGGATGATATGATATGAAAATGTTATGGATGCATTTATTTTTGTGTATTTTGTATGCAATTCATGATTATGACAATGCATATGGATGTATGGATGCAAATACAGATGTTTATACTTATGATATGGATTATATGTGTGCAATAATTTAAGATGCTTAAAATAAAAAAATCTATATTATTTTTGTGACTTAAATGATAATGCAAGATTTATGTTTTATGATATGCTATGGTATGCAATGATTAGTCCATGATGATGCAATATGTATATATTTTGATGATTTTTTGATGCAAGATGGATGCATTGATGATTTTTTTGTGGACTGTCATGATACCAGGTTAGTGTAGAGAGAAGATAGAAGAAATAAGATTAATGACCATTAATTTTGATGATTGCTTCAATAGATCCAACAAGTCTATGATCCACCGAGACTTTATTAGAGATGGTGATGAGAAATGCATGATAATGATGAATGCATGATGATGATTTTCTCACTACCTGGGATTAGGATTTTTTGTTGTTCCTTATCGTTTGATATAACACATAGACACAATGCATCGAGGTATTGATAACCAAGACGAAAATGTATCTAGTGTAATGGACTTTGACTCTGCAAATAGATAGGATAGTTCTTGTTCACATCTTGACATACAGAAACCTCATTGGAATGTAAGTTAGAAGCCTAGAATATATTGGACCAAAGCATATGCAATAGTCAACAAGGTACTCCAAAAAACCTTCCTACACACAACTAAGCAAGTATGTGACAAGATTATTTGACAAGAATACCCACAATCATAGCAAACTAAAGATAATGATCAATTCCCCATTCCTTTCTCTCCAAATCATTTTAGATAGACATCATCAAGAGGTCCTCATAATGATTCATTCAGATAAATAGTAAGAAAAGATCAAAGACAAATAGTTAGTGTTATTTATATCTCTTTCTAGTTTTAATCTAGCTAAGATGATTTTTGATACGGATGTCCATCGTAGGAAGGATACATCCTATAACATGTTGATCAGATGGTTTGGTGTTAGGATGATGATGCTAATGATAAGTCATTGATATAGACTTCACTGACATATTTACCTATGATTTATACTTTAGATTGTGACACTTGGGTTCTCACTTTACGACTTGCTATACTTGCTTCCTATTTGTTTTGCCAAAGGTTGAAGATGGCAATTGATTTATTATGAATGAAGGTTTATTGCGGGTAAAAGTGAAATGGTATGGATGGTTTTGTATTTTTTGGAATATTTCAATGTTTTTGGTATTTTGAAAATGTTCTGAGGTTGTTTTTGGTCTTTTTGAAGGTTTATATGAATATTTTTGGTTTTCAGATTATTTGAGACTGTTTAGGTCTTTTGAATGTTTTCTGATGTTTTTCAATTTTCAATTTTCAAATGTTTTTGTGTTTTTCGATATTTGAATGTTTTTGTGTTTTTTGATATTTGGTAGGCAAAACAAGGATAGACAACTAAGAGGGGGGGTGAATTAGTTGTCTTAGAATATTAAAACTTTTCAAACTTTACTTAACTTAATCTCAGATATGATGAATGAACAATAAACCATGAACAATCAACACATCAAAAACACAGAGAACACCAAAAATAATTTTACATGGAAACCCTATTAGGGGAAAAACCACGGTGGATGTTAGTCCACAATATTATACCCTATTAAAAGTATAATGAAAAATAATGGGAATGCACATGCATTCAGGCACACTGCCTAGAGCTCACTACTCAAATACAAGAGGGCTCACTGCCCAACAATACACAGCAATATCGATTAGATCCACAGGGTGTGAAATAAGAAAATAGCTTATATACAAGCCTGATTACAATTCCAGTTAAGCACAAAAAATCTTCTTCACACTTCGCTCAACCTTCTTCTCACTCTGCTCTACAATCGAATGATTAGATCAATGTTTTCACACTTTCTCTTTCTTTGGATTTCCTTTTCTTTCACACACACACTAACTTCGCTCAAACAATCACTCTTATATATCTGCAACATGAAATACATCAACAACCTTGTCAACCAAAAAAAATACAAAACATATTTACAATGTCGGCCCAAATTTACAAATAAATTTTCAATGTGGATAAAACACCATCGGCTAATATTATGATGTGACCTAAAACAATATCCTCAAGTGCACCAAACATTCAAATTTAAATCTTCAAGGATCTACAACATGTTACAATCACTATGTTGGCCAAGAACATGAAAACCTAAACATACACGAGAAAAATCTTCGACCATGAGCACATCAATCAATGCAGAAGTACAAAAAGGATAGAGAATGATCTAGAAGCATCCAAAAAAAATAAGTACTAATAGAGAAGCATCCATAGAAACTAAGATTACCATAATCACATAAACTTCAATCAGAGACACTGACAGAGACCACACAAACACTATCAGAACACAACTATTCATAGCACGATCAAATATTCATGTGGACCTCTGAGACTTATAGTAAATGAACTAGATATTCTCAGCAATAAACCCTTTATTCCACAACAGTTGATCTTCAACGTATAGAACAAAACACCTTCTTGACCTTCACAGTTCCACTAGCAACCTGCAACTCTTCCTTCAACATTTTTCTCAATATCCTCGACATATACAGCCTTTAATACAATAATTCTAGTAGTGTTGGCATCAATGAAAACCACATATCAGAAATGCAACCATAGCATCCAACAATCTCCCCCTTTGGAATTGATGGCAACACATGATGTGAAAAATACCATCAACACATCTACAATTACTCCCCCTTTGGTTTTGACTCTTCTCCTCAATTGATCTTCTCCCCCTGAAAAGATTGTTCGCATTGCTCATCTCCCCCCTAAAGGATTTTTCACATTGCTCTTCTCCCCCTTTGACATCAATGACAAAGATAAGAATTACCTTCCCACATACAAGCTCTGAACCACATATATGCACATCTGACTACTCCCCCTAAGTAGCAACCATAAAAACATCAATCTGGATCAGGAAATATCTATGAAGCACACGGATTGATGCAAATAAATGCATCTCTAGTTCATATCAAGAGGGTTAATCATCCCTAGCATCCCTCTAAGATACTAAAAAGTATCCTTTGGCAACAACTTGGTGAAAATGTCTGCAACCTACTCTTTGGTAGGCACATACTCCAGTCTAACTTCTTTCTCATTCACCTTCTCCCTCAAGAAGTGAAACTTGATTGATATATGCTTGGTCTTAGAGTGTAGCACTAGATTCTTTGATATGTTGATTTCACTTGAGTTGTCATAGTATATGGCAATAGGTTCATCATATACTACTCTGATATCTTTCAGTATTTGCTTCATCCACATCACTTGAGTATAGTTATTTGTAGCAGCAATATACTTTTCCTCATTAGTAGATAGAGAGATGGATTTTTTCTTTTTGCTCAACCAAGACACCAGCTTCTTCCCTAGGAAAAAGGAACCACCACTAGTTATCTTCATGTCATCAACATCTTCTGCCCAATCTGCATCAGTATATGCACTCAAGGTAAGATCATCATCCTTAGGATACCAAAGTCCAAAATCAACTATTCCTTTCAGATATTTGAAAATTCTCTTTACAGCAGTCACATGAGATTCTTTTGGACCAACCTGAAACCTAGCAACCATACATACAACATTCATAATGTATGGTCTCATCTAGGTTAAGTAGAGCAATCCACCAATCATTGACCTATATCTTGTTTGATTTTCCTTAGGAGAATCATCATTCTAAATTAAATTGCATCAAGTTACCATGGGAGTACAACCAGGCTTTGATTCATCCATGCTAAACTTCTTCAGCAGCTCTTTCACATATTTGGATTAAGATATGAAAATCCCCTTTTCTAACTAAGTAACTTGCAATCCCAGAAAGAACTTCATCTCTCCAATCATACTCATCTCAAATTCACTCTTCATTTCATCAGCAAATTTCATACATAGATTATCATCTCATCCAAAAATAATGCCATCAACAAAGACCTCAATAATCAACTCTTTATCATAATCCATCTTGAAATACAAGTTGTTCTCAGCAATGCCTTTATTGAATCCAAGATTTAGTAGGTATTCATCCAGTCTAGCATACCAAGCTCTGGGGGCTTGCTTGATTCCATATAGAGCTTTCTTTAATTGAAAAACCATGTCTTCCTTATCAGTCAATTGAAATCCATCCGGTTGTTCAATATATACTTCTTCTTCTAGCTCACCATTTAGAAAAGCTGACTTCATATCCATTTGATAGACTTTATAGTTCTTATATGCAGCATAAACAAGAAATAATCTAACAACTTCAATTCTGGAAATAGGGGCAAAGGTTTCTTCAATATCAATACCTTCCATTTGTAATACCCTTTACATACCAATCTTGTTTTATTTTGGACCACTTCACCTTGTTCATTCAGCTTATTCTGAAAGACCTATTTAGTATCAATCACATTTTTGTCTTTAGGTCTAGGAACAAGTATCCATGTATCATTCTTTTCAATCTACATCAGTTCTTCTTTCATAGCTTCCATCCAGTGTTCATCATTGCAAGCTTCATTGACATCTTTAGGCTCAATCTTGTAAATCAGACAATATTCTTCTGCAATTTTTCTCTTAGTTTGCACACATTTATTCTTGTCTCCTATAATTTTATTTTTAGAATGATTTAGCTTCACATACCTTGGAAATTTTGGACTCTCTCGAGCTTCTGGTTCTTTTTTTATTTCTTTTGCACTTGCATTTGTCTCTCCTTCCTGACTTACTTGATTTACTGGTACAAATTGAAGTTGTTTTACCAAAACATATGACACAATTTTAAGCTGATTTTGTGTCTAAGCATTCTTCCCTTTGTTTGTGCTATCTTCCTGGTCATCTGAATCATATCCACAATATCTGGATGATCTAGCAGAGTCCTCATCAACTCTAACATTTGCACTCTCAACCATTTTTCTCAGTCTTTTGTTATAGCACCAATAGGCCTTGCTTTTAGTAGAGTAACCTAGAAAGATTCCTTCATCGCTTCTTGCATCAAACTTTCCTATGTCCTCACCTCTCCTTATGTAACACTTGCTTCCAAAGATCTTGAAATATTTGACTGGAGGCTTATAACCAAACCATAGTTCAAAAGGAGTCTTACCAGAATTACTATTGACATTTACTTAGTTTAAAGTGTACACAGTAGTGCTTACAGCTTCACTCCAATAGATGTTAGGCACATTTCCTTCTATCATCATTGTTCTAGTAGCATCTAGAATTGTTATGTTCTCTCTATGTACAACTCCATTCTATTGAGGGGTTCAGGGAGCAGATAACTATCTTTTGATTCCATGCTCTTCACAGAAAGAATTAAACTCCTTGGAGGTGAACTCACCACCTCTTTCTGACCTTAAGCATTTGATTTTCAAGCTTTTCTCATTATTTTCCATAGCTTTATAACTTTTGAACTTTTGTAATGCTTCACATTTTTCTCTTAAGAAAGCAACCCATATTATCCTAGAGTAATCATCAATAAGTAGCATAAAGTACCTTTCTCCATGAAGAATTCTGACTCTGGAGGGACCACATAGATCATTGTGTAGCAGCTCCAGTAATCCATTTCAATGATGTTGTTTGCTCTGAAAATAAACTCTAGTTTTCTTTCCCATCTGACACCCCTTGCAAATTGTGTTAGCAGGCTTCACTAGCTTAGGTATATCTCTTACTACTTGAGTGGAACTTACTTTGACAATTTTTTCAAAATTCACATGACACGGCCTCCTATTCCATAACCATCTTTCATCTACTTGATAAATTAAACAACTTTCACTAGCAGCATTCAGGTGAAAAATATTACCTTATGTCTTTTTACCTAAAGCAATTACTTTTCCAGAGCTTCCAAGTATCCTGCATCTTCCATCTTTGAATTGAAGATCATAACCCTTGTCCAACACTGTGCTTCAATCCTTCAACATAAAGAATATCATCAGTGTTATGCTTACCACCAAGACAAATAGATCCTCTGCCATGACTCACACCAGCATTGTTGTCTCCAAATCTTACAACCCCACCATCATAATTCTCAAGACTTACAAATTTTCTTTTGTCACCAGTCATATGATGTGAGCATAGCCTGTCAATAACCCACTCATCATTTTCTTCAATTCGGGCTACAAGAGTTTTCTCAACTTTAGCAAATTCAATAGCCACTGGACAGTTTTCCTTGATAGCAAGGAACACCCATTCATCTTCATTTACATTATCTTTATCAAACTCATCATCAGTCACTCCTTCTTCAGCATAGTAACATTTCTTTTAGAATCTAGATTTGTTAGGCTTAGATCTAGGAACTCTTTCAGGACACCTTGATGCAAAATGACCTATTTTACTGCAAGAAAAACATTTAATAGGAAACACTCCTTTATACTTACCTTGTCCTCTACCTTCTTTCTTCATAATCAGTGCTTCCAATTCTTCTACTTCTCTTTCTTCATTTTCAATTTGTTTCATTTCTTCCTCATACTTGAATGACTTTCTAGAAGATTCCCCCAAATCATATTTTTGCTTGTTTCTTTTAGACACAGTAGCCTTGAATGCAGATTTAGTCTTGGGAACAGATTCACCAAATTCACTCAACTCAAAGGCAGCAAGTTTTCCAATCAATGTATCTCTTGTCATATTCGTCAATGATTTGGTTTCTTCAATAGCATGAGCCTTTGCTTTGTAAGAGGGAGGCAATGAACTGAGCACTTTAGCTAAAATTTCTTCCTCTTCCAGGGTACCACCAGAACATCTAATACCATCACTAGTTCATTTACTCTCTGCATAAAAGAAGAAATATTTTCATCTTCACCCATCTTCAAATTTTCATACTTTCCTTTCAAACTTTGTAGCTTAGCCATATTCACATGTACATCTCCTTCATACAAAGTTTTCAGCTTTGTCCAAATCTCATGAGTTGTATTTAGACCTATCACATTTGTCATTTCCGAATCTATCAAAGCACTTAGCAAAGCTTCCATAGCCCTAACATTATTCTCAGCTTCTTTAATCTCATCAGCAGTGGAAGGACCATTCTAAGGAATAACATATGGATTCTTTGTAATCTTCCAGAAGGGTTCACCAATATACCTCAAATGACACTCCATCCTGGCTTTCCATAATGAGTAGTTTGTTCCATCGAATCTAGGATTTTCCTTCTTGTATGATTCCATCTCGAATCACCTCAAGCTTTTAAACTTCTTCATAGGAACCTGCTCTGATACCAATTGTTGGCGAAACAAGGACAGAAAATTGAGAGGGGGGGTGAATCAGTTGTCTTAAAATATTAAAACTTTTCAAACTTTACTTAACTTAACCTTAGATTTGATGAATGAACAATAAACCATGAACAATCAACACATCAGAAACACAGAGAACATCAAAAAAATTGTGGAAACCCTATTAGGGGAAAAACCACGGTGGATGTTAGTCCACAATATTATACCCTATTAAAAGTATAATGAAAAATAATGGGAATGCACATGCATTCAGGCACACTGCCTAGAGCTCACTACTCAAATACAAGAGGGCTCACTGCCCAACAATACACAGCAATATGGATTAGATCCACAGGGTGTGAACTGAGAAAATAGCTTCAATACAAGCCTAATTACAATTCCAGTTAAGTACAGAAAACATTCTTCACACTTCGCTCAACCTTCTTCTCACTCTGCTCTACAATCGAATGATTAGATCAATGTTTGCGCACTTTCTCTTTCTCTAGATTTCCTTTTCTTTCACACACACACTAACTTCACTCAAACAATCACTCTTATATATCTACAACATGAAATACATCAACAACCTTGTCGGCCAAAAAAAATACAAAACATATTTACAATGTCGGCCCAAATTTACAAATAAATTTCCAATGTGGATCAAACACCATCGGCTAATATTATGATGTGACCTAAAACAATATCCTCAAGTGCACCAAACATTCAAATTTAAATCTTCAAGGATCTACAACATGTTACAATCACTATGTTGGCCAAGAACATGAAAACCTGAACATACACAAGAAAAATCTTTGACCACGAGCACACCAATCAACACGAACGTACAACAAGGATAGAGAATGATCTAGAAGCATCCAAAAATAATAATTACTAATAGAGAAGCATCCACAACAACTAAGATTACCATAATCCATAAACTTCAATCAGAGACATTGACAAAGACCACAGAAACACTATCAAAACACAACTATTCATAGCACGATCAAATCTTCACGCGGACCTCTGCAAATTCTAGTAGATGAACTAGATATTCTTAGCAATAAACCCTTTAGTCCACAACAGTTCATCTTCAATGTACAAAACAAAAAACCTTTTTGACCTTCACAATTCCACTAGCAATGTGCAACTCTTCCTTCAACAATTTTCTCAATATCCTTGACATATACAGCCTTTAATACAATAATGCTAGTAGTGTTGACATCAATGACAACCACATATTAGCAACACAACCATAGCATCCAACATATATGATTTTTTTTGGTTTTCAAATTATTTGAGGCTGTTTAGGTCTTTTGAATGTTTTCTGATGTTTTTGGATTTTCAATTTTCAAATGTTTTTGTGTTTTTCGATATTTGAATGTTTTTGTGTTTTTTTATGTTTGAATATTTAGGGATTTTCAAAGTTTTTGATCAAGAACCTAACCTAAAATACCTATCTCATGGGCCTCGGGGGTTGATCAAAGAATAGCCTTGCCTCCGTTATACATGCAAAGACCACATAGTTCAACTGACACGACTTATTAACAACAAGATATTAATAATTGAGGGATGCCAATTTATTATGACAGACTCCTAAAGACTGACCTAGGGTGTCTCGAGGGCACATCAATGATGGCCTTGCCTATGTTTAAGCTCAAAGACTCATAGTTCGACAAGGGACTATTTTTGAATTTTTGATGTTTGACCTTTTTAGGGTTTTTGATATGTTTTGGATGTTTTGGATTTTGACTTTATAATTTTGTGAATGTTTTTGGATTTTCAGTTGTACAGGAATTTGGATGTTTTTGGATTTTGATGAAGTTTAATGAATTTCTTTGGTGTTTTTTGATAACCGTTAAGATATACAAGAACCTGATATGATTCATAATAAATTTCCCCCAGTGTGATATGTGATAGACTACCCCAATATAGGCAAGACAAACTAACCTTTGGAATATGCCAAGTAGTACTAAATGGATTGCGATACTTTACATCATCAAGCTATGACAAGGACGTAGATAAGGCGATGGATGAATAAATAGGATGAATGATGCAAAGAATGGTAGGATAGAGAGCCAAAGAATAGATGTAGGTGTTTTCTTTATGCAAGGCGCCTGTTTGCTAGGTTTTCACCAAGGTACTTTCCCAAAGTGCCGCCAAAGTGGCTTTCACTACATGAAGATTGTTTTTTCTTTACTTTTTCAAACATTTTTCTCATTTTTTTAGATTTTGATCATTTTTTGATTTTTTTGTATTTTCAGATTATGCATAAAAAAATTTAAGATGCAAGTTGTTTATTGGTTCCTACAAGTGTTCACCTTCAAGTGTTGATAATTAGTATGCTCTTGATCCATAGCTTGTTGTGATGAAAAAGGGACCCAACCAGTTAGGCTCAAACTTTCCCTTGCTATCCTGATCTGGAATATTTTTATGATTCTTCTTTAGGACAAGATCCCCTACCTAGAAATACCAACATCTGATCTTCTTGTTGTAGCTTTGTTTTAGTTAGTTTTGATATACTTGCAATTGATTAAGGGCATCAAGACGACGCTCATCCAAGAATTCTAACTCATTCAGCCGAGATACTCGATATTCTTCATTAGTAATCAAGTTTTGTAGTGACAGTCATAATGATGGGAGCTCAACCTTGATAAGCAAGATAACTTTTGATCCATAGACTAGGAAAAAAGGGGTTGCACCTATTAGCGTGCGGATACTGGTTCAATAATCCGAGAGAGCGGGATTTAGTTGTAGATGCCAATCACGGCTAACTTCATTGACTATTTTCTTTAGTATCTTTAGAATGGTCTTGTTTGTAGCCTCAGCTTGACTATTTCCCTAGGGATAATATAGGGTAGAGAATTGGTGTTGGGTATTGAATCTTTGACATAGCTCTTTCACATCCTAATTCTTAAAGGGGGTTCCATTATTTGAGATGAGGGTTTTTGGACCACCATAACGACAGATTAGGTAGTTCAGGATAAACTTGGAAATTTTCTTCCCTATTATGTAGGTCATAGGAATGGCTTCAACCCACTTGTTAAAGTACTCAGTGGATGTTATGATAAGCTTATGGCCATTGGATGAGGTTGGACTATTTTTTCCTATGAGATCAATTCCCCACTATGAAAAATGCCAAGGTGTGATCATTGGTTGCAATTCTTGAGTTGAAGTATGAATCAGAACTCCATGTTGTTGGCACTAGACACACTTTTGCACATACTAGTGAGCTTCCCTTTCCATGGTTGGCCAATAATACCCCATCCTCAATAGTTTCTAAGCTAAATTCATACCACTATAATGGGAACCACATATGCCATCATGTACTTTTGTTAAAGTTTTCAAGGCTTCCTCTTGTTTAAGACATTGTAGCAAAAATCCCTTTGATGCTTCGGTGGTAAAGGGTATTGCCTAAGATCACGAATCGAGATGCCTTCTTGGAAAAGGTCTTTTTAAGGTTTGAGGTGATATCATATGGGAGGATTCCTCTAGTAAGGTAGGTAAATATGTCATGATACCATGGGGATCTAGGACCAATAATGACACACATGAATTCAAATTTAGGGATTTCAAAAGTCGGTACGACAAGTTGTTCTACCAAGAATTCACACTGCAGGATGTTGTTTAGCATGTCTAACAATGATTCAATTGTTTCCATTGTATCTACTACTCTATTGTTTATGTGAGGAATTTGATCAAAGGTTATGTCTATGAAAAGGTCCTTGAGACTTTCTACCATCTTTTTGTAAGGAGTGAGCTTATCATCCTTAGTTTGATAGTCGTCATTGACTTGGTTGATAACTAGTTGTGAGTCTCCATAGACTTTCATCTCTTGTATCTACCACTGACCACTATCCTTAGACCTGTGATTAGGGATTTGTCCTCAACAATTTTGTTAGTACAAGGGAACGATAGCCGGTATGACTTTGGAATGCAATCACCTTGAGGGGTGATGAAAGGAATACCTGCTCTTCATCCATGTTGGGTGAACGATCCATCAAAGTACATCTTCCACTAAGTTGTGAGATTGATAAGGAACACTGATTCATTAGGAAACTCAAATATTAAAGGATTCTTTGAATAAATAGGTACCTTTGCTATTTGTTCTGTGATCACTTGTCATTTGATTTCCTTACGTTCTACATACTCTATGTCAAACTTTGCTAAGATCATTACCTATTTGGCCATTCACCCTGTGAGAGTTGCTTCGGATAACAGGTATTTCAATGGGTCAATCTTGGTAATAAGTTTGATTTGATGTGACAGCATGTAGTGCCTGAACTTTTGTGAAGAAAAAACTACTGCTAATCATGCTTTCTTGGTGGGTGAATAGTTCATTTCATAGTCCACCAAAGTCCTACTGATTTATTAGATATCTCTTTCCTTTTCATTTTCATCATGTTGTGCCAGAAGATCTCCTAGTGTTGTTGATGTTACTAAGATATACAGGATCAGTGGTTTTTTTGGTATTGGCGGCATGAGAATTGGAGGTGTTAGTAGATAGTCTTTGATTTTTTGGAAAGCTTTACCGCACTTCTCATCCCACTTGTAAGTTATTCCTTTATGGAGAAGATGTGAAAAGGGGTGGATTTTATCTGATAGTTGTGTTATGAACCTCCTAATGGACTGCAATCTTCCTTGTAACCCTCTCATCTACTTTAGTGTTTGCAGTGGTTCCATGTCAAGGATGTCTTTTACCTTTGCTAGATCAATTTCTATCCCTCTTTGTGAGACAATAAAGCCAAGAATTTTCCCTGATGTGACCCCAAAGACACACTTTTTTGGATTCAATCATACCTTGTATTATTCAAGTCTATCAAAGATGGGCCCTAAGACTTGTATGTGCTCACTTCTATTCTTTGATTTTTCCAAAAAAAAATTGACATAATCTTCAATTGTTTTGTGGATCATGTTGTGAAAGATGAGGGTCATTGCTCTTTGATAGGTTTCTCCTGCATTCTTTAACCCAAATGGCATCACGTTCCAACAATAGGTTCCCTATGGACAAGTGAATGCAATTTTTTGTTGATCCTCCTTGGCGGTCATGATTTGATTGTAGCCTGAAAAACCATCCATGAGTGACAACATTTCATGCCTTGTTGTTAAGTCTACAATGAGGTTGATATTAGGAAGAGGAAAATCATCCTTCGCGCATGCCTTATTTAATTCCCTGAATTCAATGTAGATTTTGATGCCCCCAGTGGGTTTTGAGACTGGTACCAAGTTCGAAACCCACTTGAGATAGTCTATCGGTAGGATGAATCCAGCATTAAGAAGTTTCGTAATTCTAGTTTCACCAAAAGTGCTATCTAAGGGTGCATCTTCCTTAATTTATGCTTGACTAGGTTGGCTTCAGGATAGACTACTAAGTGATGCAAAACTACTTCTGGATCGAGCCCTGGAATATCTGTGTATGACCATGCAAAGGTAGCTCTTCGCTCCTTCAAGAATACTACTAGGTTCTTTTGTTCTTCATCCAACAAAGATTCAACATAGAAGGTGATCTTAGGTGCTTCTTTTGTTCCCACATTGACTGGAGTGGCCTTTTCTACTAGCATTGCTAACTTTTCCAGGTGCATTGCACAAACGAGGTGATTGAATCCCTCATCCTGGGGCACCTTAGAGAGGTTTTCACCTTTGGATGCATCCTTTTTTTTACTATTTTAGGATTAGAGAGTGCCACAGTGTGGTTTTCACTCAAGGATTTGCATGTTAGTTGCATTTCATCAATTTTGTGACTGAAGGATTCAATTGTCTCCCCATCGTACACCCCTGTGTTGAGCTCTATTTCAAAACTTGCTTTGTGATCTACCCATGGTAAGTTGTCACAAAGACCCATAAATTCTAAGGCCGCTTCATCATTTTTGAATAAATCTAGAATTGGTGGTCCTTGTTGGTCCATGTCAATGAGTTGGGGGTATACTAGGCGTATTTCAGTTGGTTGATCACTCAAAGTGAAGGATGTTATGGATATCATGAAGAGGGAGTTATTCTCAAATGGGTCAGCAACATCAAGGGGGAAGTCATCTAAGGTCATATCACGTGATGTAGGTAACCAAGAGGAAGCCTCAACCTATTTAGCGGAAGTAAATTTTCCAATAAGGGTGACCTTGCTAGTAGTACAACCTAGGCCAATATTCTTTAGTCGTTTCTCAGGAACAATTGGTTCTAGTAAACCATTATCATTTTTTCCTAGCTTCTCCTTCTTGTTATATCCCCATCCCTTCATTAGCTACAAGCCTTTGTTATCATCTTCCATGGGATGAGTGGGAACAAGTCATTCATCTTGATAGAGGAGTTTTGAGATATTGTCCTCATTGACATCTTCTTGATTCAAATCCCCTGACTTGATGAAGGTAGTAGCTGCCATCTTGATTGTTTTAGGCTCTTTATTTCTAGATGTGGGTTTCCCATGAGATTGAGGAGAAATAGGTAGCTCTCTTAAGACAAAGGTGTTCTTCATTAGCTTATAGTTCCCACAACCATCATCTTGGATCACTACTTTGATATCACGTATGTTTTACACAATGAGTGCCTTTGTTTCAGAGGTAGATGCAAGGAATGACAGGTCAACAAATGAGGTAGAAGGTGTAGGCCCTTCGTCATTCTTGGGTACTTGGGGGATCTTACAAAACTTGGCCTCAAGATTTTTTTAGTAGTAAAAAGGCTTAGGATCTCCATGAATGGTAATATCTCTACGTCCCTTGAAAGGAAACTTCACACATTGATGATTAGTCAAGGCTATAGCTTTTAGGGAATGGATCCATGGTCGACCAAGCAAGATGTTATAGGGAAGATCAAGGTCTAACACTTGGCATGTAGTTTTTGTGATGAGGGGGCCCACTTGGATGGGTAATGCGATGATTCCTTGTGATACCTATTCTTGGTCATCATATTCCCTGATGGTGGTATTCTTTGTTTTTTCAATAGTATCTTCTGAATAGCCCAAATTTTTGATCAATTGAAGGGTGCAAATGTTCAATCCAGCACCTCCATCTACTAAGACTCTTTTGACCTTGTTCTTATGAATGGTAACCTCAAGGTGTAAAGCACGATTATGAGATGGCTGTGACGGTAGGTCTTGCTTGGAGAAGGTGAGAAGGTGATTAGCAATATGGCCTACTATAGGTTGAAACTTATATGTATCAATATCCTCAAGAATAGATGACTCTAATAAAGTTTTCTCCAAGATCTCCCTATATGCGGGGGATAGCCTCAATAGTTCTAATATTGATATGTGTGTGGGGGTCTTCTTAAGCTAATCTAAGAGATTTTACTTGCTAGGATTTGATGTTGGGAAGTAGGTTGTGCCCTAGATTGATATGGGACTCCTTGGATGGTAATTTTTCCACATCGTGTGGTGACTCCACACTCTGTACTAGGCCCTTTAATGGTGACAATGATAATGACGCTATCACAAGAAGCCACTACATTGGAATAGGTATATTGCACATTTGTGTAATCCTTAGCTTTTCCATTGTTATTCCCTTTGCTATGATCTAGCATAAGCTTCTTGTATATCTTAAGATCTTGATTCTCGGCTAGTACTTCAACTGATATGGTGTCATTCTCTATGAGGTCTTGGATAATATTCTTGAGTCTCGTGCAGTTTGTCATTTTGTGTCCTTTGATTTTGTGAAAGTCACAAAGGTCGTTCTCATTGTACCAGGATGGTTTCTCTTGTGGTTCTTGGTAGTTTTCAAAGTTGGAAAGCGTTATCATATTTGACTCTACCAATTTTTTCATGATGGTTTCTATGGGTTTAGATAATTGTGTGTACTTGTATTTAGGATAGTTTTTCTTGTTAGTGGTTCACCTTTGTTGCATGTCGATGTTGTTAATTTTATTTTTCTAAGGAGGTGTTTGCTACACAGTTGGTTGGATGTTAGCAACATGATTTTTGTTCGGCCTAGGGGCACTTAAGACTACCTTAGCATCTACTACACCATCATTTGTTACGTTATTTTTCTTAGCCCAAACACGAGGCTTATCGTTTGAACTAGAGTTGATGGGCGGTTGTCTTTGTAAGCTTGAGTGTTTCCTTGTGAGATTAGAGCTCTCTTAATGTTAAGGGCTCTAGGGAAAAGCTCGGCATAATATGTGATGCATTGCATTTTCAAGTGGAATGATAGTTTTGGATCTAGATTTTTTATGATGATTCCCACTTGTTGTTCACTAGGAAGAGGCCATTTGCTCTTACTAGATCTTTGTCTCCATCATTGTAAGAAATTAGTGAAAGTTTCTCCTTTTTTTCCTGAGAGTGTACATTTCTTCTAGACTTACATCCATGTCAAGATTAAAGGAGAAGTGATCGATGAATTTATTGGTATTTTCCTAGAAAGTTTTGATGTCAGGAGGTAGATGAGAAAACCAATCCATGGTAGGACATTTTAAACTTCAAGGGAAGAGGCACATTAAATATGAATTGTTGTAGGCCACCTCCATACACATGATGTTAGACTCTTTGATATGATCCATAGGAATTCATCTCCCTTTGTATTTTTCAAGTTTGGAGATTTCAAAACCAAGAGGGAATGGTACCATTGCGATGTTTTGGTTAAATAAATAAGGACATAGATTCTGTGTATGGGGCTTCCTTGTATTTCCTATCCAAAGGTCCTACATTTCTTGCAAATGCCTTAAATTGTGAAGCTAGATCATCTTGTGGATTTGGATAAGGAACATATGGTGGGATAATGGATGATTCATATGTGGGATTTTGATATGATAGGGTGTTCTATGGGGTGCATTGTGGTATGATATTTTGTGAGGGTGATTACGGTATCGATGTATATGTTCCTAATGTGTTTGTGTTGTTGATGTTCTATTGAGGATTATAGTAGGAACTTGGTTCTTT
Source organism: Sequoia sempervirens (assembly GCA_007258455.2). Classification (NCBI taxonomy): domain Eukaryota; kingdom Viridiplantae; phylum Streptophyta; class Pinopsida; order Cupressales; family Cupressaceae; genus Sequoia; species Sequoia sempervirens. The sequence continues at coordinate 16,169,307 of VDFB02000010.1, read as the reverse complement.
TTGTTGCTATTGTTGGGCATATTGTTGAGCTAGTAAGGCTTGTTGTTGTTGTGCCACTAGGGCTTGCTATTTGGATTGTTGTTGTTGCACCACAAGGGCTTGTTGTTGTTGTTGCAATGCTAAAGCTGCTTGATGAGCTTGATGTTATTGTTGGGCTAAGGTTGCTTGTTGTGTTGCGAAGGCGGCTTGTTGTTTTTGTTTTTGTTGTTTTTGTTATATTGCTTGTTGTTGTTGTTGCTATTGGGCTGCTAAGGTTGCTTGTTGTTGTGGATGTTGTTGGATGGCTTGCTAATAAGCTTGTTGTGCTTGTTGTAAAGCTAGGGAATGTGCTTGTTGTAAAGCTAGGGAATGTGCTTGCAATGTAGGATCAGGTGGTTGTTGGGATATCTAAGATGGATTGTGATTTTTGATGTTTTGATTGGGTAGCAGATTGTTGATGAGAAGTGGAGGGTTCCCTTGGTTTAACATCCATTGTAAGATGGTGTATTGATGTGGGGGAATGTAAGTTTGAGGTCCCGTTTTATTTTTCATGGTAAAGGGGACCATGGGAAAAGATGAAGATGGTTCCATTAGATTTTGTGATGGAAATGACACAGTAGGACCTTGAGGCCATTGATTAAAAATATTCCCTTGTCCCATGTCTTGAGGATTTCCTTGTGCTAGAGATGTAAATAAGGTATTACCTAGGCTGGTGGGATTCGTGACCAAGGGATTGTTCTGAGATGGGTTGATGATGGATGGGGTGGATGTGTTTTGTGACACCAATGGTACAGATGAACCAATGGGAGGATTGACTAAATATGTCCCTATCTGCATTGAGGGTTGACTTTGTGGTGTAGTATTGACATGCCCTTGTGTGTTGTTTTGAGACATTTGTTCTATACTGCTTTGCATAATGGTGGGAACACTTGTGGTACTCATGGGTATGGATGAAGAGGGGTGTCCTTGATATTGGAGGTTGTGGTGGAATAATGAAGTTCAAGAGGTTTATATGGTTGTTTGGGATCTTTGGGAATAGGAGGAGCACCAAAGGTAGGTTCCCATGTAATTTTTTGGGATGGAGGATTGGTATCGAGGGTACCCACAAGTGTGTTGCTCTCAAATGGAAGAGTTAGACCAAAGTCCTTGGAAAAGCTAGTTGCAAGACTAGGAGTGGATATTTGAGTTAGCCCTAGTGATGGATTTTTAAAGTCGTGTGTCAAATTTTGTGCAACAAATGATGGGGAAATAGGAGCTACATTTTCAGAGGCTTGGAGTTTCATGATTTCCTCCCTAGGAAGTTCAAATGGATTGTTTGTGATGTCTTCTATCTCATATGGTCCTGACGGAGATGATGTTTGTTGTGATGGGGTAACTTGAATTCTTGGATCAAATTCTAAAGGATTTGGATCACTTGAGGTAAATGTGAGTTTGGTTTTCTCCATGATTCTCTTGTGTTGTGATCTCGTCTTTACCATAAATTTTGTGTCACCTTTGAGAGAGTTGTGTTGTGATTTGTAATGTTTGAACTCTCTAGTTGACTCAAATATAGGTAAAAGGGATGCTCTAAGTCTTTTTGGAGCAATGATGATAGTGGGGGATGAAAAATATTTGTGATGTGGAAATTGATCTTTGCAAAAAATTTGGGACAACACTTTTGACTTACACTTGATGTTTTGATGTTGGGATAAAGGATGATGATGAACTTGGAAATATTTAGGGTAGACTTGTGACCTTCAAGATGAACTAGTTCAAATATGATAACTAACATAACTAAATGCATGGAAGAGGATACATTTCACATACAAAGTAGCCAAGTTAGGGTTTTGGGTTGATTGATGTCCAAGTTAAAAAATAGTTGGTGTATTCAAATCTTTTGAAAACTTAAATGAGGTGAAGGATGAAATTTGATGGAGGGGTGAATGAAATGTTTGACCCAATGTGGACTTAAAGTGAACCTTTGTTTTCCAAGACCAAGGTGGTGAGAATGATGCTAGACCTCTAAAATTTTCCAATCTTGAAGACTAATGTTGACCTAAATGAGATGATAGATGTGGGTATGTAAATTTGGTTCATTCCTCCTAGCTCAAGCATAATAGTTTATTAACAAGAGGTGATGATTGTGATAAAGTATTAAGGCCCACTTCCTACCAAACTTTAAATTACAATACCTATGTCTGTAATGGCAGCATGTAGATATTTCCCTACCAATTTTGATTGTGTAATAGATCATTTTGAGCAGTTCAAAACCATGAAAAGGACCAAGGTTTTAGATAGGTTGATTATCATGAAAAACACCTAGTTTTGACTCATAAAGAACATGTACATGTGTGGATGTTTCCTCAATGTGCATTCATAAAATTTTACTAACAATTTGTTTATGTTGAGGTAGAGTGCTAAAATACAGTTTTTGATTGCTTTTGAACTGAGATGCCTAAGTTTAAAGTGACAACTAGTAGACCTTCTTTTGGGGATCCTAACTTTGCGTGATATCATCTAGAAAAGTTCAAGTTTATGGAAGAAAGGAAGATATTTATTGCCACACAGGTGGTGCTAATATGGGTCGTCCAGCCTCAATATCATCTTGTTCCTCTTCTTTTTCTAAGATGTTTGCAACGTTTCTCCACTGAGCTAGTGTTTCTTTTGTGAAAAAAGTGAAGCTTCTCAAACTACTAATGATATCGATTTGTTCCATGTTAATGAGTTCAAATTTTGGTTGAATGATAGCACCTTCAAGATCAGGTTGTTCAACGAGAGAAATTGGTATCCAAATAGTCATGTGGGGTTCAATTGTGTCAATTTATCTTGCTTAAGTGAATTTATTTTACCATAAACACTCATCTTGATTAAGTTTTCAAACTAAATTTTTATGTCAAGAACGTCATAACTTTCACAATGTCCATTTTGTGAGAATCATGAGGTTGAAGCCATAATTTCCTATGTTGTCTTTGGAAAATATGGATTGAGATATAATTCAAGATATTTAGAAATCTCTAAGGATAGAAATCCTTAGGATAAGCAGTAATATCAAGGCTATTTCAAAAGGTATCCATATTTAAGCCAAATTGTTTGAAATTTTGAGGAAGATAGTGAATGTTTGTTTTGTAACATTATGGAACCAAGAAATGTACTAAAATGACTCACAATCATTTACAATCCTAGGTTGAAATGGCCATACTTATTGAGTCCCCACTCAAATTTCTCCAAACACTAAGACATTGCAAACAGTTAGAGATTTGGCGACACTGGCTCCCCTCCACGGCACACACTTCTCGGGACCACCAAATCTCAAAATCCTGAAGATCCTAAGATCTTAAGGATTTTTCTTTTTCAAAAATGAATAGTACAAATTTGGGGCAGCTTCAAAATGACCATTCTTGCACCAACAAGCATTAAGGATTTTTGGTAACTAAATAGTTTGGCTCTTAGTAACAAACCAAGAACACCTATCCATATACACACCCGCTTTGCCACTTAAGGCTCTTACTATCATTCCCATTCCACTTAAGGCATGGTACTAGGTGCAGTATGTTATACAATCTAGGATAGAAGGTACTTTCTCACAATTTCCAAACTTTTAATATAGCATGTTGGTAAACGTGCTTGCAAGAACTTTGCTATGAGTTTCCTGTTGTGGGGTGTGTCTCATAGTAAGTCCTCTCTTAAGGGTGACACAAAGCATAAGTGTACTTAAGTATTTCTCTTCACCCAAGATCGCACAAGGTGCAAGGGGATTCGATATGTACTGTAAGTGCACACAAATAACAAAGTACACTTGGAGTATTTCTCTTCACCCAAGATCACATGAAGTGCAAGGGGATTGGATACGCACTACAAGTGTGTCACAGCAAAGCAGACACTAATTCATTTTATGAACTATGAAAGCATTTAAATGTCTACTCTAATCCATCTGAAACTTATCCTATTTTTGAATTGGTGCCATGTTGATATGGAACTGTAGACACTAAAAATTGTCCTAGGCCTGCGACTCTTAATAATTCTTCCATTGTCATTCTTCATAATTAAATTATTTAAATTATTTAATTATTTTCTAAAGTCACATATCCTCTATTAATTAAATAATCTTAATTTATTTAATTCATTCATTCTTATCTTTATTCCCCCTCGATTAATTAAATAAATTTCATTTATTTAGTTACATCACTAATTAAGTCTATCTTCTTTCTAAAATTAAATAAATGCTTATTTATTTAATTTTTATGTCATTTTCCACTATAATTAAATGATTACTTTTAATTATTTAATTATTCATTAGCTTTTTCTCTCTCTTTAATTAAATAAATTTTATTTATTTAATTTAATCCAATATCTTGTATTTTGAATTAAATCATTATTTAATGCAAAATGATTCCTTCTTATCATAATCTTCTATAATTAAATAATATCTTTATTATTTAATTACTCATTGGCCGCTCAAATTTTAAAAAGATTTGATTTTCTCTAACAAACTGCTTTTTCTATCTTGACCTTATCTTCTACATTTAGTCCTTATCTATCTGCGTCTTGATTAATCTCCACCATCGATTGAATTATCTCTAATTTAATCTTGATCATTAATCTTTATCATTTTCTATAAGTTATCCCTATCCCCATTCCATGCCTCATCTTTTTAATCTTGATCATCGATTAATTATCTCTCAATCTCAACCTTTTATTCAAAATCGTCTTGCCTATAAAAGGGCTCTATCATTTTCATTGCATCAATCTTGGAAGCTTTAGAAATCTTAGACATATTTTTCTATTTTTCCATCTTGTTTAGTAAATCCATAGCCATTTAAAAATCTTTTATATTTTGCTATTACTATTGTCTTTAGGCCATATTTGCATGCTTAAGTAAAATTTGAGGGCAAGTATTATACTATAGAAAAATGGAGAATGTAATGAAGGGGATTCATGGAATGCATGAGGATTTGGTGAAATCTTTCGTTTATTTATGCTTTATATTCCATTGTGCTTCATTATTAGCTAGGGTTTATTTTCTTTACGCTTTGTATTGCTAACCTGGATTTTTCCCTTGCTACATTTGGTGAACCTGACGTGAAGGACAAATATTCTATATATTTTGTATGATTTCTTTTATTTTGCAGGCTTTAGGTACGGTTCAATGCAATCGCCAAGCTAGAGTGACACAATCACAAGTAGAACGATGCAACTACTTTATGTTAGGACATATTTCGATTTTCTTCAATCTCGATTTATTTTTGTTGAATCTAGCTCATTTAACTCTCTGGTTTATCAATTTAACCCTAGGTTCAGGTTGTAGGAATCATTAAATTATTTGTGTTTGGTAGGTTTTCAGATATTTTGCAGGTTTGGGTTTGTGCTGCAACTGGCTGTTGTTCACCGTATCCGCCTTTCTTGTTCACCGCAACCATCAGAAATTTGAGTTGCATATGCTCAGGTGAACCACAATTTCCACCCCCTAAGCCGCAATCAATTTTCCTAAAATGCATTCAATATCTCCTGTGAACCACATCTGCCATTTTGCAATGTAACTACCTGTTGAGAGTTTTCTTTTAATTTCTACAAGTTTTTGTTTGTTTTTTGCATTTCTGGTTCAATATGCTAGGGTTTTTTGGTTACTGATATTCTATTGGCAGCATGTGGCAAGATGAGGAGTATTATATAAATTTTTTTATTGTGTAGGTCATTTGTCTAAGGTTCAAAACTAAAACTCTCGTTTGTCGAAGACTTAAATTTGAAATTACTAATGAAATCTGATCAAGACGTTCGTCGAAGACTTGGTTTTGAAACTGATTTTCTGTATAGCTTAGAACACATTTCATTTGGTGCCTAAAAAGAATCATTGTGTGTTGTACTTGGTGCTTTTGCATGCTTGTGTTTAGATTAGATCCCAATTTAATAACAAAAGTATCCTCTCCCCTTGCACACTTGTGAGATCCTGGGTGCAAGAGAAATTTTTATTATCTTTAGAGGGCCTACATTAGTGGGAAAAATTACTCACCCCAAGGGAATGACCCAAGCGGTAACGGGCTAAACCCAAGTCCTTCCGAACTGCTATAGAAATTTGTGATTGCAAGGAAAGTTTGCAATCAACGGGAGGTGGTACATGATATCCCTCCCACAGTATCATATGATGCAAAAATCCCTTGTTATAAGGGTTGGGAGGCCTCTTGAGGGAGTTTATCACAGTACCCCCTAAACTAGAAGCCCTTACAAAACACCTATTGTTTTTAGAATCCTAGCCTTTTGGTCGTTTCTTGGTATGGTACAAGGTACAGTAACATGCCTGAAGTTACTCACAACTGACTCCCTTGAGTAGAGATAGAAAATTTTTCCTTGTGGGGAATTTGAAGTTGGTGCGCCCGTAGAAGTGAGTGTTGTGGAGGGGGGCCAATGCCATCAAACTTCTAGGCTATCCACTTTCGAGAGGGATAAGTGTTCAACACTGATCTGGGGTATTTCAATGGGCCTATACCAAGTATACACACCCTTTCCAACTAGGATTCATGATTTTTTGTCTATTTCTATTCTCATTGCAAAATTAAACTTTTCACACTCAAACCAGACAAGAAACAAGTGTCTTCAGACTGTCTTCTACTTTTCCAAAATTTGATCAAATTAAAAAAAAAGGACACAAATAAACACCTACAACTTGAAAAATCACAATCATATTGAAACACATTTTCAAACCTTGTCAAAAATTATAGAAAAACTAGACTTTATTCACTGTAAACCACAACTACTACTATGAAACACAACTGATCGTTAAACAACGCATCTGCAAAATTTGAACCACAACTGTTGATAAACAATGCATCTGTTAAACCTGAAACGCAATTAACTACCTTGAACTGCAATTTCCTGACACTCAGAAAAACAAATTTCACTGTCATAATATGAGGTCAAACATTCAAAATCTATTTCGGATTACCTTTTTTACAGTGGTCTCTATACAAAAACTAGAAAAATTTGCTCAAATTGCCTGGACGACAATGGGTGTTTGGTTTGAAGGCTATTGGATTTGGGTTGGGGGATGGCCTTTCTGGGGATGCGGCAAGCGAGAATGCAGATGACGAATAGGAGGGAGCAGTGTTCGAGGACTGGAGCCCAGAGAAAGGTGGGAATCTAGGTGGAAAGGTGGCATCTGAAGGTAAGTTTTCCCCTAACTCTTCTCTGAAGTACATGGTTTGTGGGTCCAGGTGCCTTGGAAACCAGGCTGAGGACAATACTATGTGGGATCACTCATGGGAGGATCCAAAGAAGAAGTGGGTTTCACTATTTGGAACCAACCCGATGGGAAAGTCCATTTTTCCTCTAGTAAGCAATATTTCATCCCCTGCGAGTGGGAAGTTTTTTATTCTTGTCCCTGACCCAGTAATTGACCATAACGTTTCTCTAATGAATTCATCACTGGTTGGAAAATTTATGGGTCCACGACCAAATATTGAGGTTTTCAGGGACTTTGTTAAGAAGAGATGGAGAGTCAAAGGGCAAGCAGAGGTTGCAGCTCTACCTAAAGGTTTTTTCTCTTTTTCTTTCTCTTGTGAAGAGGATAAACTGGAAGTTCTGTGTGGTGGTCCTTGGGTCATTGGAGAGTCATCCCTGGCTATCAAGAAGTGGTCCCCAAAAATGGATTTCTCAGATGCTTCCTTTGAGGCAGTGCCTGTTTTGGTGCGTTTACCTGGGTTACCATTGGAGTTTTGGAACTAGGATGTTTTCAAGGGTATTGCTAGCTCCTTTGGGGAGCTCCTATCCATCGACGCTATGACTTCATCCAGAAAGAGGTTAGTTTTTTGTAGAATTTGTGTGGGGATTACCCAATCCTCATATCTACCCTCATCAATTCAAATAGTTTCAAAACTTGGAAAATGGACTCAACCAGTTGAGTTCGAGACTCTTCCTTTTGTGTGCTTTACTTGTAAAAATTTGGGCACTGGGTGAAGAAATTTCTGAACAATAAGCCTAAACCTAATGAGAAGGTGGTTTCTAAGGAGACCAAGATGTGGTAGGCTAAAACGGTGGAGAAGCCCCAGGAGGAGGAAAATAGAGGAGACATCATTGTGGAAGGCCATAAAATTAGTGGGGAGTGTATCCCCAATCCAGAAGATAAAAAAAGTTGAGGAATCATGTAAAGGAACTGATAATCTTACAAATTCTAAAAGAGAGGTTAATGACCCTAACAGAGAAGATGTAGACTCGAGAACAAGGGATTCCCAAGAGGAGGAGGAAAAAGCATGAGGGAGTGTTGTAAAGAAGAATGAAAGTTTGAATGTAATTCCAGACTCAGTGACCGATAGTTTGGAGGAAACATCTCGTTATGATTAGAGTAAGGCAAGAGGGATGGAGGATTTCAAGAAGTCTAGGGAAAATATTTCTCTCTTCTAGTTAGGATGAGTCTCAAAATTCCTCGGAGATTGTGAAATCTACATTTGGGAACTATGTTGGATCTCCCAGGGGGGGAATGATGTTAGCCATTCTCTACTAAATATATTTGTTGTAGCAAATGACATTATGGATGGGCAAGAGTTTATGGGTCTAGAGGATCTATATCTTGAAGAGGAGAGCCTATACACTAAAGTTGAGAAGAAGAAGAAGAGCAAAAAGGGGAATAATATAGTGGGGGTTTCTACAAGAAACAAATCAAAAGCAGATGTGGGAGTTTTGAGAGGTTCGGGTAGAAAATCAACTAAATGGCATAGAGAATAGGTATGCTTACAAAACATTGCAGATGGAACTCAAAAAGCCATCCTGGATTTATGCAGAACCCCATCAACAAAATGAAGTTTATGTCATGGAATATTTGGGGACTAAACAGTTCCCATAAACAAGAAATTTTGCGCAATTTTGCTAGGGACCATAAGCCTGACATCTTAATTATTTAGGAGTCCAAAATTCCCAAATATCGGGTGGAGAAGATTAAGATATTCAAGAATGGTGGTGTGCAAGGCAGGAGTTCAAATGGTGCCTCTGGGGGTTTAGTGACTTTTTGAAATCAAGATCATATTCAAGGTACTCCGATTTTGAAAGATTCCAATCATGTGGCTACTAGATTTAAGCATATCAGAGATGATTTCAGTTGGATCTTGTCTAATATCTATGCGCCCAATAGTAAGTCTACTAGAAGGAGTTTTTGGAAAGCACTTGAGTCTTTTCGATCCTGTTTTCTGCATAAGAACTGGATTATCATGGGGAATTTTAACACGCCTTTGTTGGGGTCCAAAAAATTTGGTGGATCTCAAATACAGTTGGATAGTAAGATGGATTCGATGGACTTTATCAACTCTCAATGTTTGCATGATGTGGACCTCAAGGGGGCTACCAATACCTAGTCTAACAGGAAGGTTGGGAATGATCTATTCAAGTCTGGCTTGACAGGGCCCTAAGTTTGGTTAACTAGTTGAAGGACTACTTTTTCTTGTTAAATGCTCTCTTTGGAATTGGCTTGGACCATTTCCCTATAAGTTTTGTGGCTGACTCTATGTCAGGTAAGAGAAATTTTCCTTTTAGATTTGAAAAAATGTGGATGTATCATCCTAATATCCTTAATTGCATTCAAGAATGGTGGGATATAAATGTCAATGGAACTGCCATGTTTAGAGTTGCCAAGAAGCTTGGTGAGGTCAAAACCAAGGTCAGGACCTAGAACAAGAAGTTTTTGGGGATATTTTTGAGTCTAAGGCTGCTATCCAATGGGATTTAAGGGACATTCAAAACCGTATGCAGAAAGAAGGTTATGTGGGAGACTCCCTTCCTAAGGAAAATGAAATTCTTTCAAGATATCATGATATTATCTCAAAAGAAGAGGACTATTGGAAACAAATATCTAGATTTGTTTGGCTTTCTGTTGGGGATAAGAACGCCAAGTTTTTCCATCTGACCACCATGAAACATAGGGCGTCTAATCGCATAGCCTACATTATGAAGGATGGGGTTAAAATTGAGAAGGAAGAAGAGATCAGGAGTGAGGCTATTCAGTTCTTTGCTAACCTCCTTTCTTCTGGAGAGGATTTGGATGTGAGTGCTTAGAAAACTCTTATTGAGACTATTCCTAATATTCTGAATGAGCATCAAAATAGAATCTTGATGGCTATCCCTTCACAAGATGAGGTTAGGAAGGCGGTTTTTTCTTTCGAAGGGAATAAGGCCCCTGGCCCAGATGGGTTCCCCATGTTCTTTTTCCAAGTCTTCTGGGAAATCGTGGCTGATGATGTGACTAGTGTTGTTAAGGAGTTTTTTGGAGCTAGGAAATTGTTGAAAGAGCTTAATGCTACTTTTATTGCTCTCATTCCTAAATTCCCTAGTGCTGATACTTTTGATTCTTTCCGCCCTATCATTTTATGCAATTCTTTCTATAAGATCATTTCTAAAGTGATAACCTCTAGGCTTAACCTCTAGGATTCTCAAGGTTCTTCTGTTGTTGATTTCTCCCCAGCAGAGTGGTTTTGTTCCAGGCAAACAGATTTTGGATTCTATTATTATGGTTCATGAGAATATCCACTCCCTTGAAGCTTCAAAAAATCAAGTCTTTTTCCTCAAGTTGGATATGGCTAAGGCCTAGATAGGGTGGACTGGAATTTTTTGATTAAAGTGTTAAAAGCTTTTGGGTTCTCTGAAAGATCTTTACGAATGATACGGGAATTGATTTCTACCACTAGTACCTCAATCATCATAAATGGCTCTCCTTCCCATTTTTTTAAGGTGTCGAGAGGAGTCAGACAAGGGGATCATGTGTCTCCTATTCTCTTTACCCTGATGGCAGAAATTCTAGGAAGGCTTCTGCATAAAAAAGTGATGGAAGGCAGTTTGAAAGGGTTAAGACCTTCTTCAGCAAACCTGGCCTGTTCGCACCAGCAGTTTGTGGATGATACGATGCTTATGGGAAGTGCTACTATTGGTGAAGTCAAAGCTATAAAGAGTTGTCTTGTACATTATGAGGAAGGTTTAGGGAAAAAAATTAATAGGGCTAAAATTTCCCTCTATTTTTTCAATACCCCTGAGCACAGACAGAGGAAGATTGCAAATATTTTAGGTTGTGGTGTTAATTTTCTTCCTTCTACTTACTTGGGTCTTCCTTTAGGGTCCAAACCTCTGGATTCTTTCTGGATCTCTCTTGTGGACATGTTTAATAAGAAGTTGGCTGGCTGGAAAGGGTCCCTCTTGAGTCAAGCTGGTAAAGTTTTGTTACTTAAGGCTTCTCTTCAGAATTTGTTTGTTTACGCCCTTAGTTTGTTTAAGGTCCCTACTAAGTTTGTTGAGATCATTGAAAAGATCCAGAAACATTTTCTTTGGTCAAGGGTTGAGGAGAAGAAGAGGATTTTGTTGGTTGCTTGGGAGAATGTGTGCAAACCTAAGAAGTTTGGGGGTCTTTGCTTGAGGAACATCAGAGTGTTTAATAAATCCCTTCTTGCGAAGCAAGTTTGGAGGAATTTTGCGAACATTCGTGAATGGAATACTATTTGGTGCAGCAAATATTTGCGGGGGGCTAATTCTTTTCAAGATTTTCTTAATTCTCATAATCTCCCTATTGGTTCTTCCCTATGGAAGAACACCATTAAGGCCAGGGATCTTGATGGTAAAGAATCTTGTTGGAAGCTGGGAAATGGCAAGAAAATTCAGTTCTGGGAAGATCAGTGGATTGGTAATGATTGTCTGTGTAATCTCCTGACCTATGGGAATTATATGGAGGACTGTAAATCTAGGTTTGGCTACTTGGTCAGGGATTACTGGAGGAATAATCAGTGGATTGATATTTCTTCAATTAGTTTGGATCTCCAGCCTCTGTAGGCCCTTCTCAATTCAGTCAGGCTTAGTTCACAGGGTCGGGAGGACTCTATGGTCTGGAAGTTTTCTTTCTCATGAATCTATTTTGTCTCTTATGCGGTGGCCTCATGTTACTCTTGCCTCCACTATCCTGCCTGGGCTAAGGTGTGGGTGCACAACCTTACTCTAAAATTCAACATGTTTGCTTGGTTTCTCCTTCAAAAAAAATTGTTGACTAATGATAATATTTATAAGAGGGGGTTCTCTTTTCCTAATAGGTGTTATTTGGGTTGTGTTGAGGCAGAGACTTCATCACATCTTTTTCTCCTTCATCCTTTTGCTTATGCCATTTGGTGTAGGATTTTGCAAATGTGGGATCTTAGCTAGGTTTTTCCTGGAACTATCTTGGATTTTTATAATCAATGGAAGGCCCCCTAAAAAAATTGGGTGTTGAATCTACTTTGGAACTATATCTTTCCTCACCTTTCCTGGGGTGTTTGGAAAGAACACAATAACAGAATCTTCAGGGATGTGGCTCTTTTGGAGGAAGTGGTCTATGGTAAGATTATAAGAGTTGTGGTTGAAAACTTGAATTTGCTCAATAACAGGGACAAAGGAAAAGATAAGGTTAGCTTTCAAGAGTATGAGATCAGAGTGGTGGAAGCTTGGAAAATTAATGTGGAAATGTCCAATATTTCCAAGCTTACCAAGGGACCTAGAGATGGTATCTTTTGGAGTCTCCCTCCTCCTAGTTGGGTTAAAATCAATTTTGATGGCACAGCCAAGGGAAATCCGAGGCCAGCCAGGAGCACAGGAGTGATAAGGGATGAGAATGGTTGCTTCATTGTAGCAGTGGCGATTCCCTTAGGCACTCAGACCAACCATGTAGCCAAAGCAACTAGAGTGTTTCAGGCCTTGAAGTTGGCTAGCCAATTGAAGTTCAAAAATATTTGGATTCAAGGGGATTCAAATAATATAATACAATGCTTAAAGGGCCTTCAAAAACCCTCATGGTCTATAGAGAATTGGATAGACCTTTCTAAGGAAATTATTAATAACTTTGAGAAAAGTTATATTTCACATGCTTTTCAGGAAATAAATACGGTGGCAGAATTTTTTGCCAACAAGGGAGTTAAAGCTCAGGAAAAGATGAGATGGCAGGGGTATGATGAGTTGGAGGTTGATGTCAAGGCCCTGATTATGTATGACCGTGTTCACAGGAAGGTGCAATTCCCCATTCCCCCGAATGATGGCTAATTGTCCTTCCCTACAGTCTTGGGACTGCAAGTTAATTATTACTCATAGTCGGCCGATGAGTAATCATTTTATTTCCTGTTTGAATTATGTAAGTTTCACATGCTTTCTAGGCATTTTAGGCTTCTTCTTTTTTGAGCTTCTGGATTCTTTTGTTCCTGTCTGCAAGACAACCAACATGGGTGGTGAGAGTCGTAGGGTGGAGCCGATGAGTAGCGAACAGTTAAGGAATAATTTGAAGCTTTGGAAGAAGTTGGAAAAGGGTGGCATTATTGTTTTCATTGAGAAACTCCATGGCTAGGATCCAAAGGTTACTAGGGCTTTTTCCAAAGATTGGAATGATGGTGAGATAAAAAAATTTGGCATACAAGTGGTCATCATTGAACAGTTTGTTGTTGAGATTACGGGCCTCTCTACATAGGGTATCAAGTTCTACAAGGACAGAAAGCTTTCTGACGAGGCAGTCAACAAATTTCCAAAGTCAGATGCTGAGAGAGAGGATTTGCGAAGGACTTCCAGAAGCTATTATGATTCAAACAGGATTGTCTTGCACTAGAGGAGGGTCTTGAACATGCTAATGGAGTATGTCACTCTGGATGGCCATTATACCGAAGTCCTTGGGTATCATTTTGTCCTCAACCACTTTAGGCATCAGGTCAGGGTTTCATTCCCTTTTTATCTTGCCTCTTCTCTGAATTCTAGTTTGAAAATCCATAGACAGAACCCTACCAGGCATTCCATTCTCCATGAAGGATTTCTTGTCCTTATTTATGATCATTTTAAAGCCATGTCGGCTCTGCAACACTAGACTCCTTCATCTAAGGAAAGGGTTGTTGGTAAGGGGAAAGGGAAATCTAGTGATTCTCCCCAGAAGAAGGGTAAGAGAAAGGTTTTAGAGGACCCCTCCTCTGATGAGAATGACGAGGAATCATAGTCGGATTCGTTGTCTGAGTACTCTAGCTACCCTGCTACCAACAGAGAAGAGAGGCCCCAATTTCCTATGGATCTCAAGGCAGAGGATCACTATTTCAAGGAGGAACGGGAATTTCTTACTGATATTCTTTCTATAGCCCACAATGGGTCTATGGAATTTTTCAAGTTAATGAGATGGGTTTTCTTTCAAATTAAGGAGATTAAGCTAAACCAAAGAGCCATGAGTAGTAAAATGGAGAAAGTTGATGACAATAAAAATAGAGGTAGTGGTAGTGGTAGGGCCACTGATTTATGGATGGAGGAAGAGAAGAAGTATATGGTTGAGTGCCTTAAGAAAATTGTTGATGAGTTATAGGATTTCAAAAGCAACCATGAAGGCAATCAGGCTGAGATGGAGGATCAGTTGAGGAATATCAAAAACTCTCTCCATAAAGTGTTGGTTATGTGCCATAAGATTTTAAAATCCACTACTAAGACCATGAATACCATGGTGGAGAATCTGGAAAATGCTCATCATGTTAAAATTGTTGTGTTTCTTGATTTGGACAAAGAGGAAGGGAAGTCAGATAGTGGGGGACTGAGCAACAAGACCAGAGTGAATTTGAAAAGGAAGGCAGACCAGGATTTAGTGAACATCCAAGAGAACAAGAAGTCTACACTTAATATGAACAGATTGGAGCAGGAGGTGGCAGAGATCCTCAGGAATCTGGCCTATTGGCTAGTTTTTTTGTGGTTTTTTATCATTTTTTTGTTGTGTTTCCTTGGTTTCCACTGTTTACTTCATAGTGGGTAGTGTGTTGTTTTTTTTTGGGCTCTGTTAATGTTCTATCTTTCGCTATCTTACTGTTAAGGGTTTTGGGATCCCTTCAAAACCTGTTTGTTCCATAATCAAAAATAATAGGCATATCATTTGCAAAATTTAGTTGTATTGTAGGATTATTCCTCACCTTCAGATTAGTTAAACTCTTAGGTCATTATTTGCAGATTTCATAATAGGCCAACTTTCCATACTTTGTACAAACCTTTGCTTCAAGGAAAATTGTCATTGGACCAAATCTCTTGTCACACTTGTCATCTTTGTCATTTTGGTGAGTCTTTTCCAGGTCTAGTTTGGGAACTCACTTTGTCTCTTGGTCATTTCACTTGGTCTCACAAAATGTCCTTTGACAATTCAAATTGAAGCATTGGCTAAACTCTGGATGGTTAGTAACCTCCTCTCAAATCTCCCAAAGTTGATTACCTTTTAGATTTTTCCTACACCTTGCATTTAGAATACCTCATAGCATACTTAAAATTTTCCATAACATATCAAAACTAGACGTCATTACTCACCATCTTGCATTGGAAATTCCTCTTAGACATCATTTATCACTTTGCGTTATACATTCCCCTTAGACGTTATTATCATTTTGCATCATTTCCACTTTAAATTAGACATCCAACAAACCCTTTAGAAATTATTGGCACATTTCATTCCTTCTTTTCCAAAAAAGACCAAAAACATAGTAGCATTAGCATTCATTCCTTATCTCCAAAAAATCCAAAAACATAGACTTAGTATCATTTCCATCCATAGACATAGTCCCATATCATTTGCATTTCCCCTTTTGAGAAAATCTTACATGGTTGAAACCAGGTCGAAAAGAAAATAAAGAGACAATATGGCCAACCCACAAGACTCTATAAATCCATTTTCAAACTCTTCACAAGGGACATCAAGACCTCACAAATCCTTACTGGACAAGTTTGTCACTAAAGACCAAAAAGGACATGTTTTAGTTGAAGAATTAGAGATTGTTGCTCAAGACCTAGAATTTTCCTCTTTTGTAGATGAATACTTGGCACAAGACCCCCAACAATATTTAGCAAAATTATTAGCAGAAGGTGCCACATTACCTCCTGGATTTGATATCCATACATTACAAGCTTCATCTACCCAAGGAAACAACACAATGGTCTCTAGTAGCTTTATCCCTCAAGTAAACATAGCCATATCATTTGGAGGATCTACCCAAGATGCGAAAATAGTACACACATCACCCTTTGGTATATCAAACATGACACAAGGCCTTAACTTCACCATAGGAACATCATCTTCAAATACCTTTGGGACCAATAACACAATAAAAAGGCCCAAAGTTAACATAAACACAACAAATACCACATCAAACATCAACACTACTAGTGCCATACCACAAATAGGGGTTTCACAAACGGGAAACATACCTTTCATGAAATTTGGAAATCAACCCAATCCTTTACATAACATTCACATTCCCAACCAGCCAACATCAAACCAAAACCCATCTTCATACATTCCAAACCAAAATCCATCTTACATTCATGCACTAAACCAAAATCTGTCACATAACGTTGGATCCCAAAACACTTTCATAGACCCCAATAATACACCCAACACATCACTGACACAAGTGGATGTTTTTCAAACACAAATGCAAGCCCTTCAACAACAAATAGAAAATATGACAATGTCTAGAAAAAACACCTATTCAACAAAATACTTATGTCCATTTCCCTTTGAAAAAATTTTATACATGCCACCCTTCCCACATGGATATGTCATACCAAACTTTCCTAAGCATAATGGGAGGCGTAATCCTCTTGAGAACATAAGGGAATTTTCCACAATGTTTATAGAACTGGCATATGACCCCACATATCTCATGATACTTTTTCCACGAAGCCTTATTGGAATAGCACTTGAATGGTTTTCTCAACTTCCATATGGCATAAGATCATGGGGTGAACTTGCTAAAAATATTGTGGAACATTTTTCCTTTAACATTGACAATGAAATCACAATAGCCACCTTATGTCATACTACACAAGATGAAGAAGATAACTTTATTACCTTCTTCCAAAGATGGAGGAGTCTAGCCAGTCAATGTCTAGTTGAAATAGCTGAAAAGAAAAAGGTCACCATATTTCTAGAGAACCTTAATCCAAAATTGAGAAGTGACCTAAGAGTACATTGTTGCACCTCCTTTTTTGAACTAGTGGAAAAGGGTATCATACTTTAAAATGATCTCATTGACAAAGGTGAAATAAAAATTCCAAACAAGAATCCAAATGTCCAAAATGCCCCTAATGACAAGAATAAGTTTTGGTCCCGAAACAAGAACGTAACCAGTGATGACATTGTCGATTCTAAAACTATACATACAGGACCACTCATTACACTTAGAGGACACAACCCCTCTAACAACACACCAAGAAATGTTGATCAAACTGCTAATTCCATCCAAAACACACAACCACGAGTGCAAAGGAAGTTCCCAAAACGCAAATACACTCCCCTAGGGGAACCAATTGAATCATTCTTTAAACAACTGATGCAGCACAACCTTATACAACTTCTTGAGCCAAAACAATATGATCTTGGGCAATTTAAACCCTCTTGGTGGGATGACAACACTTTTTGCAACTTCCATCGAACTAAGGGGCATAATCTATCACAATGTCGATAGTTGAAAAACATTATACAAGATCTCATTGAAAATGGAACTATTGAAGTTAATGGACAGAAAGAACAATCCTCAAATAGTGATCGCAAAGTCTTTTCAGATCAACTACATGACCATGGAAAAGGAAAATCCTCCAGTTCAGGAAATAAGACCAATAGTAATTCGCCAAACTATGCTAATGTCAAATATGACTATAACCATAGTACCATCATAAACCACATTTGAGCTATCAACAAACATATCAACACCATTACCATAAAGAAACCTCTTGAATGTGTTGTCAACACTCACCAAACTAAGGTAGCCATTCAAGGTCCTCTGCCACAACAACAACAATAGTCCTCCAAGCCTCAATACAATTTACTTGACTAGTTGGGGAAGACCCCAATGCAAATTTCTATCTTGGAACTGTTGCGTATATCACCCGATCATCAAGCTATTTTAGATAAAGCTTTACAAAACATGACTGTCCCTACCAACCTTGATTTCAATCATTTCCAAGAGATGGTAGGGTACCTAACCAACTCCCATCATGCAACTTTTTCTAAACAAGATTACTCAACCAGTAAGATAGACCACAATGACTCGTTGCACCTCGAAGTCCTTATTCATAAAGAAAAAGTTAGACGAGTCTTGGTAGACGGAGGAGCAGGGTTGAACATTTGCACCTTGAAACTAGCTAAGTCATTAGGCTTCTCGTAAGTGTGTGTAGAAACTACAAAGAGCATTTTCATTAAAGCATATTATGACAAAGAAAGGACATATAAAGGAGTCATAACACTTCCTATCAGAATTGGTCCTGCAATTATGGATACTTTCCAATTCTTGGATCTTGAACTCCCATATAATATTCTACTAGGGAGACCATGGATACATGCCATGAAGGTTGTCCTATCCACCTACCATCAATTTCTTAAATTCCCATACAATGGCACTGAGATGATGATAGTTGGCGATATTGATCATTTCCAATATTGCACTAACCTACAAGGAATACCCAACGACAAGTTCCCATCAATCAGGAGATGTCATCATCCACCTCATCCCATTATATCAATCCATCCACCCTCTCCAAACCATCTACTTCCCAAACACTACCTTCCGCTCCTAAAGTCGAGATCCAAGATAAAGGTTGTGGAGAGTATCATATGAAAACATCTTATTGTATCATCCAGTTGGTTTCTCCCAAATCATACGATCAATCAACAGTAGATAAGAGACAATCCACAGTCACTATACACATCCCTCCCATAACTACCTTCACAAAATGGGGGAACTAAGTAAAGAGGCTATAAATGAAGAATATGTGACCTCGTGGATTTATAAAGAAGACAATGAAGGTCATCCTTCGCCTGCTCAAATACCTACAAAACAATATGGAAAAGGCTTCAAAATAATGCAGGAAAAAGGATATAATGAACATAGTGGGCTTGGATTACATCAGAATGGGGTGAATAAACCTATCATTGTCTCTAAACAACTGAAAGGTCTAGGGCTTGGGTTTCAACCAATTAAGATTGGTGTTTCTAGTACCTCAGCACCATCACAAGAGGAAGTACTTTTGAGGCTATTGAGGCATCTAATGAGCCATCTGACCAATGCTATTATGATTCCACTGACTCCAATGAATACAAATGGGGCTCGAACCAATCATCTAGTGACTATGAACTTGAAGAAACCTTTAGAGATCCCGACAAGCCCACTTTTGATGAAATATTTAGCCAAACCTTTAAAGTTGATCCACCTCCTAATCCATCTCCCTCTGACCAACCTATTCCCAAGAAGAAGAGGGAGGATTTGATAAGAACATTTTGTGACCATGTCAACAAATTTATCCTCACCTTATCGGCCTCTAACCTTGACACCTCTAATAATGGCATACCCCTAATCCATCCCCAGCTTATCAATTGGGATCAACAAGAACCTCTACTTTGGATACATTTGAGAACGGCGAAGCACTAGATGAATTCTTGTGATTTCGAGAAGGAATGCCTAGTGGTGACCATAAGGCTGGATTTACCATAGACTTGGATGACATGGCTTATTTCAGGGAGTTTCTTCACCCCTCCAATCGCAAAAGTAAAAACCAAAATAAAATAAAAATAAAAATGATGAGTCCCTAGGTGAAAATCCAAAGGCACCTTTGGACAATGAAAAGGTAAAAATAAAGGACGCATCTAAGGGCGAAAACCTCTCTAAGGCGCCCAAGGATGGAGGGTTGAACGTTCTCCCACTACTCAAGAAAATTCACCGTTGTTGGTGAGAAATATATGGAAATCAACATTGGCACCGAACATAATCCTCAGTTCATCTAATTTGCAGCATCTTTGACAAAAACAGAGCAACCTAAATTATGTAACTTCTTCACAGAGAGACAAGTCAACTTTACATGGTCATATGCCCACATGCTTGGACTAGATCTTGACTTGATATTACACCATTTTCCATTATAGCTAGGCGCTAAACCAGTCAAACAAAAATTAAGAAAAATGCACCCACAAATTGCTTTACTAGTCAAAGTCGAGCTAAAGAAACTATTGGATGTCAGCTTTATCAGATCAATTGATTATGCAAAATGGATTTCCAATCTCATACCAGTGACAAAACCAATAGGGGGAATCCGCATCTGCACAAAATTTTTAGATCTAAAAAAAGCATGTCCTAAATATGACTTCCCTCTACTAAATATCGACATAATTGTGGACCTAATAGCAGGATATGAAATGTTATCCCTCATGGATGGTTTCTCAAGATACAATCAAATCAAAATCACACCTAAAGACCAACATAAAATAGCTTTCACTTGTCCATGGGGAACTTATTGTTGGAATGGCATGCCCTTTGGACTTAAAAATGTCGGTGCAACATATCAATGCGCTATGACAACCATTTTCCATAATCTTATGCACACCATCATGGAAGATTATGTGGATGATTTTCTAGCTAAATCATTGACAATGGTTGATCACTTACAGGTCCTAGATAAGATCTTCAAAATACTGGAAGAATACAAATTTAGGTTCAATCCTAAAAAGTGTGTATTCAGCGTGACATCAAGAAAACTTCTAGGATACATTGTTTTCAGATGATGCATTGAAGTGGACCCAGAGAAAGTGAAGGCTATAATAGACATGCCTCCAATAGCCAATACAATCCAACTACGAACACTGCAAGGAAGACTGCAATCTATCAAACGCTTCATGGTACAATTGGCAAACAAAATACATCCCTTTCAGCATCTACTAAGAAAAGGGGTACCATTTGTATGGACAGATAAGTTCAAGAATCTTTTCAACAAATCAAGGATTACCTACTTACACCACCAGTGCTAATGCCGCCTATTGATGGACGACCTTTGATTCTCTATAGTTCAGCAACAACATCAACGTTAGGAGCCCTACTTGCACAAAATAATAACGAGGGTCATGAAAGGGCAGTGTATTATATCAACCACACTTTGGTGGGATATGAGCTAAATTACAGTCCAATAGAATGTGCTTGACTTGCGATAGTTTTCACTACCCAATGACTAAGGCACTACATGTTAAACCACCAAACAATGTTGGTCACAAAGATAGATCCATTGAAGTATCCCCTCAGTAAATCAGCATTAACTAGATGCCAGGTGGCTAAATGGGTTATGATAGTGAATATGATATCCAATATGTCAAAAGAAATTCTATAAAAGGACAAGTTATTACTGACCAACTGGTAGACACATCAACCCAGGAAGATCACCCTCTGGTCTTAGATTTTCCTAATGAATCTATCTTCACTCTGGACACTGGAATGGCATAGAAGTTATACTTTGATGGATCTCACACAAACCATGGATTGGGGGCTGGCATATTATTTATCACACCACAAGGTGACACTATCCCTAAGTCATTCAAAATTGCTTTTTCATGCACCAACAATATAGCAGAATATGAGGCTCTTTTAACTGGATTACGAATGGAAATCAAGTGGAAGATCAAGCACTTACAAGTTTATGGAGATTCTCAACTGGTAATCTAACAAGTTAATGATGACTATGACACCAAAGATGAAAAGCTTGCCCCATACAAACGGATGACAGATAGCTTCAGGTAATATTTTGAAAGCATACTTTGTCATCAGATACCCCACATCTAGAACAAAGCAGTCGATGCTATGGCTACCATTGGTTCACTCTTGGACATACCTAGTAACATGCCTAAATTTGATTTTTTGGTAGAACAGCTTTTGGTCCCTGCCTTTGACATCCCAGATTCAGAGATGGTGTCTGAACTTGTTGGTCCCAATTCCCCATGGTACAAGGACATGTGTGAGTATCTTCGTGCCCAAATGCTACCCCCTAATTTCTCGAACAACCAACATAGGACATTTATCTGTAAATCCTCCAAATATGCCATCATTGGTGACACCCTTTATAGACGTGCCCTAGACAATACCTTATTAAGATGTCTCAATATTGAAGAAGTGCAAGTGACCTTGCGTGGGGTGCATGAGGGTATATGTGGATCCCACTCTAGTGG
Organism: Sequoia sempervirens; assembly: GCA_007258455.2. Taxonomy (NCBI): domain Eukaryota; kingdom Viridiplantae; phylum Streptophyta; class Pinopsida; order Cupressales; family Cupressaceae; genus Sequoia; species Sequoia sempervirens. The sequence continues at coordinate 16,147,394 of VDFB02000010.1, read as the reverse complement.
TCTGACCTTAGCCAAGAAGATTATGAGACTGGGCTATTACTAGCCTACAATGGAAAAATACTCATATCTCTTTGTCAAGAAATGTCAACAATGTCAAATCCATGGATTGAATCCATTCCCTTCACCTATATTATCAGCATAAAAATTTCTAAGTTCATCCTTAACTACATCATTTGTCGGTATGGTGTTCCTTAATCCATAATCACAGATAATGGTCACCCATTAAAAAATCATGAAGTATGTCATCTCTGTGAGAAATTCCATATCCAACATCACTTTTCCACTCCCTATTACCCACAGGGTAACGGCCAAGCTGAGGCATCTAACAAAACAATCCTCAGAATCCTTAAAAATACCATTAATGACATTGGTCGTGATTGGAATTTATAGCTTAACCCTAGCCAATGGCTTAACACACAAGCATCCACACTCCCACTGGTACCACTTCATATTCTATGGTTTTTGGTTTTGAAGCCATCTTTCTTGTTGAGGTTGAAATTCCTTCCCTAAGGGTGTCTCTGAAAGGGCATATTGACAATGAAGAGTACCATGTGTCAAGACTACATGAGCTAGAATTACTAGATGAACAAAGACAAAAGGTACTAGATCACCTCCAAGCATATCATAATCGTCTTCATCGCATCTATAACAAGAAATTCTTAAATCAACACTTTGATATTGGTGACCTAGTTTTAATGGAAAATCCAAAGAATCAAGCAGAAAGAGAAAAACCACGAAAGTTTGAGCCAAACTAGTTGGGGCCTTACATTGTCACATAAGTCTTTGGATCAGGAGCATACCAGCTTTCTACCCCTAAAGGAGAACCATTGTCATAGCCAATCACTAGTCTTCATCTGAAGAGATTCTACACATAGCTTCCAGGAGCTTTGCCTTAATCGTAGAAAATGCAATATATATATATAAATGAAAAATACAAAAAAAAAATAGAAAAATCAAAAAAATCGTTACCTAGATGAAAAATTGGCAAATAGGCATCTTGGTAACATCAAAAAAATTGAAAAATAAATAAAATAGTAAAGAGGAATAATTCATCCAATAGTGAAAACCACTTCGGTGGTGCTTTGGATAAGTACCATGGTGAAAACCTGGCAAACAAGCACCATGTGTAGTCGACTTTGCTCCTTCTATTGTCATTCCAATTTGAATTCCCTTTCATATCACCTATCTTTCACATCCACACGCCATATCATTTATCCTCTTCATATCACTCATAATAAATGCTTGTCCTTTCCATAGTTTGGAATGATTGACATCAAGCACACTTTGCATCCCCATTCCATTCTATTCCAAGTAAATTAGTCTTATACCCGACTGGGGGCAGGTACTTGGCTTCCATCATTTGGATCTTACACTTGTTCAAAGGTCATAAAACCACCAAAAAAGACAAAAAAAAATCATAAAATGTCCTAAAAAAATATTTTAAAAAATCATAAAATGTCCTAAAAAAACCCAAAAATGTCCAAATAGTCTTCAAAATCCCAAAAACAGAGTCAAAGTTAGTCATGTTAGTTAGTCTTTGTCATGTCAAACTAAATTGTCTTTGCGACTGGGTGTAGGCAAGGTCATTTGTCGATGCACCCCCAAGGCATTAGGTCAGTCCTTTTAGATTTGTCAAAATAAAATCATGACTTAGTCCTTTGTCAATAAAACAAATTCAAGGGTCATGTTGAACTACAAGTCTTTTCGCATTGCTACGTAGGCAAGGCCATCTATCAATGAGCCCCTGAGGCCCCCTAAGTTAGTCCTTTAGGGTTCGTCACATCAGTCAAATAAGTTAGACATTCTAGTCAAAACACCAAACAGTTGTCGAAAAATAAAGGCAAGTCACGCATCAACAAGACAGACAAGCCAATAAGGTCATTAGGCCAAATCAAACAAATTATCAAAATAGTCAAACCATCAAAATAATTAACCTATGCCGTATACAGGATGTGTCCTTCCTAAAACCAGATATTGTCATTTAGTCAAACCTTGTCATTTGCCTTATACAAATGGTCACATGATCGAAACTAGACTCGGCGTCTTATACGATATGTGTCTTTCCTGAAACCAGGATTTATCAAATAATCAACCTATTACTTCCCTCGACAATTAAATATCAAACAATCAAAATTTGGCAAACACTCTTACTAGTTGTTGACATTGTGGCTAGTTATGTCTTATTTTTCTCTTTCGGCTTTGTCTTTGAGTTAGGTTACTAGCTTCCTCAAGGATGTCCCATGAAGGATTTAGAGGAGCGATGATGTCTCGGGACTCTTTTCTTTGACTGTTGCTTGCATATTTCCTTGGAAAAAAGACTGGGGCAACTTAGTCCTTACTATGAGTTAGGACATTCCTTCTCTGCAACTGTCTATTTTTCGCAAGTGGATGACCTTGCACACCTTGATTTATCTCATGTCATGGTGTTTGTTATCCATTTGTATCATTTTAACACCCAATTATGATTAATGCAAGGCCTATTATGTTTTGGAAAAATATTGAATTCATTCTAATACTAATATCCATGTATACTAACATCCATGTCTTCTGCGCTAACAATTCTTCTTTCTTGCATTATGACGGCATCCTGTGACACATAAAAAAATGATCATTTCATACACATTCATATTAGAAGCATCACTTAAGCATTGTCATACATACATACATATTAAATCATACATATAGGTTGCATTTGAAAATACAAAAATATAGACATCTATTGCATTTAGCAATCCATTTTATAGTATACATTTATTATTATCTCATTTCACAACAATCATGTATCGCATAGCATATTACTACATTGCATACATTCACATGGGATCAAAAATACATAAAATCACATTGCATTTCATAACCATAAGCATAGCATCAATACATGACATCCATAGCATCATAAAAGTAAATGAATACATCATCATATAGAATTAAGACACCATCATAGGCTGCATGAATATCATAAAGCATGCATCATCATCCATAACGCATATATAATAAAAGATTGCATAGCATAGTAAAGAACAGCATATCATATAATCGCTGCCAAAAATGATATATATCTCAAAAAAGTGTCACAGTAATAATGTCATAATGTATCTCTCAAAATAGAGCTCGCAAGCTCGATGGATACAAAATACAAGTGTCAAAATAAATAAGTCAACAAAGGTCTATCCAGATCTACCATGATCTCCAGAACCTATGCTGCTACTCTCACCCTAGCTAGATCGGTTGTGTGACCGTTTATTTTGCGACCGACCACTACTAGATTCCACTGATGCACTAGGTGCCCTGTGCTCAACTGGGACTGCCTCCTCATACAGGTCTTAGTAATACTACTCTCGCCTCCCTGCTCTAATAAGTGCCTATGCAGTGTCAATGGAAAACCTCGTGCATGCGACTGCGAAGTCAATAAACCTTTGATCTGCATCTTGTGCCCGGATCACTGCTTTGTCTCTCTCCGGCTACAAGGTATCTCTCTCTACTTGTAGACTGTCTCTCTCCACCCATAGAGCCTGCAGCCTAGCCTCCAATGCTTGTACTCTAGCCTGCAGACTCACCAACTCCTGATCTCAATCCCTTGTACCCACTCTGATCAGTACATCCTAAAATCCCTCATCACCATGAAAAATCCTCTCGCATAGGATCTGCTCCTCCTTTCCCATCTCCTCCTCCTCATACTTCTCATCATGCCCTGCTATATCCACATCCATAGTGCCTGCACCCACTAACACATCAAGTTGCACTACATTGAGATACTCTCCCTCTACCTCTACATCTACGATGACCTCCTCCTAATGGCCCTCCTCCTAACAACCCTCCTCATCTCTCTCCTCCTCCTCTCCCTCCTCTCAGATAAGAGAAAGTGACCCACTCCTCCTTCTCTGTAATCTCTTCCAATGTCTCCTCCCGCCATCCCCTCCTCTCCTCCCCCTGCCACCATCACCGCCATCTCCTTTGTCTCCTCTGTCATCACCTTGACCACCACCTCCTCTCCCACCATCTCCTCTCCCACCATCTCCTCTCCCCTCCCTCTGCCTCTCCTTCCCCAAGGACCCTTTCCTCGTCTAACCATTGGCAATGGCTAACCTGGATCTATCAATGGCACAGGCCTATGTGTACGCCACAAAGCATCATACTCAGTTGTAGTCCCTGCATTTGTTGGACATCCTCTCCATCCCTAGAGTAAGGCCTCCAACCCATCTATCTATTGCTCTGTTGTCACTACTAAAATCATGGGACCCCATGGCATCACCTCCCTAGATGACCGTGTGAACACTGCTAATCCCTGTGGCTCCCCTTGCTACTCACTAAACTATCGAAGAACTCTATCTGGAAAATATCGAGCTTAATAATATGCACTGACTGAACAGTCTATCCAATCAAATATCTCTCTTGTCGACACCATGGTAAATGTTGACCTTCATCTGGCCATTACGCACAATCCATCCATGGCCTCCATATAAAGCTGACCAGAGTATCTAACCCATGTCACCAATAACTAATATTGTTGACATGTATCTTTGTAATTGCTCCTCTGTACATATATACATAGGGTACGATACTCTCCAACTGTCAACCCACTGGTGGACGGAACATTGCAATGTGCTCCTAGGCCCAAACCATCAAAAGGGTAACGTCGCAGCTCATAGATTGTCCCTGCCGATATACTATGTCATGCAACTAAAAATACACCATCGCAAGACTATCTCACTGGCCATCATCCTTGCAAGCATCTTCCCCCATCTGACAGGAATTTCATGTCCTCGGTGATCCAGTATCACTATCCTAGCTATCACTGTGCACAGAACACAGTCAAATCACACATATCGCATAGCTAGTGTCTCCCATCGGATCTCATATCGCTCAATTCCAAGTTGTGCCACATCATCATATACATAATAGGTGGAAAATGGTCGATACCCCCGACTAGGATTGTACCGAACCCACTCACCTTGGATCGGTAGTCGAAGAATCTTGTAGACATCCTCCAGGGTGATTGTAGCCTCTCCTGTAGGCAAATGAAATGAACATGTCTCTAAATGCCACCACTCAGAAAGTGCAGTCAGCATCCCTCTGTTTTCCCTAATGATGGGCATGAATGTAACGTGAGATAAACCAAGGCACCACAACCTGCGCCTCTCACCACTGGTCAACTGATCCCGTAATCGATATGTCTCCAACGGTTGTGACTCCCGTGTATAGATCGGAACTAGGTGAACCTATGGTCAACATGAAAAACACTAGGTTAGTTAAAGTAGCCTATCTCAACATATTGTGCACATGTCATAAAAGAAAATCCATCCTAAGTTGGGGTAACCTTAAAATTAGTCAATTGTGTCGCATAAATTACACTTGCGTCATAGAGTTTTCAATTGTGTCACAGGATAGTGAATGTGTCTCAAGAGCTTGATTGTGTCGAACACCCAACTCAGTTGCGACCTATACCTACATTTGTGTCATTCTATAGCAATTGGGGCTAAGCCCTAATCGGTTGTGTACAACTACAGTTAGTTGCATCATGCATACCAAATGTAGTTAATCAAACTATGAATGCGTTGAAACCTAACACTTGCATTGCAAAATTGAAAAACCTATCCTAGCCTAAGCGTGTTCTGAATAGTTGCATTGATTCGCAATTGATTGTGTTGAACACAATAGCATTTGAGGCTATCCCTGGATGACGCAATTGACTATCAAATTTGTACTATGCCTAAAAAATGTGTGAAATTAAAAATTGGCAAGATGGGTTTGTAGCCACTCACCGAATCTCCTGTGCCCTCTGGTCATCTAAACGTTTGCACTCTGTAGGCTCTATGCTCACTGTGGGGAATGCATTCCATCTTCACTCATAGCTCCTAGTATTCGAAGTCTAAATGTGCAAAATGAGCCCTAAAATTTCCAATTTCCTATTTATACCACCTCAAAATTAGGGTTTTAATGGGATTTGTGTTGGTTGCACTCTACTTAAGCCTTGAAATGGCATTTTGACTAACCCGATGGTCCTGAAAATCATTTCTTTTGCTGACATAGCATTTCTGCCTATTAATTTGACTTTTCAGAACAATTTTCAAATTTTTTTAGAAAAATTTGAAAAATTTGTAAAATTCTTCCAAAGGGCAATAGGTCTACCCTACTTACACTAGGGCACGTTTGACTCAAATTTTTGACACAAGTCGATAAACTGCATTGTATCAAAGAGGGGAAAAATGTAGACACTAAAAACTGTCCTAGGCCTGCGACTCTTAATAATTCTTCCATCATCATTCTTCATAATTAAATAATTTCAATTATTTAATTATTTCCTAAAGTCACATGTCCTTTATTAATTAAATAATCTTAATTTATTTAATTCATTCATTCTTATCTTTATTCCCCCTCGATTAATTAAATAAATTTCATTTATTTAGTTACTTCACTAATTAAGTCTATCTTCTTTCTAAAATTAAATAAATGCTTATTTATTTAATTTATATGTCATTTTCCACTATAATTAAATGATTACTTTTAATTATTTAATTATTCATTAGTTTTTTCTCTCTTTAATTAAATAAATTTTATTTATTTAATTTAATCCAATATCTTGTATTTTAAATTAAATCATTATTTAATTCAAAATGATTCCTCCTTATCACAATCTTCTATAATTAAATAATATCTTTATTATTTACTTACTCATTGGCCGCTCAAATTTTAAAAAGATGTGATTTTCTCTAACAGATTGCTTTTTCTGTCTCGACCTTATCTTCTACATTTAGTCCTTATATATCTGTGTCTCGATTAATCTCCAACATTGATTAAATTATCTCTAATTTAATCTTGACCATTCATCTTTATCATTTTCTATAATTTAGCCCTAACCCCATTCCATGCCTCATCTTTTTAATCTTGATCATCGATTAATTATCTCTCAATCTCAGTCTTTCATTCGAAATCGGCTTTCCTATAAAAAGGGCTCTATCATTGTCATTTCATCAATCTTGGAAGCTTTAGAAATCTTAGACATATTTTGCTATTTTTCCATCTTGCTTAGTACATCCATAGCCATTTAAAAATCTTCTATATTTTGCTATTGATATTGTCTTTAGGCCATATTTGCATGCTTAAGTAAAATATGAGGGAAAGTATTATACTACAACAAAATGGAGAAGTGTAATGAAGGGGATTCATGGAATGCATGAGGGTTTGATGAAATTTTTTGTTTATTTATGCTTTATATTCCATTGTGCTTCATTATTAGCTAGGGTTTAGTTTGTTTATGCTTTGTATTGCTAACCTAGATTTTTCCCTCGCTATAGGAACAACGACCCTTTCCCAATCCTGTGATCAGTGAGCTTGTTCCAATCGATTCTATTGAAGAGAATCGATGAAACTATTCTGATATGTGAATGAAAACATGATTTTAATCTTAAATGAGCACAATGTAAAAGCTAATCTACCATGATTTCATGCTAAATGATTCAGATATGAAATTGCTAAACTAATCTAAATGAGATTTAAACCAAAAAGATTCAAACCCTAATTATCTAATTAGCTAAATGGATGCATGGAAGCCATTAATGGAAGCTAAGCTATTATGCAACTAAAAATGAACTAAGATATGCTAAATGTGAGTAAATTATGAGTGTGAGTGTGAGTGTGAGTGATTTCAACAGCATAAGTTTTCTCTGAAAGATGGGTGATGGATCCATTTGTCTCCAAATAGTGACCTATTTATAGGAAAGCAAATGAGAAATGAAGGGTTGAGATCAAAAAATCTAACCAATGGTCAAGGATGGAGGAGATAAGAGGCATGGATCATGGATTCTCATCAACGGATGAGAATGCAAGATGAGATTTAATCAAGGGTTCTCATTCCTTCCAAACAAACACACTTTTGACCTATTTAAGAGGTCAAAGGTTAACTTGCTCAAGAGGTTTCAAGTTTAACTTGCTCAAGAAGCCAAGTGAGAATATTCCCTTTTTCAACTGATTGGAGGAGAGAGAATATTCTTTGGAATATTCTCATGGGTGAGGAAAAAGGATATTTAGTTAATTAAAACTAAATTTAATTATGCAAAGGAGGAAAACTCCCTTGGAATATTCCTTTGCAAGTGGGAGGAATTTGGATTAATTAGATAATTACTAATTAAACAAGGTTTTAATCATGCAATTAGGGGACTTAGAAGAATAAAGTGATATTCATTAAATTAAATGATTTAATGAATGGGGGAAAGGTGAAATGACATTTAATTAAATAACTTCGGGCTATTTAATTAAATAAGACTTAGGGAATTAAATTAAATAGTTTGATTTATCTAATTTAATGAGATGAAATGTTAGCGTGAAAGAGGGCAATTAACCTGATTAAATGAATTAGGTTAATGATGCAAATTACATAATTAATTAAATAGCTAGGCTAATTCAATTAATTAAGCGAAAAGGGGATGGATTTGAGAGGAAATGATGTTAGTATACCTAATTCAAGTGCATGATATCATTCAGGATATTTTTCAGTTTCTACAATAATAATAAGATGTAGATTAATATGTATTTCTATTATATATTCACCATCTAATATTTATCTTATTTATAAGCATTATTGACAAGACATTTAAATTTTTAATTCATATATTAATAATATTTTTCTTGATGTACTTCCTAATGTAGAACAATGTTACTTTGAATACTATCTATTATTTTCTAGTTCATTTATTAGATTTAATCATCCATTCAAACTCCTCTATATCTATAGGTCAGTAACTAAATAAAATTATAGTCATTATTATTGGTAAAAAATGTTATTTGTGACTATGACAAATTGTTTTCTTTTTATTTCATGCTAATTATAAGACGGGATATTTGGTTGTATCTCATTAAAGATTCAAACCTCCATATATGCATGTTTGTGTCATAATTTTTGTACTTTACATATACGTATACGCATAAATGCACCCAGACAAATTACACATCTATAAATATGTTATTTTATATTTTGAGTTTTCTAAATATATGCCCCTTGTTTTTTAATTTTAATCATTATTATTTATTAATCATTTTAGGACACCTTTATTGAAACTTAAGATTTATTTTCTAATTTTAATTTTAAATATATGTTAGCTATGTTTTAGCTTTATTTACATATTTCTAAAAATAATTCTTAAATATTGATATAATAATACATTAAATTATTAAAACAATCATATCCTTAAGATATGTAAAAAAAAATTTAATATTCAAAATAAAATAACTCTTTAGTTAAAATATCTTTATGTAAATATATTAAATAAAATATCTATTAATAAAAATAAATTAAAATATTTTTGCACCTTCTCTTATGTAAGGAAGTTAGAGTAGCAAAAACTTCTTTTCAAGTGGTGCCAAAGCTTGATCACCTTTGGTTTCAGTTGTGGGTTCTTGAGCTTTTTGCGTTAATCAAGGTTTGAGTGGGAGCTTGTGCAAAGGATACTTTGTGATCTTGTTGTAGATATCTTTTTTCAAATGGCAAGCATATCTATCAGAATTGAGGTAGAGAAGTTTTATGGCACGAACTTTGAAATGTGGAAGTTGGAGATGGAAGATCTGTTGATTGATCAGGATCTATGGGATGTAGTGGATGAAAATTTCTAGAGGCCTACGGATCTACCTTTGGCTGCAAAATGTGATGTAATGGATAGAAAAGATAAAGGTCTCGTTAGACTATGTCTTGCAGATTCAATCCTGATAAATGTCCACGAAGAATCCACTTCGAAGAATCTTTGGAAGAAGTTGGGTGAGATATACCAAGCCTAATCTCTAGTAAATAATATTTTCTTGAGGAAGAAGTTGTATTCCTTGAGAATGGAAGAAGGTGAACAAATTTTCAAGAATTCGGAAAAATTCTATATGTTGGTGACTTAGTTGACCTCAGTTAGGTTTAAGATGGACAAAGAAGAAAGGTGCCAAACTTTGTTGTGTTTGCTGCCAGACTCACAGGAAAGCCTATTCATGGCCATTGGGAGCACTTCAGTCATCTTGAAGATGGAGGATGTTGTTAGTTCTCTACTCTCTGAAGAGATGAGAAAGAAGGTCTCTCTAAATGCCAAAGAGGATTTGAGTGGTTGAGGAAGACAAAAAGAATGAGGCAAAGATGAGAAGCAGTGTGGCCATTCCAAGTCCAAGAATAAGGAGAGATCAAAATCTCCTGGTAAGTTCAAGGAAATATGTTGGAACTATAGAAAATCTAGATACTTCTGAAAGGAATGTAAAGAAGAGAAGAAAAAGAAAGATTATGATTCTGAGTTTGAAAAGGAAGATGGAGACGACTTTATTGCAGCCTTAGTCACTCGTGCAGGTGATAATGCATGGTTGATAGACTCGGGTGCATCTTTTCACATGACTCAATAGAAATTGGTTTAGTAAGTATGAAAACTATGATGGTGGTAAGGTATATTTGGGTGATAATTCTTTCCTTGACATTGTTGGTCGTGGTAGTATTCATGTGAAATTTTTTGATGGTAGAGTTAGACAATATGATGGTGTCTTGCATATCCTAGGACTAGCAAGAAATGTATTATCTATTAGCAAGCTAATAGATGCGGGTGTGCATGTATAGTTTTCTGAAGCAGGTGTGAAAATGGTGAAAGATGTTATGGTGATAGCAAGAGAAAGCATATTGGCATTGTACCAGTTGGATGGATGCACAGTTGAATAAAATAGCACTTCTGATAAAATTAAGCCAGAAACTACTCCACTGAAAAAAGAGACGGTTTCCACTTTTGCAGATGATCATGGCTTCTAGGTACCCAAGGGTGCTTTGTCTATTGAATCAAAGTTGCCTGCAGAGAAGACCATGTTATGGCACCAAAGGCTTGGCCACATTGGAGAGAAGGGTTTAAAGGCCTTGAAAAATAAGAACCTTGTTGAGGGGTTGAATGATTCCAATCTAGATTTTTATTTATGTGAGCATTGTATTTATGTCAAATAGAACCGTGTTCAGTTTTACTTGTCTTCTCATAAGTCTTCATGTATCTTGGATCTGATTCATTCGGATTTATTTGGTCCTGTTGATGTTGCTTTTATTGGTAAATCAGTTTATTATGTTACTTTCATTGTTGATTTCAGTAGGAGGACATGGGTGTATTTTTTAAAGAGTAAATCTGAAGTTTTCAGTCCTTTTAAGGACTTCAAGGCTATGGTAGAAACTCGGACTGGAAAGAAAATTAAATGTTTGAGGACTAACAATGGCGGTGAGTACTATTCTGCAGATTTTGACAGATTCTATATAGATTGCAGTATTAAAAGAAAAAAGAAAACTTTGTATTCTCCTCGACAGAATGGAGTTGTAGCAAAACATTGATGGAAAAGTATAGGAGCATGTTGGGTGGAGCTAATTTAGAACTAAATTTTTGGGTTGAAGTTGTTACCACTGCTTTTTATTTGATAAATAGATCTCCTACATCAGCACTTGTTGATAAAACGCCAATGGAGGCATGGTTGGGGAAAAAGCCTTCACTTAGACATCTAAGATTTTTCAATTGTGAGGCATATGCACATGTGCCTAAGGAGAAGAGAACAAAGTTGGATTCTAAGGTTGTCAAATGTATCTTAATTGGCTACAGCTATGGTGTGGATACAAGCTTGGGACCCTATTGTACAAAAGGTAATTTATTCTAGAAATGTTATTTTTAGAGAGATTAAATCTTCTCCTGTTACTTTTCAGCTAGAACGGCATAAAGAAATTGAACAGAAAAAGGATGTGATTCAACTTCCTACTATGCCTAAGAAAGTTGAATTGAGGCCCCAAGATAGACAAGAAGTTGAGGAGAGCTCATCAAGCTCAGAATTTTTAGAAGAGGAAGAAGGGGAAGAACCTCCACCTCAACTTGTTCAAAGGTCTACAAGGCATAGGCAACCACCTGAAAGGTATGGGTATTCACCTAATGATTGCAAGTGTATATTTTCTTTGAGTACTAACATTGATGAACCGAGATCTGTGCAAGAGGATTTGAGTATGAATGATGCAAAGTCCTGGAAAATAGCCATGGATGAAGAGATGGAATCTCTTAAAAGAAATGATACATGGGACCTTGTACCATTGCCTGAAGGTCGAAAACATGTTGGATGTAAATAGGTGTTTAAGAAAAAGATTGGTTCAAATGGAAATGTTGAAAAGTATAAGGCATAGTGGTTGCGAAGGGATACTCTTAGGTTGAGGGTATTGATTATAGTGAGATCTTTTCTCTTGTTGCTAAAATGGCATCCATTCAATTTTTATTATCTATTGCAGCAGCTTATGACCTAGAGGTTGAAAAAATCGATGTGAAAACTGCTTTCCTTCATGGTGATTTGGAGAAAAAAATTATATGACACAGCTAGAGAACTACGTGGTGAAAGGTAAAATAAAGTTGGTTTGTAAGTTAAAGAAATCCTTGTATGGCCTTAAACAAAGTCTCGGTCCATGTGGTACCATAAGTTTGATAAATATGTGTTGAGTTTGGGATTTGTGCGGTCTAAATCTGATCACTGTGTATATTTTAAATCTGGTGGTGATTGTTTCCTGGTAATTTCTTTATATGTTGATGACATGTTGTTTGTTGGGAAAGGCAAAGGTTTGATTGCAAAATTAAAATCTCAGCTCTTTGTAAAATTTGAAATGAAAGATCTTGGTGCAGCAAAACACATACTTGGGATGGAAATCAAAAGAGATCGCGAAAATAGAAAGCTATGGTTAGGCCAGAGTAAGTATGTTTGTTCAATTCTACAAAGGTTTAACATGTAGGATTGTAAACCACTTTGTGTCACTGTTACATTAGGAATGAAGCTCTTTATTTCACAATGTCCTACATCCCCATCAAAGATGGAAGACATGATCAGAGTGCCTTACTAGAGTGCAGTTGGAAGCCTAATGTATTCTATGGTTTGTATAAGTCCAGACATTGCCCAAGTAGTGGGAGTTCTTTCTAGTTTTATGTCTAATCCTGAAAGAGTGCATTGGGATGCAGTTAAGAGGGTCTTCGGATATTTGCAGGGTACAGTAGAGTACTCTATATGTTTTCATGGTACAGTAGATCAGCATTCCCTAAGTATTCATGGTTTTGTGGATTTAGATTGGGCTAGTGATGTTGATAGAAAAAGGTCCACCAATGTATATGTGTTTACTCTTAATGGTGGTGCAATCAATTGAATGAGCAAGCGATAGGTTGTGGTTGCTTTTTCCTCTACATAGGCATAGTATATGGCAACTACTCATGCTTGTAAAGAAGTAATTTGGTTGAAGTGTTTGTGTTTAGATATTAGATTGAAATAGGGTACAATTACCATTTATTGAGATAGTCAAAGTGCAATCTGCCTTGTGAGGAACCCAACTTTTCATGCCAAGACCAAACACATTGATGTTCAATATCACAGTTTCGTGGGAGATATGGTCGAGGATGGCAGGGTGAAGCTGGAAAAGGTAGAGACAATGGGAAATATTGCAAATGCATTAACTAAGCCTATGAGCACAACGAAATTCAGGTGGTGTTCTGAGTCTATGGGTCTTTCATCCCTTAGTAGTTGATCCATGATGGTATGTTTCCCCTAGCTCTTGCAAGGTATTTGACAAGTGGGAAAATGTTGGGAAATGAGGTGTCTCAACCTTGCATATTTCTCATAGCATTTATTTTGTTTTTAATATTTTCCTATAGTTGTTACACATTGTTAGTGCTTTAAAAATTGGTTTATTAGGTGTCAAAGGATTCCCACGTAGTGGTATGTTATGGAAGGCGTATTTTTAGGCACATTATGATAGATTTTATGACATTTGTAAGGGTCTAAAATAGGGGATATCAATTTGGACGTGAGAGCTTATTTTTAGACTAGAATCTTGGTTGAGAAGCCAAGCGCATGGTTTTGTAAACCACAGATGGTTTCTTGTATAGCCAGAAGTCTATAAATTGAAGGCTTGAGGAGTAGTTTTGTGTGTTGAGTTTGCAGGTACTATTATTCTATGGGAATTCTTTCAGAATTGTTTACTGGTGATACTCTTGTAATAGACTTGCTCTACAAGTGCATGTAATGTTGTTGTTGTATTTGAAATACATTGAGCAAGCTTTTGGAGTATGGGGTTTTTCACCCAGAAGGGTTTTCCCCACGTATATCTATTGTTTTGTGTTCATTGCTTATTTTCTATTATGAATGTGTTTCTAGAATTTTTTAAATTGTCAGATCATTTTTTAAAGTTTGCATGATATCTCTACTCAAGATTGGCGTATGAAGTTGTTTCTACTCCTCTAACTTCCTTACATCTAATGTATCTATCTTTAGATAAATATATATTTAGATATCTACTATATATTTAAGCTCCAATAAATTAATATGGTATTAATCATATATATTTACAACTCAAATTACTATCATTTTATAATTATCACATCATTATACATATATTATCACAACTAGTAAATTTAATTCATATTACATGAGATCTAATATAACTATACTATATTTGTGTCATTAAAATAAATTTTCTGAGTACACCCAAATTTAGTTTCTTGAAATGTATATATATGTGTAAACTATACCTTATATATTTATACTATATACATAGCTAAAATCTTAAAACCTAACCCAAATTAAATTTCTTAAAATGTATCTATGTATGTATAAACTATACATTATTATATTTATACTGTATACATAGTTGCAACCTTAAAATCTCTACTATTATAACATAATATACAAATTAGTTTTGTAGTGACATAAAAACCATATATTAGATTATTTCTAAGCAATCTATTAGATTTGTAATCCTACTTAAACATAAGTATCCATAACATCTACTTGTTTAAATCTCAATCTATAAAAGTACCTAAAATATACACTATTTTGAGAGACATTCTAAAGGAGACAGATATCACTACCATGTACATAATATTAAAGCATAACCCACATATTTTCAAGAAAAATTAAAACTATTAAAAAGTAACATATAAGTATATAATTTTTATTACATTTTTCAAATTAAAAATAAAACTAAAAAATTAAAATAAAGCAAAAAAACAAATAATAAAGAACATAGATAAAATAAAATAAAATAACTCTTAACTAAATAAAATAGATCCTCATAATAAATGTATTCAAGTTATCTATGTAGTATAATATTTATTACTTTAGGATGTCTTAATCCTAAGTGTAATATTGTGCATGTTATTTAAGTTCACTCAAGTGATTTATTTTTAAATACTTGAATAGGATAGAATAATGAGTTGCACATTTAAGAGATTCTACTCTTTTTCTTATCCTCACAAATTTAGAAACTTGGGTAAGAAATCCCTCACTTTTTTGGTTTATGTCATCCTCAACGGATTTGGAAACTATAAGGCTACACATTTGTAGATGTGTTTCCTTCATGTTTGATAACAAAGAAAACATTGAGTTCTTTTGGTTCTTGGGAACTTAACTATTTTTTGGTGATATAATTTCTATTTAATTTAATTTAATCTACTTTCATAGCACTAAATTTTCATTGTAAATCTATTTATAGATTCTAACATGGTATTAGATCTTAAGTGCTAGGATAATCGACTTTACATGCAATTTTTGTAAAAGTGTGGTATGGTCTTCTCTTGCATCTTTGAATCATTTAAAGAATCAAAAAGATTTAAAGAAAGTTTGATAACCTGTATTGTGAATGTGTATTTATCTAATATGTTGAAGTGCAAATCTCTAGTGTCTCTAACATCTCTTTAAGTTGCTCCATCACATCTAAGAGGTTTGAGAAAGTCAAATCTAACTTTTATTTCACTAAAATTAGAGATTATTTGATAACAAAATATATGCCAATTTTGCATTTACTGTAATTGAGACAAAATCTCTAGAGTCCACATTTTTACCACCTCCAAAAACTAATATTTTGACATATCACAAATAATTATTATTTTTGTTGTCTACACACTTATCCTTTGTAAACTACAAGATAGTCTAGATCATCCCAAGGCCTCCTCTGACCTATACACAAGAATACTAACTATTAAAGAAAACAAACACCAATACCCTATGATGATAGTTCTTAAACTAGCTCTTTGACTAGATATGGATGCACTTGAATAACTGGTTGTAGAATAATGACCCCTTTTATGGATCATATCTAGTCTCACTTTCTTGATCATTTGCAAGAACTACTTTTGCAACTCCCATTATTTTAAAAGTTCAAAGCATTCCTCAACTTTATGCTCTCCATCATAATGGCCACACACAATTTTGGGAACTTGTGCAAGATGTATCTTGGATTACTGCACCTATACCAGTAAAATTTGTGTCCTCTATCACAATGATTTCCTTGTCCACCACCATGACCTTGAAACTATGGTGCAATCTATGAAATTTGATTATGTGACATATCTAGGATGTGATTTCCCCTAGATTCATGCAAGGATTGAACAGCTCAACAATTGCATGTATCATGTGTGGAATTGTTGCAAACTTCACACTGATAGTTGATACAACACCCTTAATATTTTGTAACATAGAGCATGTTTAGGTGCCATAACACTCATAGAAAATAGTGTAGTTTGGTATGTGTCGAGGAATATAGAATGGAGTTACAGCAATAGCCTACTCTCACATCATCAAACAATTGATAGTGGTATGTCCCTCTCAACAATTTGTGCACTACAAGTTTCCCCATGCATGTAGCCATTTATCCAATATTTTCTTCTAACCACTTATTTGAACCATAGTTGTGTGGTTCTCTTAATGCCTCGAGGCATAGCACAACTTTGAGTGAATCTTTCCATGTGATCTAAGTCATTTGAAACAATTTGCACTAAGTGTGTTCGATTAGACCCCTTGAACCACTTTTTATATTGCATTACAATCTAATGATGGACCTTAGCAAAATGAGGTCCTTAAACCTATTATCATAGTTGTGCATTGTTTCCTATAACATTTGATAAATGTTGTTCAAGAAAGGAAAAAACATATCCTTAGCCTCCTGCAAATTATTGTGATTCTCTTGTAGTTTAAAATGTGCATAGTAGCCTTGTGTACAACCCCCAAGTGTGGAAACATAAAGGCACATTTGAGACACTAGGTCAATAAAAATCAAGTGATTTTGCATGCCTACCAATGGCAAGTCGCATCCTTGTCACTTATGAAAGGTAAGACTAATAATTGTGTTTTTCTCATAGTTAACAATTAAATTCATATTTCTTATTAATGTCCTCCTTCCTAATTTCCTTTATTTTATTGTTATTCTTATCTATCCAAACAAAAATGCACTTTTCCCATTACGCACATTGAATGGATAGGGTTGTATAATGGACCTAGAAAGTGGTATGTTTATTCTTCAATTTTTCATCATAATATGGCTCCACATGAAAAACAACTAACTATGATACTTAGACCATCTAAATCCAAAAAGAGACAACTACTTGGTTTAACATTGCACTATAGCCCTACCTATGGGAGTAGTAAATCCTAAAACTAGCATACTATCATATCAAAAGTATCTTCTAGCTCCCTATCAAAATTCCCCTCCTTAGTTTGTTGTCTCAATGCATGTGCAACAAATTATACCTCTCCCTCACTATCACTTAATGAATTTTTTTTATTAACTATATTTTATCAATATCAAGAAAAAAAAACAAAAACAAAACAAAGCTTTTACATCATTATTTTCATAAATGAAAACCTATGTTAGCACAAAATTTATATGATGTCATGCAAAGCATACCTTCTGAGTTTTAAGACTAAAATTAGAGTAAATGAAGCTAATTCATATCAAATGAGATATTTTACTATATACGTTTCAAAAAATACACTTTCACTACAGTTGAACTTATTGTTTTATTTTCTCTAAAATTCTAAATAATTCTTTCAAAACAGGATGCTATCATCTTTGTTGAATGGCCAATGTCTCATGTATTTTATCTCTCCTTTGTTGACTTCTACCTTTCCATCTTTTAGCAATTTCACAAACTTGTCTTCTAAAATCTCCATTGTTAGAGTTACTTGCATAGAGATATTGTAATATATGAGTCTTCTAAAAGACTCAGTAGGAGATCTCTTTTTACCTTGAAATCTTTCCTCATTTCTTGCTTTTCATATAAACCACAAAATTTCAATAGAAAGTAATAGCCAAAATAAGTTTAGAGAATTATCTAATCCTTCAATTAGACCAAAAAACAATTAGTGCCAATTAACCTTTCTTGATTCTCCCCAACCCCTTAACCTTTCTTGATTCTCCCCAACCCCTCAAGTCTGCACAAAACAAGTTCCAACTTTCTTTTACAATGAAACATTCAAAAAAAATGTGTAATATTTTTAGGTTTCCTACATATCTCATAGAGTTCCAATTTGAGGTAGAAAATGAAATAGGCATTTTACTCAAAATAAGCAACCATTTAAAACAAGCTCTTTTGGGCTCTAGAACACTATTCCAAGTCCAATTAAGAATTTTTGGCCAAATATTTTCCCCATCTCTAATGCCCTAGAATTTGTTTAGATGTCTACTGATATCTTGAGTTTCATTCAAAGTTTATAAATAGTTTTGGGTTTTATTTTAGAAAACTCGGATCCATCTACCCATTTATAGTTGGCTAAGTTTTCACAACAGTGGTTATAGTTATTTGGGAAGTAAAGGTTTTTACATGATTCTCTCATAATAGAGTATGTTCTCCATTGGGTAGGGTACAGACCATACTTTATATTGACAACAACCCACAATTTTAATTGAGAGTTACAAATAATATCCTTAAAACATTTAATACCTTTGTTAGCCCAAGTTTTAGCTAAGCAGCCTTATAATAAGGCAAGAGGTTTCTCTTTCTGGATCAAATTCCACCAGATTGAACTAGATGAGAAAATTTTACTTTTCACTGTTTCTATCTTATCCTAATTAATTATCAAATTTCTGATTTGCTCCCATGCATTTCAAATAGTTTTGAAAACATTGAACCCAGTGGAGGAATGGAGAAATTTCCTAATAGTAAGTCACAAAAAGGTAAATGCTTCCAATATTTTTCATTTTTAGAGAAAGTTTGTTCGATGTTGTTTCTAACTAGAATTTTCCATGGTTCATACCCATCCATTGATTTAATAATCCATTTGACAGCAACACAAATACCTTATTTTTTTAGTCCTTAAGACCTAACCCACTATTTCCTTTATCTAAGCAGCACCATTCCTATTTAACAGCATGGTTCTTTTTTTCCCCTACCATCCGACCAAAGGAACTACCTTATCTTTGAATTTTGTTAATTTGATAGCTACTAAAGAGTCAAACTAAAGAGAACTAAGAGTATAAGATGATAGAATATTTTGAAAAAAATGGATTCTCCTTGCTAATGATAAATATTGTTTATTCCACTTGTCTAATTTGATCTTAAAATTTTTTTTAACCCAATCCCACATGTCTATCAGGTATGGGTTAATCACATAGGGAATTCCCAAGTACCTGACTAGTTTATTTGGGCCTCTCCATTGGATTTCATATTTTTTAAACCATTCAGGGGTAGAATCCCAGCTTAACATTATAGATTTTGCTTTGGAAAGTTTTGCCCCAGAAGCATCACAAAAGATATTTAGCTTTTACATTAGGTTATCAAGGTTTTCTTTTTCAAGGTTTACAAAAAGGGCAATATATCATCTGTGAAATGTATGTTTATCAAATCATCAACATTAGGCATAGTTAGCCCTTTATTTTGGGGCTAGAGATAGATTGTCTTATAAGTAGAAAATAACATTTGAGGCTATTATAAACAAAGCAAGGGCGATGGGGCACTCATGCCTTATTGATCTATGGAGAAACAATCAATTTTTCATTGTTCTATTTATATCCACTTGTGCAGTAGCATCTTGCAATAAGGTATTAACTATCTTGCAAAAGTAATTTGGGAAACCAAAGGCTTCCAGAGCCATCAATAGGAAAGGCCACTCAATTCTATCATACACCTTCTCAAAATCTAGTAGGAGCATTCCTATATTCTAATTAGAGCATTTTTTCCCAATCCATCACTTCTTAGCTTGTTATAAAGTTTTCTAATATATACCTCTCTTTAATAAATCCAATTTGGGTGCAACTAATGAAGGTGGGGAGTAAATCTACTAATCTTAGAGCCAATATCTTAGCTAGTATTTCGTATGACACATTTAGTAATGTAATTAGTCTCCATGTTTTATTAAATATTTGTCCCCATCTTTAGGAATTAGCTTAATAATTCCTTTGTTGATATCTTTACCTAGTGAACCCTTAACAGTTACTTCATTGTACACCTGTAGTAGATCTTCACTTATCCAATTTATGTTTTCCATATAGAATTCTACCATCACACCATCATCACCCGGAGACTTATCATTACTAAGATTGAATTTTTTGAATAATTTATTCCTTGGTTAACTCTTTTTTAGCCCAACATTCAGATACTAGTTTTGGAATTACCTTTTTGCAGTGATCTCTAGCTTTGTGATTCATGAATCATACCTCTTCAGAGGAAAACAGATTTTTGTACAAGAGAAAGAATTGTTTTTGCATTTCCTCTGGGTCTTTTATGAGGGTGTCTTTCGACCAAATACATTCTACCCTTTCTTTTATATTTTTCTCTCTAATGTAATTAAAGAATAATTTAGAGCCTATATCCCCATTGTTTAACCAATCATTTTTGCTCTTGTCTTTACTCAGATTTTTTTTACTGTAATTTTCTCAATTTGTTTTTACCATTAATTAGACCTTCATTCAGGTCTTCACTTTTTGGGTCATCTTGTAATTAGGATTCCAAATTGTAAAGCTTTTCTTGGAGGGTACTTTCCATTTTCCTACTATCCATAACTTTTTTCTTTCGTATAGTTTGAAAAATAATTGCCCCAACTTTTAACATTTTTATTCCATTTGTCTATGGTTGACAAGTCTTTTAGCAACCATTTGTTAATTTCTCTAAGAGTATAAATGGCTTCAGTACAATCTTCATCATATAGCAATTTAGAGTTTAGCAAGAATTTTGATTCCCTTGTATCTTCATTAGGTTGTTCTTTAGCTACAATGAAGTTGACATGAATAGGATGAGGATCAGAGAGAGTAGAAGGGTGACCTTCACTCTATTTTCTCTCTATTTTATCAAAGAAGTAATATTTGCTAGCGTAAAATCTAACTTTCATTAAATCCTTTTACCACCTTTTGTGAATTGCACCCGGTATACCATATATTTTTATTTTCCTTTTTCATGCCTTCAAGAGGGTCATAGAGTTTTAGTTTATTTTTCATTTTTCCTAAAATTAATTTTGATTACCTTTCTAGTCCATGTCTATACCACTGAATTTTTCCTCTAAGCTCTTTATGCTCAATCATGTTGAAATCTTCGCCTACAATCTAGGGGATGTTGTGAAGATCACTCATCCACCTCCACAGTTCAATTCTTTCTCTATAGTCATTGGGGGCATAAATATAGCATATTCCAAATCTCATATTATCTTTTTCAATGAGTACCTAGACTATCCTATGCAAGGAGAGATACCAAACTCAATCTCAAATTTGGTTCATTTATTGGCTAAGAGAATGGCAACCCCACCCTTACCCTTATCATGGTTGGACTAGAATTGGGAAGCATCTTTCCAAATAAATTTAAGATTAGTTTCCAATGTGAATTTAACAGATTTTACTTCTTGGAGGAGGGTAGCATCTTTGGATTTTTCAAGTTTTAAGTACCTTACTACTATGTATTTTTTGTCAAGGGACTCAATCCCCCTGACATTCCAACTCGAACAGTTAAATATCATCTAAATCCATGCTTTGAATTCCATCACTATTTCTCCTAATAGTTGTCAAAGCATTTAGGAAGATTTTTTTCCTTACCCTTTCTCTTTGGGTATAGATCTCAATCTAATTTCCTTCTCTTTTTCTTTCAATTTTCCTTTTGACCCACTCAGCACCTACTATGGGGTCAAATTCTCCCTTTCGATCACAATTATCTATAGAGTGAGGAGAGGCACATTCATCTATGGGCACCAGCCTCTTTGCGCCTTCCTCAATTGATAGTTTCTCTAATTCCTTAACAGGAGTCTCTTTCTTTAGATAGCCCAAATTAACCACTTGTTTAGGGTTACTCTATACATGCTTTTCTTTGTCTAATAATAATCCAAGATCAACATTTTCTTCTCGTTGTGGATTAGTGTTGGACAAGGAAAATAACCATAATTTATTATCTTTTAGATTCCCAGCAGGGCTCTCCAAAATATGTCCCTTTTCTTTGGAAGAAATTGATTTGTTTTCATGTTGCTTTTTGTCTAAGGCTAGTTCTAAGGCATTATCATTTTGTCCAGGACTAATCTTAGGCAACACAAGTAGGTTAGGGTTGTTTTTATTCAATCCATCCTTTTATAACATTGGAATAGTTTGTGTCAATGGTTTCTTATGTTCCATCTTTAGAACCTTAGTTTATTGTTTTTGTATTGCTCAAATCTTTAGTCAAGTCACCGAGTGGAGATTCTGACTTACTACATTAATTTCTAAAATTTCTAAACTATCTTTGCATTGAGTATCTTGTGTAACATAGGATTTTTTGGACTTATTATTTTGGGTAATCCTTTGTCTAATTTTTTCCAAAGCCAACTCTTGTGGATTTTTTTGTGACCCTAAACAAAGTAAGGAATAGCCGAATAACTAGGGTTTTGGGCTATGTGGGGGACACAATTTTGTCTGGGGTAGATTTTTTCCACATCTATAGCTTCCCCTAATAGAATGTCCAATTTTCCCAGATTGGCACTTCCAATTTCAAAGACCCTTACTGAATTTGAACTTATAGTCTCAATTCTTAGGCCCTCTAAAGAAGACAATGACCTATCTATAGGTAGATTTGTTTCGCTACCACCAATAGGTATTAACATGTTATTATCAAGAGAATATATAAAGGATAGTGGTGTCAAGATATAGTTGTGTGCATCTTCATTAGAGTGCACACTCTGTATAAATAGGTTTGAAACACATAGCAACTAATGTTATTCCATTATGAGTAGAATCTAACATTGCTTAACTTCCATTGCCACATGATGTTGTCCATCAACATAACCTCCACTATATCTCTTGCTTGGTGTGTCGTGTTTCCATTAGGATTGTTCTACCTTTGTTTTGACGAGTGTAACCTAATGCCTCTATTCCATCTTTCACATATTCAACTTTGAAACTAATTGCCCTATATTGCTATGTGCTATCAATTTTCTATTGAATATGTTAATCTATCCACCATGCAATTGTATTCATGGTAAGATTATATTCCATACTAAGTGTCTTAATGTGTTTTTCAATTAGCAACTTATTTACCCATACAACAAGTTGCTTAATGAATTTGCAATGATAGGGAGTGAAACTTGTGCATAGCTTCTTCCACATGTATAATTTGACATGTAAAAAATCCAAAATATTGTTCACAACTACTCCCTCAAAAAAGATCTATAATGTGCATCTTGGTCCAAGATGAAATCCAATTAAACAAGTGCTCTAATAACCTTGTAAAGAACCCTCTATAAAATGGATCATACAACACATTATCATGTCATCATTGAAATAATCTACCAACAAGGGCCTTCTTGCACATAAACTCCTCAATCTTCCTACCAAACCATTAATTGATATCAACATGCATGACTTGTCAAGGCATTCCTAACAAATAACACAACTCATGAAAGGGTCATGGCAATGGAACTAAATTGTTAGCAAAAGTACCCATGCATGTGATTCGCCTAATAACTATCTTAAAACCCTTTGCATCAACATATCAATATATAGGCTCACTCCCCTAAGGCACACTAGGAATTTAGTCCATCAAATAAACTTTTGCACTATAAGATAAACCTAAATAGAGTAATAATCACAAGCAAAATAAAAATGAAAAAATTCATATTGTAATTCAATGAAGCTTTGATATATTAGTTCTTCAATCAAAAACTTATTATAAATTGTTTACAATGGGTTTGTATAGAATTTCTCTCCAACATCACCTCAACTATACTTGGATTGCTCTTCTATTTTAGTTTTCATACAAGTACTACTTAAAATCCATGAATTGAGCTTCTAAATTAAGCTTCTAGGTCCAAAACTCCAATACTTCTAAAAGCTACCTAGAAATCCTATCATATGCGATCCATATTTCATTTTATTCTAATTATCAACTTTCTAGAAATATTCCTTATGTGGTTTTATCTATCCTTAACGCATCTAATTAAACCCATAAAATGAGTGCCAATAAATATCTCAAGATAGGTGGGAAATAGATCTAAAGAATGTGAGCAATAATCAAATGTTTGGTACCACAAAGGTTAGAAGTTCCTAAGGTTTTGCAAGCTTTGTGTAGTTAGTTCATTAGACACTTCAATGATATTTGTGCACCACTAAGTCATTACATGAGAAAGCATGGATTTGATTAGACTATTATTGATGTCAAGAGTTTTGAACTCTTGAAGGGACAAAGGAGCTTGTTTTGGCACTCTTTAATTTTAACAAAGTTTTCCAAGTTGATTGTGATGTCAATAAAACTGCAATCAATGTAGTTCTTGATCGTGAGAGAAAACCAATAGCATTCTTCAATTAAAAAACTAAATAATATTAAGTAATTAGTGTATGACCAAGAGTTATGCACCATTGTTCAAGCTTTGTGGACATGGAGGCATTACTTGTTAACCAAGGAGTTTGCATGGGGTGTGTAGAGTACTTGCAAGGTTATTCCTTTGTGTTGAGATAGAGATCTAGCAAGTCAAAACAATTTGCAAAATTCTTGTGTAGAAGGCATGTTTTGTTGTCCATGATAACAATTGAATTAGTGGGCATCAAAGGAATGAAGGTTGCATATGCAGCAAATATGTATCTCATAGGTGCATGGAAGACATGATTCAACCATAGGCTAGAGACAAAAGATTCATTTGCAAACTACTTTGCACATCAAGGATACTTATTTCAAAGACAATAGTTTTGTATCATGTGTAGTTCAATGAAGGAGAACCTCATTAGATAGATGCATAGTTGTAAATTGTGGGGCCACTTTGGAAGTGATAATATGAAGGGTATGTCGCAAATGAAGTATCATTAGCCTACTTTGTACAAAGATGTCTGTAAATTTTGTTAAGAGATGCAAAATATGTCCAGTAGCAAAGGGGGTGTCACAAAACACAAGTTTGTATAACCTATTGCCAATGTCAAATAAACCTTGGGAGGAATTATCCATGGATTTTGTTCTTGGATTGTTACAAACATGGAGAGGTAATGACCCAATTTTTGCAATAGTTGATAGATTCTCAAAAATGTTGAATTTCATTCCTTGTAGGCAAACAAGTAAGGTGTTAAAGGTGGTGAATTTATTCAATGTAGTACTTTTCTGTGTATTATCGAAGAGCATTACTTCTAACAAGAATTATGTTTTTGTCACTTCTAGCAAACAATTTGGAAGAAGATGGATAGAACACTTGCAATATTTTGCATAGCATCCACAAACAAATGGTTAAACCTAGGTTATCAATCGAAACCTTGGCACCTTCCTAAGATGTTTGGTGGTAGATAAACCTTCACAATGGTAATCCATGTTGGCACACACAAAATTTGTGTACAAATCAATGAACATATCAACCAAGAAAACATCATTCCAAATTGGGTATGGGACATCACTAAGGGGACTCGTAGACATGTTGAAGATGGAATGAGGCAATTTTATTAGCATAGAGGCTAGGGACTTCATGCAGCACATGAAGGAGGTTCGTGTGCAAGTCAAGATGCAACTGGAGGAAAGCAGCCCCAAGAGAAAAGCACTACCAAATTTGTGCAAGAGGGATAAGTCTTAATCAAAGAGAGAGTTGGGTATGGCATGTCTAATAAAAGAAAGGTTCCCCAAAGGAATATACAACATTTGAAACCCAAGAAAATTAGCATGTGCAAAGTTTTGCACAAATTCTCAAAAAATCCATATGAAATTGACTTGCGTAAAGGATTGCATCTTTGCTCATTCCCTAGTCAAAATGAAAGGCAATATTGATCGGAAGAAACAAATATTTTAAAGGCAACAAGAGGAAATAACATAATCATTGACGAGCACATCAGCAAGAAGAGTACAAGGAGTAACTCTTTGTTGGAAGGATAAAGGGCTAGATGAGGATTTGTGGATTACTAAAATGAAGTTAACTTGGATGGTTGAAACAAGCTTCCACAAAAGTCATTTGTGACCATTGACCTCACAAACATTTCAGCTAGTGTTAAATGCAAGAGCATCTTGGGGATCAAGCAATCGCCAATGCACAAAAAGTGTTTCCTTTCTTTTTGGGATATGAAGAGCGCATGAAGTGTTTTGGTTTGCAATTTTATTTGTGTATCTAGTAGCCAAACTAATCTACTATGGCAAATACCAAGACCCATGGTTGAGATGTTGGTGTTGCATAGGAACATAGGCTAAAGAAGACTTGTCTTTTGAAAATAGTGTGTGAACTGGAAGCCATATAAACAACAAACCTCTAACTTGGAATATGGATATGCGAAGAAGCCATTAGGAGGTGAATAGGTATAAAAAAACAAAAAAACTTGTAAGTCATATCAAATTATGCAATTAGTCAATTATGTGTGACAGGCATGTAAACATTTTAGAATCAATCAAGGAAATTAGCACATATAGATGGAAGTTACTTTAGGGGATCTTGAAGCTCTAGTTCAAACAAGAGACATGGAAAAGACCTTTCAATTCATGCACCTGTAGGAAAGATCTGCCATCACTACATTGGCATAAAAATACATATTTTCTTTCTACAAAGGGCAGGTGGAAGCTATTGCGGAAATTGTCGCCAAGTCATGGTTGAAGTCAATGTTGATTAAAGGGTCTTAGACTTGGCTAGGCTTTAAAAGAGGGGCATTCTATAACACAATGTTTATAAGTATGCTGAATACAACTATTGGTTGGGTTCCATACATTTTGGAGTGGTCTTTACAGCATGTAATTCTTTTGAATATAATACGAGTGTTGTTTTATGGATTATTTATCGTTCTTCCCTATTTAGTGCCTTCGATGTGTATCTCTAGACAACTAATAACCTATTGCTCATTTGAACTGATTACATATTGCATCAAAATTCCAAGGGTTTTGAAGGATGATCTCTTCAAGAATTTCTTTAGTAGATAATCTATTTTTAAAACCATTTGAAGTGCTATAAATATTAGAACGAACTTCATCTTTGGTAAGGGATTCAAGATTATTTAAGACAACATTTCTAGTATTGGTTCAAATCAAAATGGCCTACAATTTATCTTCAACCATTCTAAGTGGAAAAAATTATTTTACTTTCAAGTAGGATACACAAACTTGTTGAAGAGCAAATGCTTGAGGACATCTCAATGGAAAGAGAATTTGCATATCAATTAGTACAACTCGGTCAAATACATCAACATATTTGACAAAGCATGTGAACTATTCAACACTCATATTTCCAAAATTGGGATTCACATTCCAACCTTTCCCACTCCAATGGAAGGTTGAAGCATAGAAGCTGGCACAACTCATTACCAAACTAATCAAGGCACGATAGTATGTATGTGGAATGAACTTGGCCAATTGGATACAGTTTCATGAGCAAACACAACAATTTGAATAAGATCAAGTATATTGAAGCTTCAAGCTCAAATAGGCGACCGAGGGACAAAAAAACAAGTAAATTGCTCCCAACTAACAAAGACTTGTCTTCTCAAACTTGCAGCCCCCATATGATGTCTTCCCCTCTAATTTTCACAACTTGAGCTCTCACCTAAGGATAAACTCAAATTTGATTACTTTTGCACCATTCTCACAAATGAGCAAGTTAATCTAATTTAAATTGTAGGTAGCTTGTATAAAAGGAGCATGCCCAGTTCATCAAACAAAATCAGTTTGATAAGCAAAGAGCCATCCTAGGCAGCAAACTAAATCTAGTGACAAAGAAGGTAAGAAATGCTCTTCTAAGACAAAATTAAACATAGGAGTAAATGTATTTCAAAAAAGAAAAGAAATTTGTGGAGCAGCAAAGTAGCTATAACAACTGCACTCAATCTTCCAATGAAAAAGGTAATGTCTTTTTTTGCCAATTTGTAATTTTTGCATGCTCACTCCAGCCCATATGAACCCATATGAATGGATAACAAACTTAGGATGCACTCGTATGCCAAAAGAAAGTCTTCATGAATAGGTTGCTTATGCCACATCTACTACTTTGCGTATGGAATGAGACATGAGCATGCACACTGACACAAGCACAAGCACACACAACTTTGAAATGCCCTTCCAATCTAGAATGCAAAGCACAAACAAATACTGTTATTGATGATCCATCATGTTGTCCTTGGCTTAAGGATGAAAATCTATAATAAATGTCAAATTTTGGTATTTAATGTACATAAAAAGCTTCAAAATGGACAGGGAAAGTATCAAAAATACTCTCAACTCAATATTCATCTCTGTGAACATCTCAATTAATTCCTTATAATATAGTTAAATGGTGGCATTTAGAACCTGTCAACAAACAGAAGGTTGACCATTTATTAATTGAACATCTAACAAAACTCAATTATCCATTACATGTTAGTCAATCTGATAAAATTTAAATCTGCTTGTCTATACGGTGCAGAACTGATATGGCTTCAACAGCAATTAGTTTGTTTACAACAAATGGTCTAAAACATTGCTTCACCAAATGCAATTATAAGGATATATAAACCACCATGAACTACAGATGGTCTAAAACGCATTTGCAAAGTTTTACACAAGCCAGAACATGCATACGGAATCATGGTATGTTTTTCATGTTGTTAATATGCAAGTCACTCATTGAGAGGATTGTAAAATTAACTGGAGATAAAATGGACGAAGGCTGTGCCAAACAAATAATTGGAGCAAAATTGTATTATGTAAAATAACCAGAATGGGCACAACCTTTCTTATTTACATTGTAGCACACAGAAAAGCATATTATTCATTCATGAAAAAATCACAAAAGGAAACAATTATTATTCCAATGAGACCACAATACTTGGATTTTGTCAATGGTGGCTCATGATAGCAGAATAACTACAATTGCACAAATTATAAATGTAACCGTTACTGAACAATATAGACAGCAACCTTTTCCATACTAATTACACACTATAATCAAACGGCAACAAGCTATATTACAAACAACTTAAACTTTTCCATCTCCTCTGGACCACAAAATGATTCAGAACATATACCATATGTGTAACAAAACCTATTCTCAAAAAATGATAACTACACTACATTGGGGTACAAATGAACCCAGCTTTCGATACATCAAAAAACTGTACCTAAGAAATGGTAAGAACAGATCCAATTTTGTTCCTACCAATCTGCGAAGACTGCCGTAGTTTCTACAAATAAAGATTCGTTACAGGGAACACATTGCCAATTATGCTGCAAGGACTATGATGATAATGAGCAATACAACACCAAAAATTACCAGCAACAAGCATGCCTGCATGATGCAAGGTATGTTAATGTTATGATATTGTGCTGATACAATGTCCTTAAATAACAGAAAGTGCATATGAAATGGTAACAAGATACTTACCAAAGATGAATTAGATTTTTGGGTTTTAGATGCCTTAGCCAGTTGACTTTTAGCTTGAACGGTTGCAGAGTAAGAGCTCTCAATGTTAGAGTCAATATCATCTGGATCAGCAATTCAATATTAGCTTTTTTTAAATTGGCTTTAACTATAAGAAAACAAAATCAATTAATTCAAGGAATGCACTCTTCACCTATCATCACTCCTTGCTCATGAACTAGAACCGCAAGATCCTTGAAAATTTCATTGACTTCTCCAATTTGCTGTTGAATCTCCTTTATCCCTTGCTCCCGTTCTTCAATAATGGCTTCATTAAACACAACTTCATTCTCTAACTGAAGAACTTCCTGTCTGCATCATTTCCAAGTCATATGGATCATGAGAATCTTAGAAGTTTTCAAAATAATGCAAAAAGTACATATAAGAATGGAACTCAAAATAGTAATGCAGCCAAATCAAATTGCATAAAGTGTTTGAGCAAATAAACTAAGATATCATTCTAGCAAATAAAATACAGGTGAAAAATGTTAAGAAATTGAAATTGCATAAGTGCAAGCGAGATTAAAAACTAACGCATGTATGGGTCCATTAATTCCACATAAATATTGATGACACTGAAAATAGCACTTGAGAAAGCTCAGACTAGAAAGCCAATTATTATGCAATCTATTGCTTCCTAACATGATAATTCTTTGAAGTCTTCTCACTTAATATAATCAACTGATAGAAATATTGTTCCCGGATTTTATGCTTCCCTCTCTCGGTCAAAGCGAGTGGAGGCATAATAAAGTTTGCAAGAAATGTAAGCTTGGTGAAATCACTACATTATTTATCAATTATGTTCAAGACAAATAAATGTTGGTAGGAAAGGCAGTTTTTCATCGTTTGGTTGAAAGCTGCTTTGTGAAGTGGACAGATATAGGGAACTGTGACAAATCACAGAGGCTCAAAAGTGATCACATGTTCAAAGTCAAGTGAAAAATTGCCAACCGCATGGCCAAATCAGAGTACACACACAATATAGAAACCAGAATCCACACAGACAAAATACTTTATTGGTTTTACCAGGACTACATGGGGACACATCCCTGCCCCTGTCCCCCAAGGGGTCCCCAGGACAGCAGGAGGGCTGGGGACATGAGAAATCCTTTGACTGTCCCAGGAATGTCTAGAAATCCCAATGGCAGAAAAAAAAATCAGTTAACATTTAAAAACTTAAAAAGGATGTGGGGTGCTGAGACCACTTTTGCAACCCATAACACATAACCAACTAAACTCATTGCCCTAAAACATATCTTGCCCAACTAAACATATCTTGCACCATCAAACCTTAAATCAGATTGATGGTGGAAATGAGCCACTTCATGACATTTAGAAGTGCCTGGGATGCACATTCAAAGCAAATGGAGTGAGTGCCTTAGGGCCATCAAATTAAAACTTAGATCAATAGCAGTGAAGAACTTTTCAAAGCTCTTAGCTGAAGCTTTTGAGCATGTGCTGCAAATTACATTAAAGGTTTTGCAGGTTGATAGATCTCGGAAGAGAGCAATGGCTGGGAAGCTATTTCACAGCCAGCTGAGTGTAAGAACAAGTCAGCTGTGGGGTGCTGAGACCACTTTTGCAACCCAAAACACATAACCAACTAAACTCATTGCCCTAAAACATATCTTGCACTATCAAACCTTAAATCAGATTGATGGTGGAAATGAGCCACTTCATGACATTTAGGAGTGCCTGGGATGCACATTCAAAGCAAATGGAGCGAATGCCTTAGGGCTATCAAATTAAAACTTAGATCAATAGCAGTGAAGAACTTTCAAAGCTCTTAGCTGAAGCTTTTGAGCATGTGCTGCAAATTACATTAAAGGTTATGCAGGTTGATAGATCTCGGAAGAGAGCAATGGCTGGGAAGCTATTTCATAGCCAGCTGAGTGTAAGAACTCAACAGCTTGAAAATGTATTAATATTTTTCATATGACTGATACGAACAAGTCATCATAGATGCCAAAATCCACAATGATACTGAGGTCTTTTTCAGGCATGGGCCTTTTATATTGCAAAAAAGACCTTTAAAGTGTTGGAGGAGGCATTTTAAAAGGTTTGACTTTAGCTTAACCCATGTGGAGTTAACTAAATTAAAAGGCTTAGATACATGATAGGCTTGAACTAGGCAAAGCATTATTTTAATTTACAAGAAAATTTTAGTACAACTTTATAGATGAAACTTTATGTAACTTTCACATCCAGGTTCTGTTTTGAACAAACCAATACTCAATTTCTGGGTTGGATGATGTTTGTAGGGCTTCTAGGTGCACCGAAATGGAAGTTTTATAACACATCTGCTAGAGGCTATTAGAGTTGAAGGTATTGACCCATGTAGTTGTGTAAACATTTATTAATGGCTTCCTATATACAAATGTGGTGCTATATTTGATGTTTATGAGAAAAAATTATCACTGACACCATGGGGGTGATATACCCTTAACCCTCCCATTATACAATAAACCGACTAATTACTAAATTTATTCTAGATATTATCTATTTGACCCAATATGACTACCATCATTATGCATGGCAAAAGTCAGGTACTCCATAATCCCAGTTACATCGTAATATCATATGCCTGGGTACATGAAAGCTAGAGTTCATTCACTATCAAACAAAAACTTTGCATTAGGAAAGAGAAGCAACAATTGTCCCTTATTTGTTGGAGAAATACTTAAGAGTAAGACAAGAGAAGGTGCTCCCGCCATTCCTCTCAAGCTCTCTTTCCATATGGAAGCATAGTAAGTACAGGGATGGTTGACCCTTTGCTGCCCTGCTAAATCTGTTTTAATTTTTTTCCATGCCATCATTTCTCCACCCTTAAGAGGATTCAATTCTTTTATTTAGAAAAAGGTTGACCAACAAGAGAAGGGACGGTCATCCCTTAACCCCTATTGATATCTGCAAGATGGCAACACAAGGGACAACCATTCCTTCTTTGACCATTTGAAACTATCCAAGCCCCATCTGAAAACTTGTTTTGCATAGCACCAATTCAAACAAAACTTGGAATCAACAAGACAAGAGACATGCATCCCTATTCCACTTAATTGCACATTTGTGGATAAACACTGACTCTCAGAGCAGTGCCAAAATATGTCCATCCCACAAAACTTGTCAAAGAATTCAAGGGGGTGCAAGATTGATATTAACTGTTTTAGTTTGTTTCATAACCCTAATTACATGGTTTTTTTAGCAAAACACGAAGATAAAAATATAATCTACTGGTGAAAGTTTAAAAAAAATAAACATAATAGCATTGCTATGTAAAGCATTAATACAAACGCATGAACTCTGGAAAAGAATTACCTCCTTGATTCTATTAGGAGAGCTTGCTGTTCCTGAGATTTGTCTGGGCTTAAATTCAGCTCGCTCGCAACATAACTATAAAGAGTGATGGCAGATTAAAATTTCAGAATCAATCTTAAGCAGAAATGTGTTGTAAAGGAACAAACCACTTGCTAGAAAAAAAAATATCCCTACAATATAGAATTTTGTGCAGAAATGTAGGAGGATCCAGCACAAGATAACCTTAACAAGACTTAAAAACCCTGAAAAATACATTAACTACATGCAAAAATGTTTTAAAAGTTCATTATAATCACACCTTGACGGTAGAACTGCCTGAGGAACAAAAGGTGTGTAAGCTGCCTCACGTTCAGCTGCAAGCCGTTGGGCCTTCTGAAACTCCTTTAAAACCGCTTGGAAGTCTTTTGCAAGTTTTGCATCTCCTACCTTCTTACTAGCCTATAATTTTAATAGAATGTTTTGAGTGAGATATTTCAATTATTGACTTCAATAAAAGCTAAACAAAAGGTCGCCCTTCCAAAATTTTATGTATATTCCACTCACCCTGTAAGAATATATGACATTTGACAATATTATCACAGAATGGTAAAACTAATACAGAGTACAGAAACACAAAATAAGACAAGCGTACACCCACAAGGACCAGAAAACTTACCAAAGAGCAAAAAAGTGAGAATGATAGCATTTCTTCATTAATCGATAACATTAGAATAACTTTATATACACACAAGAATATATACTAGGGGTTCCTCCATTATTAGTGCAATAAATGTTGAAGCAAATAAACTTGAAGACACTGCAGCAATTTCAGAAATTGAGAATAGGAGAAAACTTTGCATGGAAAAAACATAACACTTACACTAACTTCTGTATGCAGATCTACTTCACTGGCTGCTTTAAGTTTTGCAGATGTATCTTTCACCATCTGTCCAATATGTTGCCTAGTCTTATGCCTGCCAATCATTGAAAGGTACTTGAAATGTAAGTAGCATTCATTACAATCATTCTATTAAAATTCTGGAAAAGTGCAATTGTATCAAGCAAATGTCCAATCAATCATTGAAGAATAACCAACCACAAAGCCACAAGATACAGGAACAGCAGTTGTAATTTTGAAATTTGAGAATACAAGAAAATAAAATGTACAAATGAAATATATGAGAAGACATAAGATCTTACAGTCTAACCCAAAGGATAGTCCATGTATTTTTCTACCTAAGAGCTTATATAACAACAGGTGCAAATCTTAAAAGTAATTCAGAAGTTGAAACCCTCAACATGTTTGAGTGGATTATGGTTTGTAAACTTGAAAGATAATCAGAACGGCTGCTAAAATCCAGTGTTCCATGGATATACATCCCTCACCCCCCAAAATCTCAGTGTTTCTAGGACAGTCTCTGAGACTCAGGGACGGGGACAAAATGTTCCCCCTCCTCACATAGGGGAGGCATCCAAGGGAAGTCCCCATTTGCAGGGGATGATGTAGGCACTCCCAGCCATCCCCAAGATGGGCATGGGATGCTTGGGTATCTCTCAACCATCCTGGGGAAGGCTGGGAGTCCCCCCACCCCAACCAACCACTAAATCATTTTTTTAACACTTAGAAGATAAACAGTAAGACTAAATCTCTCTTATATATGTAACTTGGTTCTTAGTGTCTTGGGGTGTATTATTGCTTCCTTGACACTCAAAACTTCTATCACGAACACTGTCATAAACTTCTCTTATACTGATAAGTTGGGTTCACCAATAATGACATACATTCAGCACCATGTACTCCTAATAGCTATGCAGATTAGTATCACAAATTTACAGAAATTATAACAGCTAACAATGACAAAAGCTTCCCTTATTCTTATAAGGCAGGTTCACCAATAATGACATGCATTCAGCACTATTTCTCTTTAACAGCTATGCAGAGAAGTATGACAAATTTACAGAAATTATAACAGCACATATCAAACAACTATAAATGCAAATAGCAGCAATAGAATGATGATTCAATATGTCAAATGGGTGTGACTATTGATGATATTTTTTCAAAATAGTATATTAATAACTAACTTAACTAAAATACGTTCAGCGTCTTAATGAACTTCCGTATACTTGGTGCACAACTATATGCTAAGCACACGTTAGTACCTTCTAAGCTGCCTATACATGATGTCAATGGTTTCTATTAAGAACTATATCATATTTCACTATATTATATTATATAATATTTTAATTGCAATTTCTAATAGAAAAATTTATAACTAATTTTTCCAGAGTAGCCGGATACACCCCTGCCCCTTCCCAGGCGCATGTATCCCTGTATCTGATACGGATACAGATACGATATGGCATGGATACATGTTGGATACAGTTCCCACACATGCCCAACAAATTATGATTTTCTAGCTGTGCCAGATATTGGGTGATTTGGTTTTCAAAAAAATTGACATTAATCCTCCTAAACTTAATCAAAAACTTCAATCGTGCAATATTTTTTTGTTTTGTATAAACAAAACCTACACCAAATGAGGAAGACAAATGAAACATTTTTCTATTTCAGCAAACCATTTTTCTGGGTCTTCTTGCATTGCACCTCTATATATTTTTTTGGTGTCTTAATTTTTATAGATTTAAGAGAGTTAATTGTTTATAATTTTAAATTTATATTTAATGTTTATATTATATTGTTTAAATGTTAGATATTTTTAAAAAATTAAAATTTATTGTTTAAATATAAATAAAATTTATTCATATGTATTTAATTGTTTATTCTTTACTAAATTATTAATATTTAAATTTTAATATTATTTTATATTTATATTTACTTATTTGCTTTTAAAGTAATGAAAATCTCCTCTAATAACTTAAAAATTGTGTTAAATAAATGTGTGTTTTTTTATGAATGTCGTATCCAGTCGTATCCATATTGGGGGTCTTAAAAAATGACCATATCCATATCCGATACTGTATATGTATCCGTGTCCATGCAACTTTGAATTTTTCAAGTCCAAGTTGATTTCTACTACTACCCTAAAGGAAACTTGGACCTATATGAGGAGGCTCTGCAGATTCAAGTATCAGGTGAGAAAGAGGGCAAATCATCATCCAATCTCCTCATGCTGACAGTTACCAAATCTAAATCTCCAAGAAGAATCCAAATAATGAGTGACTAAGAGCAATTGTGGAGAGTCCTATCCTTCCACTAAAACAAGAAATGAGGATATATTCAAGCTCTTTACTAGAGCTCTAATTTACAGATATCTGCAAATTTGTCTGGCAATTAGTTTAATTCAGGCAAGACAAAATTGAAGGACATGTGGCAAATAGGAGTATGAGATCCATCTCTGCCCAAGATAATACTCCATTAACCTTTTCCTATAATGATGATCGCAAATGGATCTTCCAAGAACAAGCTTGCCTTTTAGGAATACACTTCTGTTCATGAAACATGACATTTGGATTCCAAAGCAAGATGAGAGATGACATCCATAGGCCCAGTTTTTCACTTCTGCATGAGTGTGGAATGAGCATGTTTTTGAAAAGTACATGCATTTCACTCAGCAATCTTTATGAATGAAAAAGCTTACCATAGAGAACTAGAAGGCATCACTACATACACCCAGATCTGTGCAAATTTGGAACAGAGACACAATATACACTATTACCAAAAACGAAAAGCATGCAAGCAAAGGGTTTTGAACGGATTCAGAATATCAATTATGAAGGAAACCCCTTCACATGCATACATTCCCAAGAATATGAATAAATTTTCATAGACAGTCTAGTCCAAAACTGGAAAACACTAGAAAGCAATCTAGATTGAAAGACAAGGAAGAAAAAAAGGTAAAATAAGATGAAGAAAGGAAGTAAGAAATCAGAATTATAGATCAATTAGGAAATGTGCAAGAACAAGAAGATAGTTTTTTCAATTTTGAGCGGGTGAGGCTCAGAACTTGAACACGCAGCACATGCTTAAAAGCTCATCTAGGTTACAACCCTTAGATACACACAGTAGATACACATCGGTCACTTGCTAACGATCCTAACAGCCCTGGGAACACTACATATTGCAGGGAGAATCACCTCGGCCCTGTGAACAGTAAAGATCCAATGTTCTGCCTTTGTGTGTCCCAATATAAGGGTTTTCTCAACCATTGGTTGTTGCCTCAAAGAACCTTCCAGAAAGAAGGGAGCACCTAGATCCAAGAGTGAGCATATAAAAATGTGATAAAACAAGCAAGGAAGAAAAAACAAGCAAAGAAAGAAATTATATTATTGTCCAAAAATAAAAGTAAACGTTAACATTTAAGAAATGTTACATAGCAAGAAGGTAAACCTAAACTAATGAGATGTTAATTTTACTATGTAGTTTTCCAAAAACTTTAAAGATTTTTAGGTTTGGGCCAATTATTTTTATTTAGGGTCAACTTGAACTCTCTCTACTACCACAATATTTCCAATATATTTAATATACTTTTGGCCAAAAGAACACTTGGAAGGATTTACACATGATCAATTTGGTGAAATAAGTTGAGGGATTTGATCTCTGTAAAGGTGGTGTTCTTTCTAATGATGTATAGTTATATAGATGAATATATCATCAAAGAATACATGATTGAGTTTTCAAAGAAATAATTAATTTTTTTATCTATCAAAATTTTAAATGTACATGAGGAATTACTAAGGCCAAATGATACCACTAAGAATTTTTAGTAGCCCTCATTATTTTAAAGTTTATTCTAAGGAATATATGATCTGCATGAAAAATGATATGTTGATACCTATATCATAAGTTTATTTTGGAAAAGAAACATTTCCCTTGTAATTCATTGAGTTTCTCACCAATAATAGGATTAGGGAACTTATCCTTGATCATGATTTTGTTTAATTACAAAAAGACCTACACACAAATATCATGAACCATCATTTTTATAAACAAGGAGTATAAGGGAAGAGTATGGACTAAAACTAGGTCAAATAATACCTATATATATATAATCATGCATTATCTATTTAGTATCACTATTTTTCACGTAAGGGTATCAATATAATCAAATATTAGTTGGTGTGCTACACCCTTAATATTAGTGTACATAGAGTTATGAATAGTCATCTTGTGGCTTATTAAATCTTAATTAAGTCATTTTATCATTATTATATTGTTATTTAGTTATTTGGGTTGTCCTCAGGCTTATATAGGGCTATCTAAGTCATCTTGGGTGATATAATATCCTATTCATAAAAAAGGGGTATGTAGGAGGTAGTGAGTCTTATTTCATCATCAGATTGTGAATTAAATTTGAATTGGAGATATTCGGAGGTTTGACCCCTCAAGCTGGATTGTTATTCTTAGTTATTATCAATTATTTGCAACACACTTCCTATCATATTCTTCTATTGTGCAACTTATTTCATTATAAGTGGTATCAAAGCATGATCTTGGCACTGTAGAGGCAAGGCATTTTCTTAATATTGGAGGTCATTTTAGGAAGATCATATCTCTTTGAATTTGGAGAATTTATCTCTATTTTTTAAGTTTTTTTTTAAGAACATATTCAAAAAGCTACAATCTAGGTTTTAGAGTAATTGGAGTAGAATTGAACGATTTATTACAGAATTAGAGTTTCTACCCAATGTATTTGGAAAGTGCATATATCCCAACTACTATAGAATTAGTTCCTTATTTTTAGTGGATTTTTGAATGAATAATAGAGGATACTATACAAGTTTTAGAGAAGTTGAAGTAAAAATAAGTTATTTATTACAAAATTAGGGTTTTCAACAAATTCACTCCCAAGGTTACAAATCTACAATTTCTTGGATTTTTTTCTAGGTGAGTGGTATCTTGGACCTATTAAGTGACAATAATTTTTTTATAGAAGTTAAATTTAATTTGTGTGATTTATTTCAAAATTTATTGGTTTCCATCATGATAGGCCCTCCAACAAGAGGCACAAATAATGTTGTCACATTGGGAAAATATCTTGATAAGGAGGGGGTAATACACAAGGTCAAGGAAGAAATTTCATCAGTGAAGATGGAGATGAGTGGCCTAAGAGGAGATATATCAGACATACGAAGCATGCTAAATGCTTATATTAATGGACCAAGAAAGGAGCTCTCAAGTAACGAAGGTTAATCCCCCAAAAATAAGAAAAAAGTTTGACTATTGATAAGTAGTGAGGAGCTACCCCTCAATGAAGCATAATCATGAAAGTGTCAATAGCAAGAGAGTAGTGATGTTGCATGTTTATTAGTTTATACCAAGGCTCAAGCCAAATAATGCTAGCAACATCATCATTTATCAACATGGAAGGGCCAATGCAAGATATAGTAATACTTATAGGGGAACATCATCATCTATCATCATGGAAGGTCCAATGCAAGATATAGTAATACTTATAGGGGAACATTAGTGCCTAAGGGACTAGGCTAGATGATCCTGGGAGGAAGTCAAGTACTTTGCCTATAAACTAGACTTAAGAATAATAAGAAATCTATGAAGAACAGCAAAGCCACAATGTCCTGCAAATATCTCTATTTATTTTTCCAAAACTGAGCACAAAGTCTCCATTCCCTGTTCCCTACACAAAGTTGTGTAAAATGACCAAAAAAGTCCTCCCAAATTACATAGCAGACCCTTATGCAGACAAACAACTAAACTTTTTGGTTAGTTAGGGCTTCTGAAAAAATACTTTTGAAAAATATAAAGTCTCTTTTAAAATGAATGACTTTATAGTTTATACATTATAATATTTTCAATTTCAAGTGACTTTTACGATTAATAAACTTTCTTACTAACTCAAACTTCTATAAAAGTAACCTTTAAAATAGTGACTTTATAGGATAATAAAGTATTTAGAAAAAATTTCATTAAATTTAGCCATTCAAATTATGCCTCCTCACTGTCTTTCATAGTCGATTGTCTATTCAAATCTGCCATTTCCAGCTTAATCACTTACGATTCTTCTTTCCAGCATCTTTTTCCTCAAGCCTTCAATGTCTCTAATTAGATTGACATTACTGATCTCAATCCCATCCAGGCTTGGTATCATGGCTGCTCTGTATCCAAATATTTACTCTGCTACTTTCAACAGCTCTTCCATTGATGCTGGCAAAACAATCAGTGTCCTATGTAATATGTCTGATTTCCAATTTCTTGGATGAGACTAGTGTATTGTTACTTTTTGGGTGGACCTGCAACTATTCCAGGATGCAAATGATTGGATCTTGAGCTGAGTTTAGGATCTTTAATCGCAGAAATCATGCTCATCTTTCATGCCAATACACCAAACAATGAATGGTAAAAATCATCTAGTTTTTCAACATGCTTATTAACAAATGAATTAGTTGCAGGCAAAGGATTAGTGCAGCTGCTGATAAGAGGGATTGTTGCACTATTTTAAATTTGTTTTAGGTCTCATACACTACGGCCACTCTGTTCCTTTATAACAACTTTATTAAAAGGAGTTTGCAAGGGCATTTCTTACATGATTGTATCCAGACAACCTTTGGGTATTTAGTAGAAATGTAAGAATTCTTTTGTCTTCCTATTGTTCTTCTAGCTCCATAGTGCCCAACTATTGACATCTGCAGTTTTATGTCCATGTTAGCAAAGAGAAACTTTATAATTTCTTCATTTCCCTTAGAGACAGCTACATGAAGGACTGTGATTGCATATCTCTACTGCTTAAATGTGCACCATTCTCTCATAAAAGCTGTTACGAGTGCATCTCTCAGCCATTCCTACTCCAAGTTGTTATAATGAAAAAGTGTAAGGCATGTATGCTGTTTTGTGCATATTCTTCAATGACTGGATTCTTTCAGACCACATTCCTTTCAGGCATATTGTCAAACAGTCCACATGTCACCAATATGCTTTCACACTTGTATACATGCTTATAACAACATTTAATTACTCAACTGATTGCATATGCTTTTATGTTTTGCACACATGTCTAACAGGGCAGCTGCAACAACAACGTGGATTAAAATTCCTCTCTCCTTTACTAGGAATGTACACATGTCCATACCTTGTTTCAAATCTCCCAATTGGCACAGGCTAGGAGTGTACTGGCAAAGGTAAATTGATCAGGTTAGAGACTTGCCAACAAATTCATTTGTATCTTGCAAGTACTGTGTTCCATGAGATAATATTTCTTTAAGGTGTTTTGTAAAACAGTTTACATGCTTTGTCTTTGCCTCCACACTTTGCTTACATGTTATAACAGCATTAGCAAATATCACAAAGAGACATTTTCAAAACCTGGCCTAATTACTTG
This sequence comes from Sequoia sempervirens, assembly GCA_007258455.2. Lineage (NCBI taxonomy): Eukaryota > Viridiplantae > Streptophyta > Pinopsida > Cupressales > Cupressaceae > Sequoia > Sequoia sempervirens. The sequence continues at coordinate 16,106,259 of VDFB02000010.1, read as the reverse complement.
AGACAGAACTTGCTTTCATTATCCGAGAGCTGCTAGCTTAGCACATGCAGTAAGAACAATAGTAAAGGTAGACTGATTTGGTCTCATGCGCTGCTACAGCATATTACAGAAAGTTATAAAGCTTATTCACCATCCACAGTTTGTGGCATGCAGATAGATCTCATTCCAACTTTAATAAACCACAAGTCATCCTGATTCAGATCTTCCGGAGCTTGATTGCTGGTTGCAACTAAGACAATTCCCCTGTTCAGATAGTCTTTCTTTCACTGTTCCTTCAAATGGAAGGTTTGCAATCCAACCAGAAAATCTTGCCTGTAAATTTTTTATTTTTTATTTTTTATTTTGTTGAATCCTGTGCATAAGAGCATGTACATCAAGCATTACCACATCAAAGTGCAACCTATGTTAATATTTTACAACTCCCATTAGCATAGACTTCCTTTTCTTCAAATTCAGAATCATCAACTCGAGTACCTGGATTGCTTGCACTCAGTATAACTTTGTTCCCATCAGCTTCATCTGATGACTCGGTACTCCCTCAAGACTTCTATGATCATATGCAGCTGCAACTCTTTGTATAGCTTACATTACATCTTTATTCTTCTTTCCAGCCAGACAAATCTCAAAGCAACATCAGCTGCAGAGATAGCAGGCTCTTAATGTGCATATGTAGGTCATTTCTTCCATGTCAAACTTTTTAACTACATATGCAGTCAAAATCTCCACCGCTTTGCATTGTTGGACTTTTGCATGCACATGGAGTCAGAAATCCTGCTACTTTATACCTTGTCAGGCTTTTGAATTTTATTTACACATAGAATCTCCATGCTTTGTATGCATTGCAGATTTTTGGAGTTACACGCAGTTTGGCAGTTTCTGTTGAACTGCAATTCATACCTGCATCCCTGCCAGTTATGCTTGCAGACTTTTCAGGTGCATACACACAAAAACTCCACCTATGATGTTTCTCAGGCTTGTGGAGTATATGATAATATGAGCAGTTCAGCAGTGCCTGCATAACTGCCACAAGAGTCTGCATCCACGTTTGTGTGTTTTGGCGGGCTTCCAGCCTTTTCATGCATTTTGGCCATTAACTGCATACATATAAAATAAACCCACATTACCCCTAGAGACTAACTTACAGGCTTTCCAGTTGTTTGTGCAAGTCAAAGTCCACCATTTACCATGTATTTGTTGGGGTTTTCAAGTCTATTTGCACATTTGCAAAAATTACAAAATGACAACAAAAATCCACATCCCACTAAGATTCTTTTTCTAATGTATATGCGTCAACATTCTCCACCTAAGTATACTTAGTTGGGCTTATGGTGTTTGTATGCAACTTTGTGAAAGAAGAAAAAAACACAAATATGCATCATATCTCCCAATTCCTGCACACAAACATATATAGGGCTTTTCAACATTCATTGCACATTCGTAAAAATGACAAAACTGTGCATGAACCCTCTATCTCGACATTTTTAAATTTTATTGGGCTTTTCAAAGTTGTTTTCAGTTTCACAAATACTGCCAAACTGCAAAATATCCATATTTCTCTGCCACTTTATACTTGCAGACTTTTCAACTACCAAAGCAAACACCTATATATTGTTGATCTTACGACTCAACACATACATTTTTCAACAATAGTTGCAACACTCGCCAAAAAATGTAATGTCCCCTTTTTCGGCATGATCATGGTTGATGGTGGTTAGCCTATTTCTTGGACCCTTGTGGGCTAACTGGTTTGGTTAGAGGGTCAATGGTACTTTCTGGAGAGCTTGGTCGTTCTCGTTTTCAGAGTTCTAGGATTAGCTCATTGCAGGCCTTGGCAGTTCAGGAGTTGATAGCTTCCGACAGCACAGGATTCTATGAAGATTTGTGGAAGTTATGCTTATTTGAGTGATTTAAGTTATTAATTAACTTAATATTTTATTATAAAGTCAATTTGACTTTACATATTTTAAATCACTTAAATATTCTCTAAAAGTGATTTAATATTTTTAATCACTTAACTCAAAAAGGGCGCCCACTTTATTTAAGTCAAAAACTATTGAATGTGACTTAAATTATAATTTAAAAGATTAAATATGAGAAGTGGCATATCTTTCTTGGAATTCGTGCCTTTTGCATATAAGGCATTTTTGGCAATGAGAAACTCATCTATTGAATATTTCGACTTTGCCATTGTGTTTCTTCCTGTGCATTCTCCTGTGATCAGGGTTTGAACAATTTTTCCATTGGAGAACGATTCCTCTTCAATGTTGAGCACTTTTGAGATTGTGAGAGATCAGTCGAATTAGTGCAGTTGAGAGCTTCATTCAGAGGTTCTACATGCTTCAATCAGGGCTTTATTATTCAGTATTCAGTTATTGGCAGTACAAAAGAGGGTTACTTCATCCAGAGTCGCCATCTTCAGCAGTTCTGTAGCTCCAACCTTGATCCTTCAGTATCTTCATTGGGCCGTACTCTTTTCATTGAATTTTGTGCCTTCTGGAGGATGGCGTGTGAAGCCAGAAGCTAGGGCGCTTCCTTTTTGGCACTTGCTTGAGCTTCATTATGGGCGGCTACTATTATCATCTCATTGTATCCAGTTTCTAAGTGGGGAAAGTCAATTCTGGAGGCTAGGCGTCCACATATGTCAGATTTGACCATTCTTGGCTGGCGAGTTGGCTTATTTCTTTAAATAAATAATCTGGAGATATTCTGGTATGTTTAGCACTTGTGATCTATTCGTTATAGATAAATAATACCTTCTGCATTTTCATTCTGTAGAAAATAGCTCTGTTTCTCAATTTGTGAGCTTTTATATGATGCGCCCCTTCTCTTCTGTCTACAAACATTCTCTAAAAAACTAAGTAAAACACATTAAGATTTAATTGAGTTGAGAGCCAGCAGGGCTCATCACAAAAACTCGCGAGTTTTTTTGGCTGGCGAGTTTTCCAGGCAATTGTATGCCGAAAAAACTCGCCGTACTTTCTGGAAGAACTCACTGTACTTTTGGCGAGTTTTTCCAGAAAGTACGGAGAGTTTTTGAAAAAAACTCGCGTGATCTGGAAAATGCCCAGGCAGCCGGCTAAAAAGGCATTTTGAGTTATTTTTTTCATTCATTTATGTGCTTTGCTTTAGAAAAAACACTAAAATGATGTGTTCCATGAAGGTTTGTGTGGCTTTGATGGTCTTAATTTGGGTTTTATTGTTAATGCAAAATGATGTACACCAGCCCCCAAACCCCCGCAAGGGGCGTTGCCCCTTGACCCCACTAGGGGCGCTGCCCCCAGACCCCCTCGAGGGGCGCTCCCCCTCGACTCCTGCAAGGGGCGTTGCCCCTTGACCCCACTAGGGGCGCTGCCCCCAGACCCCCGCAAGGGGCACTGCCCCTTGACCCCATTGGGGGCATTGCCCTCAAACTCCCATTGAATTCCTTTGATTTTCTAGGTACTCTCCACTATTTACCTTCAGTTTTACAAAAACAATTTGCTATTTTCATTTTGTTTCAGACTATCAGTATCAGCGTATTGAGCATTCCACATGAGAATGCAATTTTGTATCTAATTTTCTTTCAAATCAATCAAATATAACAAGACTTAGCTTGTTTCTTCTATGTACTCATTTTATTGACTCATTGGATGCATCTTATCATTGAATTTTGCAAAAAAAATGCGTTTTTAATGAAGTTTAAGCAATTTTTTAAGTTGTCGAGTTTTTTGTCGAGTTTTTTGTCGAGTTTTTTCCGTACCATATTTTCCATGCTTGGCGAGTTTTTGCAATTGGCAAGTTTTTCAACTATGTTTTCAACGACTTAAAATGACTGAGTTCTTTCCCAAATTACCTATGACCAGGGCAAATGACAACTAATGATTTTTTACTGAAAACTGTATAGTTCACAAAGGACTGTTACAAAGTTACAAACAATTTCAAGCACTTGCACAACGTTTGAGAAGACCACTTTGACTAACATATTTCAACTTGGAGGACTCAAAATTTTAAAATTGTCATGATTAAAATTTGAGGATGGTAGTATGGATGTCCCTCGATAGGTGCCAAAAACGTCACAATATTTCCTATAGATGGCAATGTTATTTTCAACCAAAAAACAACAGTAAAAAAAAGAAACTGATACTAAAAGGGGATCACCCTAACACAACACCTTAAGAGGCCTAAATGCTAAGCTCTTCGTTTCTTCAGGTATGTCCACCCTTGTTCTCCAGCATTTGTTTGTATTATTCAAAAATATTTTTAATTTGTTAAACATAAGGAATTACACATTGCGATTGCATCATTCATTGGTCCAATCACAATCACAATCTGCTGAATAAATTAAATAGCTCATATAGCATTTGAATAAACAATCTTTTATAATTTTCATCTATGAATGCTTAATAATAATTGCAGTTATTTTTTCACTTCGAAACATGAAATGAGATTTTAAAAATTGTCATTTTTTGTTTGCACTTGCAATGGGCAATAAAGTTGTCTCTTGTTTGCACATACATGGGCAATAAAGTTTTGTTTTTTGTGAGATAACCCTTCTTAATTCTGACCAAAATTTTAAAAGCAGCTCAATTTGACATATTGCATTTTGTCAAATAGTTAGTCTAACTACTGTACTGAACATTTCATAGAGGTTTGCAACAACGATTCCATTACATAAATTTCATTATATGACAAGTTTCAGATTTGACTTTCATTCATTGCATTTGAAGGAATTCTGAGTAAATAGTTACAGCAGTAAATACACACTCAGTACAGAATTCAGAATATCTAATGTGCTGATTCAAGACTCTATTACAGACTTTCCTGAGCAATATCCCTGAGACAATGAACTCCTCAGTAATACAAATGAGATGCAAAAGGTATACTAAAGCATTAAATACCAGTTGGTAGCCCCTGAAAGGATGATTCTTGGCTGGCAGAAGTGTTCCACATTGGCTGTAGCATTAACTTAATGACTGCAGCAGCAGACTGCACCAAATATTCATTCCCAGTTCCTCATATAAGCGCCCAGTTAACAAGATACTCCAAACAAGAATGATGGCGTCCAATGCAAAACTTCCAGCTGCACCCAAGAGTCACGTCCATGTCTGCATGTGCACCCAGTAGCAGTAGATAGATGCTCTTAGAAATCGGTGATATCTTCACATACAACCCATGCGTCATGCCCTTGCTAACTCAAGAATTCACATCACCCTTACAAAAGACTCACGACTTCAGCTGTATGTGAATACAGCTACAGAAAATGGAGAATAGATACTAAGAAGGCCTGTGACCACCACTTAAATTATCATTTGCTGCAGAAAAATCCAAGACTTTGTCCTTAGCGCCCCTCCTCTGATATTTGCGATTTCTAGATCAATCTGGACAGGTTTCTTCAAACTATATTTTATGTAAAAGTTTGCAATATCCACTGAGCTGGGGTTTCCGTCCCACTCACATCAAACCAGGGGTTTCATCCTAGAGAGCCATTCTTCAAAGTTCAGCAGAGAGAGAATTAACAAAACAAATAATGATTTCTGAATGTCGCTTCTCTTCCCTGCCCAAGCCTTTTAAAAACTGAAGTTGCCAATTTAATCTTCAAAAAGTCCATCTTCCAATGAGGGTCTTATTTCCCTTTTCAACAAAAATCAATGATCTTATCCATATTAAATAAATCACCCCTTAGTGGAGAATAAATTGACTTAGGCATATTTGATTTATTTACCACCATGAAGAATCGCCTAGAGAAATAAGGAATCGTCACTTAAAGTGGCCCCCATTTATAAACTCGATGAATAATTAAACATTATACACCTGACTTTAGCTTTACGGGCTCCAATTTAATTATTCTTATTATTCCCCTAATGATAAATATAATTCTAACCTCTGGGAAATAAAAAGGATAGAAAAAAAAACTTCATAAATTACCATCATGCGAAGAGGGACATTACAGTCCTCCTTCCCAGAGATTGCTTGTCCCAAGCAATCGGTACCTGCATACCCAACACCAACTTCCAGGATCTCATATTAGTCTCCAAAATCCGCAAACTCTGTTATCTAGAGCACTATACTGCAAGAGATTTGCAAATGACATCACCTTGTCCCTCCTAGAAAGTAGTATAATGATCCTCAACATGTAATCAGAAAACTCACCATCACATACCTTAGTCTTCACAGAAGACCGCTACTCTACTCTGATTATCATGCTCTCCAAATCCCCATAAGGATGGTGACTCATAATTGGAAGTGAAAGTCATTAGAAGTGAAAGAGTCATGCAACATGTAGAGTTATTTAAATCATCATCCACAAAACGAGCCTACATCCTCTTTGTTGTCGCTATACTTGGAGCACCATCTGCTAAAGCTCTCAATACAATCTTTTTCCCATCCACTGTGAACTCTAACTCCATCCACTGGAAATCCTACATGTACCTCCCAAGTGACTGTAGCCACTGAATGCCCAAGACAATGTTGGATTCACCAATCCCAACCGCATAAAAATCATCACTGACCACATAATCATTCAACTGCACACTCAACTGAGGAACCTTCTTAGTGAAACTCATTTTAAATCCGTCAGCCAGCGTAACTCTAAAACCTAGAAATTCCTCAGCCTGCAATCCCTTCCTCACAACCAATCCCTCGTCAATGAAGTTGTGAGTAGCTCCACTGTCAATTAAGCAAATGACCCGTTGTCCATTAAAAACTCCCCCCACTCAAAAAGGATGATACTTAGGAACTCCCGATAGTGCCACCATAGTACCATGAGCTATATCTCCTGTGTTGGTATCATTGTGTGGTTGCTTTTTATGATCACTATCTGAACTCGTGTCAACATCCTCATCAATATCGGAATAGACCTCTATGTAATGCACCTTGCCTTTTCCAAGGTGCCTGTGATTTGAGTCCCACGGTTCCTTGCAAGTAAAACACAACCCCTTCCTACGTAGCTCATTCCTTGTTTCAAAATCCAATGTAGGTTGCACAGGCTTAGGCAGATTGAAATCCTTTTGTTTTGACTGTAATTCACTAGAGGTCTTTCTCTGTGGTTGGAAGGGAGGTGTAGTCTCCAAATCAAGGGCTAGGCCAATGGCATCATGTAGTGTACTATAGGCTTATGATCCTTCACTAAACCCTTCAATCTGTCACTCAGACCCTCGACAAATAGCATAGTAACATGCCTCTCAGACATATCAAGAACCATGACTACTATTTTCTAGAACTCATTGATGTAAGTCTCAACATGTCCAATCTGCTTCAGTTGAGCCAAATCCCTGTAGTAAACCTCAATATCTTTCCGGTCAAAGTGTGCAATCAATTTATTGACAAACTCCTCATATGAACATATCAAGGCATGATCCTATGATACTAACCCATGGTGCCACCAGTCATATGCTACACCCTCCAGATGCATCATAGAAAATTGTATAGCCTTTTCTTCCTCCATAGGTTTCAAGGACAGGAATGTGTCAAGTTCAAGCACCCATGATCTAGCACTTATCTTCCCGCTTCCATTGAAGGTCGGTAAAGGGATTTTATTCAATGCTTCCTTGTATTCCTTAGGTTGAGTACCTTGACTAGTTTGCCTTCTGAGATCCCTTTCTTGCCTGTCCAATCTGGCTCTGGACCTATCTTTCTGCTGATTCATAAACTGATTAAGATTGATTAATGTCCTCACATCAGGAGGAAGAGCTCTGTATTCATCGTAGGCTACCATGACATCAACAGTGATGTTTGTTTCTTCCTCCAACTCCGGAATTGCTTCTTCCTCAGTTCGCCTTGGCACAAATGTAGGATGTAAAGGCCGATCAGACCTTGTGCTTGCTGTCTTAACAGCATTAGTGGCCGTTCTGTCAAGATTTTCGTGACCAGCATCACTTCTACTATGATCACTGCTTGATCTACTCGATCTAGCACGGTCCACTCTCATTTGGCCCATGGATGTGATCATACAATCCTGGAATTGCTGTAGCATTTGCTGCTGCTGTTGGGCAAATGTGGTCAGGAAGTTATCAAACTGCACATTCAAATTTCTCGGCAGGCTTTCACCTCTTCTCTCACCCATCTCAGCTTCAACTGTGTTATTATCAACTCCTTCTCCCTGCTTTACTGACCTACTTCTGTTGAAATACCTATGTGACATGCAATATTGAAACCCTAACAGGCTGGCAAGATTCTTGGCTCTGATACCACTAAAATAACCCTTCTTAATTCTGACCAAAATTTTAAAAGCAGCTCAATTTGACATATTGCATTTTGTCAAATAGTTAGTCTAACTACTGTACTGAACATTTCGTAGAGGTTTGCAACAACGATTCCATTACATAATTTTCATTATATGACAAGTTTCAAATTTGACTTTCATTCATTGCATTTGAAGGAATTCTGAGTAAATAGTTACAGCACTCAGTACAGAATTCAGAATATCTAATGCGCTGATTCAAGACTCTATTACAGACTTTCCTGAGCAATATCCCTGAGACAATGAACTCTAAGTAATACAAATGATATGCAAAAGGTATACTAAAGCATTAAATACCGGCTGGTAGCCCCTGAAAGGATGATTCTTGGCTGGCAGAAGTGTTCCACGTTGGCTGTAGCATTAACTTAATGACTGCAGCAGCAGACTGCACCAAATATTCATGCCCAGCTCCTCATATAAGCGCCCAGTTAACAAGATACTCCAAACAAGAATGATGGCGTCCAATGCAAAACTTCCAGCTGCACCCAAGAGTCACGTCCAGGTTTGCATATGGACCCAGTAATATCCAAATGCTTACAGCAGTAGATAGATGCTCTTAGAAATTGGTGATATCTTCACATACAACCCGTGCCTTTCCAAACAGTCACGCCCTTGCTAATTCAGGAATTCACGTCACCCTTCCAGAAGACTCACGACTTCAGCTGTATGTGAATACGGCTACAGAAAATGGAGAATTGATACTAAGAAGGCCTGCGACCACCACTTAAATTATCATTTGCTGCAGAAAAATCCACGACTTTGTCCTTAGCAACCCCCCCTCCAATATTTGCAATTTCTAGATCAATCTGGACGGGTTTCTTCAAACTGTATTTTATGTAAAAGCTTGCAATATCTACTGAGCTGGGGTTTCCGTCCCACTCACATCAAACCAGGGGTTTCGTCCTGGAGAGCCATTCTTCAAAGTTTGGCAGAGAGAGAATTAACAAAACAAATAATGATTTCTAAATGTTGCTTCTCTTCCCAGCCCGAGCCTTTTAAAAACTGAAGTTGCCAATTTAATCTTCAAAAAGCAGTCCATCTTCCAATGAGGGTCTTATTTCCCTTTTCAACAAAAATCAACAATCTTATCCATATTAAATAAATCACCCCTTAGTGGAGAATAAATCGACTTAGGCATATTTGATTTATTATGAAGAATCGCCTAGAGAAATAAGGAATCGTCACTTAAAGTGGCCCCCATTTATAAACTCAATGAATAATTAAATATTATACACCTGACTTTAGCTTTATGGGCTCCAATTTAATTATTCTTATTATTCCCCTAATGACAAATATAATTTTAACCTCCGGGAAATAAAAAGGTTAGAAAAAAAAACTTCATAAATTACCATCACACGAAGAGGGACATTACATTTTGTTTGTACTTGTAATGGGCAATAAAAAAGTTGTTTATGTTTGTTTATGGACTACAGAGAGTTTTCTTTCTGTTGCACTTGCAATGTGCTAAAAAACCTAAAACATTTGTTGTTTTTTAATGTGTACTGCTGTTGTCTTTGTTTCCAGGGCCAAGACAAGTCGCTTAAGTCATCATGAGGATCAATATGAAATCAGCAGTGGAAGTGGGGAGGAGAAAGAGCTATAACCGTATAAGCAGTCAAGGCACTTAAAGTAAAAAATAATTTGGATTACTTTGCTTTTTATTGACCTTCCAGGCTATCAATCAAATATGCCAAGGGGCTGTTGAACAAGTCAAACCCTTTGCCCCAATTTGAGGAACACTTGGCACAAACAAGGCATATAATTCAAGAGGGTGTCAGCATTGAAAATGCAACATTTGCAACTTTGAATGGAAGATCAACCTTATGAGAGTTGATGCACATCTTTTACATTTATCTAATAAAGGGATAGAGCTTTGTAATAAGCTCATGCTTGAGGAGAGGGCAGATGTGATCAAATTGTACAACGATGACATGTCTATATCATCTACTGCTTCCTCTAAGACTTTTAAACATTTTTCTGCCCCTCTTGAAGTTCCTCTGCTTTTGAGGCAAGTGCAATACAACCACAGGGAAAATGAAAGGTTGCAGATTCAACAACAGCTTCAAACACAGATACAGATTTGTTCCATGTGTTCGCTAGAGAATAGGAAGATGAAATCATTGGCAAACTCTTCTTTGTCAATGTCATTCCATTTCATGTTGCTTGATCACCTTATTTTAACGAGGCTCTTGCCAAGGCATGCAAAGCAAGTCCATCATGCATGCTTTGTAACATAGCAAACTTGAGAACCAAATCCTGAAAAATTATTCCAAGGTTTATTTATCAATGAAGGAGATGGTCACATGGATATAGTATCATCATGGATGGGTGGACAGACATTAGACACTGCCCATTCATCAATGTAATGGTAACATTTAAGGAAGGCCCTTACTTCCTTAATGCAGTTGATAATTTTGGAATATGCAAAGGCATAGACTTCCAGTTTTAGATTTTGAGAGATGACATTGAGGATGTTGGGCCTTCTAATGTAGTGCATGTGATCACAAATGTTGTATACGTGTGCAAGACAGCAGGAAGTTAGTTGAGGCTACCAACATGAATATCTGCTAGAGCTCATGCTGTGTGCATGCAATGAACAATGCACTAAGTGATATTGGCAAAATTGATTGGGTCAAACTAGTTGTGGGGAATGCAATGGGAGTGCAAATGTTCATATGCAACAAGCACACATCATCGGCCGTCTTTGATCCTTTTCGAGGAAGGAATTCCTCAAGCCTAAAGTCATAATTTACATCCCACTTCATTTTATTCAAAAGAAAGCTTGAGTTGCAAGAGCCATTGCAATTAATGATACATTTTGGTCACATGTGAGTACATCATATCTATTGTATTCCATTATTTTACTATCATCAAATATGGGGATTCTAGAAGCCTGACATTGGAGAGATCTATGATTCTATAGAGCATGCTTGGAGAAATAAAGGTTGTGACTTGCAAAAGACGTCCCACCCTACAATTCTACCATAAGCATGTCTATCCCATCATTCAGCAGAGGTGGAGAAGCTAAACACCCCTTTACATACGGTTGCATATGCAATGAATCCAAAACGATTTGTAAAGAGGCTTATAGTTATAATAGTTGTTCCTACTGATGATGAGAAGGTTAAGAAAGGTTTCATGAAGGTGCTAAGAAAATGTACGGTCTAAAGGAAGCTGCAATAATCTGAATTGGGTAGATCAAATTCAAGACAGCACATTATCGCAGAAAACAAACTAGTTGCTTGGTGAAGATTATACGGGCATCCATTGTTGCTGCATACACCTGCCATCCACGTCATTTTGTAGGTCTCTAATTCCTCTACTATTGAAAGGAATTGATCGACATATAGCTTGATCTACTCTATAAAGAGGAGCAAACTTACTCCTAATAGAGCAAAGAAACTTGTTATTGTACACAGCATCTTGCTTCTCATTGATGAGGACAAGAACAGTCCAATAGCACAGTAGGATGTAGAGACCAACGAGCTGATGCAGATTGATGAGGACCAAAATGTGTAGACAGGATTAGTTGGGGTCCCATTTTTGGAGCCAGATTAATCCAGCAATTCCAGTGATAAGCAAATCACAACACTTCCATCTAACCATGATGGTGATCACTAAACTTGTTGCTCAATGCAGCTAAGCATTTCTTATTTTGGCATTTTAATCTAGTTTTGATTATCAATTTATAACTTTGTAGTTTGTAATTTCTAACTTGACGAATTAAACTTCATGAATTGAAGAAATAAAAATCATAAGGTTCATTGGATTAATGAATTGAACTTATTCTAGTCCATTTAAATTATCTTTTAAGATTTTGTATTTTAATATTAAAATATTATTTTTCATATATGATCATAAAAGTTGTCCCCTCGTTGTCCCCAAAATTCAAAAAAAAAAATTGTAGTACCTAGAACACATCCACTCATCCCTGTATCTAGATAGACTGACTGAATTAAATCTTGAAGGGTGTTATAGTTTCAAATATCTCAAATAGGACTAGTCGCTTGTACTATTTTATTAGTTAAATTCATGGTATATAAAAGTAATTATCCCACATATGCAAATCGAACAAATCCTGAAGGGAAGTAACTACTAAAAGGATCATAGGCCTTAGAAGTGTGTTTATGTTTTCAACAATTCTTAGAGCATAGGTTCATTTAGATTACGGTTTTGGCCAAGAGCACCAACCATTTTATACATGGGGGCTTCTTTAAGCTAAGTTGCCATCTAGACCTCCTCAAAAGTGTTCTCCTTTGTCCTATGTATTACAGCAGTAATATAGCCAAGGGCAATTCCCAAATTGCACTTGATTCTTTGGCCTAAGTTGATATCTTATAGGGAGGTAACTACTTAAAGGACCTTTGCCTTAGAAGTGCGATTATGTTTTCAAAGCAATCTTGGAGCATAGATTCATTAAGATTAGTGTTTTGGCCAAGAGCAGCAACCATTTTATACTTAGAGACTTCTTTAACCTAATTTGGCATCCATACCTCCTCAAAAATGTTCTCCTTTGTCCTATGTGTTAAGAGTAGTAATTTGGCCAAGACTCATTTGTCCTATATGTTACAGCAGTAATTTGGCCAAGGGCAATCCCAACTTGTGTTTGGTTCTTTGGCCTAAGTTGGTATACATATCTCCTCAAAGAAATAGTCACTTGGCTCCTCAAGGGACTCCTAGAAACACTAAATTGATTACTTCCTCCTTTCAACATATTTCAAACCTTTAGAGTTATCAAGTGCTTGTTAGATTTTGCATCCCCTATCATAAAAGATGATAGATATGAGAGAAAAATGTTATCTTCCACATGTGATCATTGGGGCCTCTTATTCTTGTTATTGGTGTAGAGGGTCAAATTCTCTTTTTCATTAATACTCAAAGTACGAGGGAAAACACAAACTATCATTTTTCTTGTTGTCTCTAGACAATCATGGACAATGTTATCCTCCATAGACAATCATTAGGGGCTTTTATTCTTGCTCCTAGTGTAGAGGGCCGAATACTTTTTATCATTCATAATCTAGTGTATAAGGGCAAACACAAAGAATCATTTTTCTTGTTGCATCTAGACAATAACGACAACAAATACCTTACTACACAGGTATTGTGAGGAGTACCTTGCTTCCTCCCAAGATTGTTCAACAATACCCTTTTAGCCCTATTCCCTTACCTAAGGATGTTAATAGACTCTATATTGGCCCTTCCATGACAATCAACAAGCATGGTCTCTCTTCTAGTAATGATTCTTGCAAATTAGACCTTAACTTCATTAACCCTTCTCTTTCCCCTTGGATCTTTCAAAGTCTCCTAAATCTCCCTTACAAGAGGATTGTAATTTTGGAAATGTAATTGCCACCCTATAACAGTTCCGACAAATATCCCTTCCATGAAGATCAATGAGCATGGTCTCTTTTCTACGCCACACTCTTGCAAAATAGAAACTTACTCTCTTTTGACCCTTTTCTTTCCTCTTGGCTCTTTTGACGACTCCTAAAACTTCCTTACAACAAGACTGCATGTTTGCAAATATAATCATCACTCTAAACAATTCCAAAGAATATAATTGCAAAGCATTAACTTAATCTAGCTAACAAATAACATAGTCACATCCATCAAACCAAAACTAATTGTATTTTCTTTCAAATTAGACAACAAAATAGCTAGTAGGTGGAGATACAACAAATTGAATAGAGTGAGATTTAAGATGAGAAAGTGCACGAAAAGAAAAATGGTTGCAACTATTTCAACTGTATATTCTCTATAAAATCACCATTACCTATCAATTTGATTTGTTAGTATAGGTAAAGATCTATGTTCCAAAAAAGTCTAAGATAGGGGGGCATGAGGGACAAGTCTCGAGTACGGGGGGACCACAGGCTTGGGGATAGTGATGAGGTGGAGGATGGGGCGGAGCCCCTGATGAAGTCAACAAGCAATGCGCCTTGTAGGGGTCTAATGACAAATCCCCTAGCAAGGTTGAGGGACAACGCCCCTTGTGGGGTCTAGGGATGGAGCCCTCAACAAGGTCAAGGGGTAATGCCCCTCATAGGGTCCAAAGGTAGTGCACCTAGCACATTCTAAAGCCCCGGCACCAAGCACAAATTAAGGCCTTCAAACCACACAAACCTTCATGGCGCACACCATTTTCACAATTTTATCACTTCATTTTCAGCAACACCAAGTCCTTACTATTTTTGAAACTTGCAAGTGATTTGGATTTTGGAATCAGGCTTCAATGACTAGATATGAGTTTTTTTTTGGTGACTGCTTAGGGTGTGTATAGGTCCCACAAACCATTAGGGTTAGGGTTTGTGGCATGCAAATTGAAAATATCCCTAGGTGTGTGGTGGCAATGTTGGGACAATGGGGCGACATTTTCTTTTTAAATATTGAAATTTTCATTTTCTTGCAATGGGACGCCTAGGATTCTTGGGGATGGTCAGGAGACTCTTAAAAGTCCCTAGTAGATCCTAAAGTCCCCAAGACATCCCCAAACTAGGGGGATGTCTCAAATACATCCCTAGGTGTGTGGTGGCAATGTTGGGACAGTGGGGCAACATTTTCCCTAGGTCCTCGCATCTCAAAAATGTCCCCATATTAGAAATGCGGGGATTTTTTGGGGGTGGGTGGCATGTCCCCATGGAACAGGGTTAAAGATAAGCATGACCAATAAATGTTACCACATTTTAGTCCACTATTAATTAGCCTTGTCTATTGCCACCAAGAATTTGAGGGGAATAACAACGTTGTAAAATTAATGAAGCGTTGTTTGCTTAAAAGCACCATAGCATTCTACTAAACCTTAGAAAAAGGAAAAAACACACATTCCACCATCATCATTTTGGAATTTCTAGAATCCAAAAGTAATTTCAAATAAATGGGCCACATCCAAACCGTAATAAGGAGCCTACAAAAATGCTTGGATACAAAGAAGGTTGATAGCTCAATGGTAGAGTAACCCAAACTACCAATGGGAGGTCTTTGGATTTTGTCCTTGCTGGTCCATGAAAAATAACATGGTATGGGAGCTATATTAGGAGCTCTTAGCACCAATGTATGGCTGAAGGGAGTTAAGGAAAAGTGAGCCACACCTGAATTGTAATAAGGGGCCTGCAAAAAGCTTAGTGACAAAGAGAGCCAGCAGCTTAGTGGTAAGAGTTCCACAAAATGCAAATGGAAGGTCCTAGGTTTGTGTCCTAGCTAGTCCATGGAAAATAACAAGAAAATATATTATCTTTAAAAATTGGTGCTTTTATGCTGAACATGTTGATGTGGTTGGTATTTTCATGTGATCCATAAAGCATGGCTTTAAACGATGTTGAGGTTTGAATACCACCAAGAAGCAAAAAACACAATTTTATGGGCTTTGCATTCCTTTATCTCAACTTGAGACATCACATTAGAAAGCTCTCAACTATCAACAAAAATGCTGAACTTGGTACACGTGTTGGCAATGTTCATTCTAAGGTTAATAACTTTAAGTATTGTACACAATCATTACCATATGTTGCAAATCCAATTTGCAAGTATTTTATGCTTTTGAAGGGAAGCAATCGATTCCACATTTCAGTTCACCATCCTTGAGGCAAGGAAAGATTTATGACATGACTATGCAATAGCTGGTAAATGAAATCATTTAATTGTTTGTTAGTTTTGCTATGGCAATAATTGCAAACATTATTTATTTTTGTACAATGCTTGTTACCTATTAATATTTGATGCATTTATGTATCTGGACAATGATATAAGAAGCGAGGATCCTATTGACCTGAATAAAGGAAAATGATATAGGCTATATAAATTATATCTAGAGTTGTTTGGTCTTGCATTGAAAATCTGGACATCACAACCATTTGAACTTAAGTATTGGTGTTGTTATGCAGTGGAAATATTTTAGACAACATTTCAAGTTGAGATGGAAGAATATACAGCCCATCAAGTTGTGCCCAACACTTCTTCATTTATAACCAAACCCACGTTTTGTGGAGCACACGGAAATACCAACATGAATAGGTTTGCAAGAAACCTCTGCCAAACGTGGACCATTATGGGCTGGGTTCTGATCCTAGTCTGGATCCGGCTTGCATCTGGACAGGGTCCAACCCTGAGCCTGACCATTCAGCCTGTAGGTCTGAGATGTACCTGCCACTCTCTAGGCAAATCCAAGAGGCCAGCAAACCCAAATAATTGGATTCCATTTATACTTTTGGTTTGTGGAATCATTCCCGATTCTATACACTACTACAATATAAACCATTTTGATTTATCTATAACATTTATAATTTAACAAATGATGTTGCATTAAGTTCAATAATTATCAATCATATCCGTACTAAAGGAGACGGGAATCTGTGAACTGCCAACCAAAGGCCCAAACCCAAACCAGCAACATAAAGAAATACAAACCACGTTAACATGTCCAACATAAAAGCCCTGATTTTTTTATTGAAAAGCATGCCATCATATAATATATTCACAACTATAGCACAATGATAGTCATTAAAAAAGTTGGATAGAAGCACACTGCCTCCCTCCACAAATAACAAACGGATGAATTTTCAGGTATATAACACCATGTAAATTTCTGCATTTCTCTTTGTCAAAATCATTTGAAGAGAAAAAAAGAGAAGAAAAACAGCTATTCAACACATAATAGATTTGAAATGTTGAGGATGCTGCAAGTCTTGCTCTTATAGCAAAAAAGTTGGCTATACTGGAACCGGTCTCCTTGCCATCATTGGCCACTTGCTATGTTTACTAAGAAATGAGGAACAAAAACTGAATTCATGTCGTCACAAATAGTCCATGATTTCATTAGCAATTTTGAAAGGTCCATGTCAGCCCAACACTGTAAATGGTGGGAATAATTAATAAATGACCCACCAGAGATCCACCACAATCCAGTTGAGTAGCCCTAATGATGATTCTATCCCCTTGCCAGTTAATAGTTATACGTGTGCAAAAGGACAATATGGCCTGAGATCGTTTTCATACTTCATTATCTAGGTGCTTCTAGTCAAGTGGTGCTAAAACAAAATATATGGACTCTAAGAGCATTCTATCTTGGGAACTTTTGGGATTTCATCCTCTCCACTTACAGAAGAGGGTAGACAATGACATGCTTACCTGGAAAACTCTATGAACTTCTAATTTTGATGTTGTGTACCTGTATGGCATTGTTGGACTAAATTCGTATTACAATTGACATGTTTCAACCTTCATAAATGGTAACTTTGCCAATTCCGGCGGGAAAAACATACATGCAAATCAAAAGTTCAAGAACCTGCTTAGCAGATGGATCTGAGAAACGAATCCTAGAATCTCCTTCCAAATGTTGTTTTGAAAATCCATAGATCACTTTCAACACCCAAATATAACAAACAGCAACACAAATAGTGCCACATTACTGAAGGTTGCAGCTGAAATGCAATGTTGTCATAACCCAAGAGGGGAAAAAACAACACAAAGTCTAATATCCATTCACAAATAAGAACCCTGTTCACTCCAAGACCCTAATCTAACTCACCTATCATGCATGTAATGGGCATCAGTATCACATAATCACAATCGTGTCGAATGGTATGAGCTCAAATGTCAGGAGGAGCCCTATATTCAAACCACATGAAGCATATTAATGTGTTGAAAAATAGAGTAAAAAATACCCCATCCAAAATAATGAGCGGTAACTTCGAATGATATGAGATGCCCCTTGGGCACGACATCTAAGACCGAGGATTCCCCAGACTCAGAAATTTACCAAATCAAAAGCAAAATCAGATAAAACGAATGCATGCTAAGGAAAGGTGAGAAAAAGACCAAGATAGTGCCATACGGGAAACCAAGATCCCCTGTTTTTTGTGATCAATAAAATGCAGCAGATCCCTCGGAAAGGATACCATATTCTTCCAAAGAAAAACTGATAAAGAAAACCAAAACCATTATGCTGCAGGCAAGTGAATTGGCATAAATCCTACAACTTACAATTTCTCCCTGAGCTCAGGAGTATCCTTTGGCGTGCCGATGGTGTTAACAAGACGCTGAAATGTTGAAACCGCTGTATTGATCTGGAAAATTCCACCGGCGACGGCCTGAGAAGGGTCCTGTCGTCCATTCATGCCCTCTCTTCTAAGGCCCAACGGGCGCCCAGATTCCAAATCCTGGAAGCTCATCTTTCCTCAATCGAAACCCACCAACAATCCCTTCAACACGCCTTCAGATCTCCAACCCCAAATTATATAATTCCTATTTATAACTGAAAAGAGATAACAAAGCAAAAGCAACAACAGATTAAAATGTATGCTGTGCTGCCAGATAATTCATACGCAAAGGCTGCTGCTGAGTAATAACAACCCACGTTGTTGCGCCGATTCGATCCGGAGAATTATTATTATTATTGTGCCGGCCGGACATCGAATTGCAGAGGAATTCGAGAGGTTGAGGATGATGGGAAATATAGGATGACGACAAGGCACGCCTTTGGTCATCCCGTCCTCTGACTTGGACGCTTCAATCTCTCGCTTGAGTTAGTTTGACCCCTGGGTCAGGGTCAGGCGTCACGAGTCAGCCCTTGCTCTTGCTTTTCCCATTTCTTTCCCCCGCTTATATTGGAAATCCATTTTTAGAAGAAAGAAATCGTATTAGTGCTCATCACTCTCCTGTGGGGGCAATTGTCTACCCCGCACTGCACTTAGTTCTGGATTTACTTTTGAAGGGGATTTTTATGAGTAGTGTGCAAATGTATGTTAATGTATAAAAATTGATCAATTAATTTGATATTTTTATTATTAGAAATCTTGCTTTTGAAAATGTTAGTTTGTTTTATTATTAGAAGTCTTCCTTTCGAAAATGTTAGCTTCGATTTTTAGATAAATAATAATAAGTTTTTATTATTAGAAGGTTTGTTTTTGCTTGTTTTAAAATTTAAATTTAGATTTTTAGATAAATAATAATAAGTTTTTAATAAATATATATTTTTTAAATAATAATATTAATAATAATAAATCAATAAATTAAAATTATTTTTTTTATTTTTGAATAAGTTTTATTTAATTTTTTATTTTAGTGTTGTTGTAATTTTTAATATAAAGGTTAGAATTTTATTTTTAACAATTTTAATATAGTTTATTTTTATTTTAAATATTTTATTTGAAATACAGTTTTAATTTTTAAAATTTAATTTATATAATAATATTTTAAAATATTTTTTTATTTGTCAATATTAAGTTTATATTAATATTTTTAGGTACATATTTTGTTAATATTTCAATTCTAATAAATTTAAAAAGAAGTTTTACTTTTTTATTAGTCATAGAGTGTGAGATTTGAGTTGAAATAATATGTTGTAGGAGCTTTTTAGAAGTTGGATGGAAAATTCTATTTTCATTTGTAATGTTTTTTGCTAATTTGATGGCAACTTTCTTTTTCCATTTGCATGGCTTTATGTTTTAAATCTTATGCAAATATTTCAAAATCAAATAATATGTTGTACTTAGTAGCTTTTCAAAGTTTTTTTAATTATTTGTAGCAACTTTCATAATTTAACATGTAAATAAATATGGCTCGTGTCTCTATTTTTTAGAAGAGTTTCCTATAAAAATAGTTGAATTCAAGAATAAATATAATTGAATTTAGTAATTACTCTACAAAACAACTCTTGGACACCACATAATTCATCTTGTGCAATATGATATTTCCTTTCACAAAGTAGATCTAAATGTTAATATTCTTTGGTCTTAAATATTTTACTCTAATTCTTTCAAAATAAACAACTAGTAATATCAAACTTTTTATTAAATTTTCTTTCTTGCATAGCAATATTAAATTTTCAACCTTTTATATTATCTCTATATTTTATGTTGTTAGGAATCATTGAGGTTTTATATTAATGTTATATCTTCATTACAATAGATGATAATGAAATATGGTACAAATTATAGGACCAAGTAGCACACTACGGAGAGCTTGCATCGGACAACATATTGAAGAAGACGAATATCAACACTATGTTTACTATTTTACTTTTGTTTATTATAAAAATTTTGATTATTATTAAATAGTTGAGTTACATTGTAGTAGCATTTTCTTAGTGAAAATGTATTGCTCTACTTAATCTTATTAAATTTTAGCCATTCTTATCTTACCATTATACTTTGTCTTTATTTTCATATTCCCTTTACTTCCTGTATTTGGTGGTTTTGAATGTATTTTTCTAGTGCATCATGTGGTTTCAAATATGAGTGTGTCTTAGTGTGCATATTGCTTATTTTTTTCATGCATTTAAATTGTAGCTTTTAACTCAAGAGGATAAGGTTATAAATGTAACAACAAAGATTAGCTAGCTCAATTGCACATGATATCTCTACGGTGTTTTTTAAATTTATTTTTTATAAATTTCCTTGAGCACAGTTGATATCTTGTATTTCTTTGTTGATCCAACCAAGCTTGGACATTTCATTCTACATTTTGAATTTTGGGCATAATGTTTTACTATGGAAAGACAATAAAAATCTAGATTCTAATATGAGCTTCACATTTTGTTTGCATTTAATTGTATATAAGAATTGCCACAAGGGTTATGTTTGCACAGTGACCAACAAAGTAAGTCCCTGCTATATTCAATGCCTAACCCTTCAAGGGTTGTTATTTGTAACCAAGTTAAAAATTTGGTGTTAACGATGTTTATGGCAATAGAGCAACTATTTTATGAAACCATGAGAGGAAACACTACTTCAAATATGGAATTCATTCGACAAGGAACAAATAGTACTGAGATACATCACATATCTAATCATAAAGCTCCTGGGTTTTAGGAATTGTGTAGCAAGTTTGAATACAATTTATTTTCCCAAGTCTAATAGACCAATTGATAAAGGGAGAAACACAAACATAAATATGCCTAATGTATTTTGTATCACCAAAATTGGACTCTTGCATAATTATTGGTTATTGGTTCGCTATAACCATACACCTTTGTGGGGATCCAATCTTATCTTAAAGATTATATTCCTTTTACCTCAGCAAAGAACAACAAGAACCACCCTACATATTCCTAATGAGACCAAGAAGAACATGCTTCTCATTAAGTTTATCAAGGAACCTACAAATCTACTTAGTTATAATTTAGAAACAAGCCAACCATGTACATGTTGATCTTGGCTACTTGCAAAACTAGTCCAACAAACAAATGTGATAGTTTTACATCTTGGGCATTTCAACGAATACTTAATAAGATTATGACTTCTCCAAGAAGAGAAAAAGTATTTTATGCAGCCATATGGGGCATGTATTGTGATTTGTGATGTCCTAAGGGCATTATAAGAAAATCAGAATAGGTCATTATGACAAATATATTTTTTCCATCTTGTATGGTTGTTTTTCCTTTTGAGTCCTTTCATGCAACTTCCTGTGCAAATAAAATTTCTATTGTATCCACTGTTGGGTTTATTTATGGGATTGGGATGTTCAAGTTAAGTACTCAATTTATTTTTCTTTTCTTTTTCCTAAACTTTTCATATAGCAAATAGTTTGAATAGGGTCGATTTACAGGTTTCCTCAAATGTACACCGAATATTATTAAAGTCTGTTTTCACCCTCTTTGTTCATTCTCTTTTGTTATGAACAATTTTAATATTTCAACTAAGACATTTACATAAGTTATGAATGTCATTGTCGCTTATTTCTTATCCTTTTGGAACAATATACACTCCATTGTTTCAATTCAAAAGTTTAGAGCACACGATTTAAACGCTATAAAAGATAAATGAAAAGCAGTTGTGAGGTTAGAATCAAATTGGTGTCTCGATTGCATTCAACTGATGTTTTTATTTAAATCTTTTAAAGAGAATAAGAAAATTTGTTTGTTGAGTGTTTAATTCTTTCACAATTTGCATAGTTTTTTATTGTTGGATTTTGGTTGACTTACAAACCCTAACAACGATTAAAGAGATTTTTTTTTTTAGAGGACATATTTTGATGCAAGTTTTTTTAAGAAATCATAAGATTTGTATCCTAGCAACTTTGGTAATATATGTATGAAGACAATATTTTAGGGTAAAAACCCTGAACTAAAAGGGGAAAAATTATGTGGTGACACTATTTTTTTCTTATCAAATATTGCTCTTTTGAAGTATAAAATATTTTAATTGGTTAAGTAGTTCTCGGTTTGTTGGTCAAGTCTAATGACTTAAAAAAAATCACTGGGAGTTATGTCTTGTTGAATGTATAAACACGATATCATAAGAATTACAGCCAACCAAAACTGTGTTCTTAATAAATTTGGTAGAATAAAGACCTCAATCGAGTCATAATTCTTGCATTTGATACCTATAGTCTCCTGATTTTTTTATCAATCTTATATATTTTCTAAGAAAATTTGGCTATTACATTTTAAATATTAAATGGAAAATATACTTTTGAATTGAAAAAATAAATCAGTCAATTGGAAAAAACAAAATAGCTTATAAGCATACTCTTCTTTAATATTGCCTTAAGTATTGAATGTACTTGTTGTTTGGTCATGCTCATCTACTGTTAAAAGATGATTGCCCCTGTTTTGACATATGTCAATAATTATAAACTTTTAATTTCAATATTAAAAAATTTCTTGCAATGAAAATGGTATTGTTCTCTTATCATGTAGAAGTGTTGAAGTAATTTTTCTTCAAAGATCCATTTTGAAATACTTGTGCATATGTTATAGTGCATAGCATTCAGGAAATTTTGCAACTCTCAAGAGAAAATTTGTAAAAATTCCAAGTTAGAGCACATTAATATTAGTCATTTTTATTAAATCCTTAAGAACAAGAGAATGGACATGAGCATACTCAAGTACTTAGGTGCTTCTTACTATTTTATACTGAATGAAATTATTTGTTACCTATAGTGCAATATTTTTGTAGTTAACTTTCACCATCTCATTATATCATGGAGGGCTTTCATGGTTGACTTTGCTCGGTGATTTAAAAGTTGATGAACCATGATGAAAATTCAAATGATTTGTATTCCTTGATCCTTATAGATGAGAAAACAAAAGAATGACCTAATATGTTGTCCTTGGCAGAGATAAATTCATATTTTGTTGAACACAATGTTGTGTTGAGAGGGGGGTGAATCAACATAACTTAAAAATTAATCATTTCATTTATAGATTAATGACACATCACATAAACTAAAAAGAGTAGAAGAGAACACATGCATCACACAAAGACACTAGGATTTTTACATGGAAAACCTGATGAGGGAAAAACCACGGTAATGATTAACTCACAATATATGTATCTTGTTGCTAACAAGAATTGCAATGTTGTTAAGGCTCACTACCTATGGACTTGCAAACTAAGATGTACAACCTTGGAGAAAGATACAAAAGGACCTGATGAGACTCGATATCTTAGAGCAAGATACAGGATATTATAATAAAATAGGAACTTGAACTACTATGGAAGAAGCATCTGACTTATACTGATGTTGCAGTCCATTTTTTGTATAATCGCACTATTACACAAATTTCATACACTTCATTTTCAATATTTTGCTTAACACGTCTTCAACACACACACATCCTTTCACAAATGATTTGTCCTTTAATAAATATCCTCCACAATAACATGAAACGTCAATTAAGTTAGCTCCAAGATGACCATTGATTGAATAATTGATATTGCATAGGTCGGCTCCAAAACACATCCAAAATAAAAAGGGTTAGTTATGGATCATCATACATTATGTCGAGGCCTAAATACATCACAACACATCCTTCAAAATAAGATTAATTGATTAGGATCGACTGTGGATGAAGGAAAAAAGTCATGTCGGCTCAAATAGTATCAATACCATCAAAATTATCATTGTTTAGCTCTACACTAGACCCGAGAGAAACCAAAACCAACTTGCAAATCAAGATGCAAGAATTGTAGTTTATGCACAATATCTCCTCAACCGTCTCCTAAATAAATTGATCATCATATGCTAGCGTAAGAGGAGAAATCTATTGAATACATAGGAACAAATCATTCTAAACAAACTGTAACACACTATTATTTAAAAATTGATATTGCGAAATACTAAAACATCTGAAGCTACTCAGTAGTATATATTTGACATTATTTATCATGTCTACAAAACTGCAAGGCCAGTACTTTACTTCTGAAGGAATGCAGAGCATTCCATCAAGTTTTCATCATTACATTCCTATGTCAAGGTATAGACCGAAACACTATTACTTGTAACTCGCACTGTAGAAGGTGACTTGATTTCTTGGATATGGAACCTTCGTAGCTTGAACAACATATTATCTAAACCACAAGACTAAATCTTTCTCAGTGGAAGGATGCAAACTAGAAAACTATGGCTCTACCTTTGAGTCTATATTATGAATGCTTTAGTGAAACTTTTGCACTTTATTCCTATGTTTGACTCATCAAACTAAAATGGTATCAATGTAGACATGTTGTAGACTCATTAAGACATGTTTATCATCCTCCACATCACACCTAGTTACCATATTGAACATTATTCTTCCTTATACAGCTTTGTAGACTTGCACCAATTGATATCACATCATAACAATTGTCTCTAGAGCTTGTACATAATTCAGTATATACATCAGACATCAATGACATCAATAACACCCCATATTGGGTTGACATCAATGACAACACCTATTGCCAATATATTCATCAATAGCTTATATGCCAATAATATGAATAAATTATTGATTTGTAATAGTGCAAAATCAATTTCCTAATGGATTAAGGCAATTGTTTACCATTTACAAAATCAAACTCACTACCCAACTTGGGAACATAGCCAACTCACATAGAAGCTATGGACATTTAAGCCTTTATGCCATAATTCACTACTTCGCAATAGACATATATTAAATCCATCTACATAAAATATCCACCTTGGTGTTATGAGAGATGATGTTAAATGTAATGCTGGACCTTAACTTATTGTTCATAATATCACTATTTTGTCTTTTATTTCTTCTATGAAAGCTTTGTATGATGATTCTTTTAATAAATTAGCAATACTCAATATGTTACTTCTTTTTTGGGAAAATTGAGGCATCTTTAGTGAGATTGCAAGTGCCATGAATTTATATCATATTCATTTTATGAGCAAACATATGCAATGTTGCGGTGTACTACCTTAAATATTGTCGTTTGTGTTATACTGCTTCTAAAGGGTCATGTTAATGCGTTCCATAGAAAAGCTTAAATTATGTTTTTCAATTGGAATGCATGTCAAAACTACAAGGTAAATTGATTGAAATGTATGACTACCTCTTTTATCATTGTTAATTCAAATATAGATTTCAAATGAGTTTTTAACAGGTTTACGTTTATGATATTATAGCCTCACTATGAAAAAGTTGCCAGGATTTTTAACAGAGCTAATGTTGCACATCCTAGTATTATTTTTATGATGAAGGTTGATTGTACTTTGAAGGTACTGATGAGTCTAGTTTATGGTTTAATTTTGGTAGAATTTATGATCTATTTGTTGAAGTTGTCATGGACCTTGATGTTTGAATGTTGATATTTCCTCAAAACCATAGACATTAGGCCTAATTTTATCTCTGCAAATCTTTAATGACATTAACATGTTATATGGAATATCTATGTTAATTCTACATGTGGATTAATGAATGTTCTTTAAGATAGTTACAGATATGTGATTATTGTGCATACTAATATTGCCATGCAGATATGATTAGAGGCCACTAAATTGAGAAGATTTTGCCAATTGGTCGTTCGCCATAACAGTTAACAAAGTGGTCATGCAAAGGTCAACGAAGGGAATCATTCAAAGAGGTTGACGACGGGAGATTCCTCATGCAAATTGAGTTGTAACCGCCTTGTAAATGGTCTTTATTGTTGTTGAGTGAATATAGGCGTTATTGTTGTGCTAAATCTATGTTGAGGCAAGCATGTCTGACTAGATTTTGTGCATGTGTAACCGCCTCTCCATTTTTCATGCTTTCCATAAAGTGGCGTCCTCCTAATTTGTTGGAGTTGACCGCTGTGCTAGGTGATTAGTTGGTAGCTTCTTTTCCTATAAATAAGACTCGGATGCTCCTTCTCTGGAGGTTGCGCGATCTGATGATGTACTTGCATTCTTAGTTTTCAGTAATACAGTTACACTGCTCTATTGTACTCATGTTTTCCAATGAATAAAATGAAGATATAAGTCTATGCATCTGAGTTTACATTAGTTTTAGAGGATACTCATCCAAGGGGGCCCACTTGGTGAGCATTTCATCCTTTAGTTTAGTTTAGTTTAGTTATTACTTTCTATTCAATAATTAGTTAAGAATTTGGCTCTGACTGTTCCTGCAACCACTAGAATTCCATTATGTGACTTTTCCTGCAGCCAAAGCAGATAGAGTAGTTTCTTGTTTGTTTGCTCATATTTTCATTTGTCATGAATTTCAGCTTAGTATAGTTGTTGGTTGATGTTCAGTATTTATGTTATTCCTTTCCAAGCAATTTATCTTTAGCATTATGTTTTTCTTAGTGGTAGAATGAACATGGCTACTTTGGATTCTTAGTGCACATACTATGTTGAACCATTTCAATTTCACGTCCCTGGGTTGACAAGTTAAATGCACCTTCATGATGATTGAAATGGCTATTCAATTTAGATGTCCAATCTTTGAATCACAGTTGTAAGGGCTTAGTTGTTAAATCATTGTAGGAGGCCAATATTTTTGGCGTCATTGTCGAGGATGGTGTCAAACTAGGGAGTTCTTTGGAGTCATTGATAGCTTTCTTGTTGTAGTATTTCTGAAAGTTGTTCTTAGTATACCCCTCATTTAGGAAAGTAATGACCAACCATTCTTTTGCCAATTCTTTGTGTGAGCTAGTTGATAGTGAGTTGATACCGCATGCATAGAGGAAGGAGGAGAGATTCTCATGGGAGATTCCTTCCTAACAATCTTGATCCATTCCAGCTAGTTGAATATCAGAACCTGCCAAGAGAAGAAGAAGAAGAAGATCCACACCCCTTTGTTGATGCATTTCCTGATCTAACTAGCTCTGAAATTTCCTTTGAAGATCAAAATCAGCTTGAGAATTCCTTTGCTTTGGAACTACATCAAGCAGGAATGGGTGATGCAAATAGAAACAAACCTAACCAACTGGCTTTTCCTTTCCCTATTGCTCATCAGAATGAAGTAGACAACCTCAAAAATATCCTTGCTTTAGTCCTTCCTAAGTTCTATGGACTTGTCACAAAAGATCTTGATACCTTCTTGTTCGAGTTTGACATACTCTGCAGGAGTTATGACTATACCACTGATGCCCATAGGCTCAAGCTATTTCCTACCACTCTGAAAGAAGTTGCATTAAGATGGTTCATGAGCCTAGGTAGAAATACTATGGAGACATGGGATGACATGAAGACAAAATTCCTTAAGAAATACAAGGAATATTGCAGGGGCAATGACATGAGAGGAGATGACATTTTCAGGATGCAGCAAAAGGAAGATGAGAGCTTGGAGGATTACATTGCAAGGTTTTTGTTTTGCCTACAAAAATCTCCACACCATACACTCAATAAAGACTCGCAAAAGATGCTTTTCCTAAGAGGAATTAATGACAGCTGCACTAATGCCTTAGATTTGATGGGAGGAGGAGATATCTCCCAAGTCCCTTGGGAGGATATCAAGAAGATATGCCAGAACTACTCTAGGGCAGCTTCGAAGAAAGGGAAAGCTTACCAATCTTCTATAGGAAAGTCATCTACCAGTGGAGTTTCAAGAATGGAGATTACTCATTTGCTGGTAGACTTCAAGCAAGACATTATAAACAATCTAGCTACTCAGTTGGATAGACTTCAAGCAAGACATTATAGACAAAACAAGAAGGATTGCAGATGGAAGATGATAGCTAATATTGACAGCAAGCAGATTGCACCCGAGTTCAAGCCAATCCAGGTTGAAGAAGATCAAGTCTACTATGTTGCACAAAGGAGGCCATGGGCTCCAAGACAAGGTATGCCACCAAATCCACTCTCTTTTGTTGGGCCATATTTCAATTCTTATTCATCTGGTAACCAATGGAAATCCCCATATCCATCCAACTATGGAGGATGTCCACCACAACCTTGGATTAACCCTCCAAATACCTGGCCTAATCATCAAAACTCTCCATCCCAGTGGCAGCAACCTCAGGGGAATTGGCAGCCACCCCCCAAAAAATTGGCAACAAACAAATCAATGGAGGGGAGGACAACAATGGCCAAACCAACCAAATAGTTACATGCAGCCACCTTCTCAGCCCCAACAACCTGCTATAATGCCTCCTCCTGCTAGTTCAAGTTCAAATGCACCTAAACCTACTCAGCTACAGACTCAGCCCACACCCAATCCAAATAAAAAACCACAATAGCAGCCAGTATACTTTGATGATCCAAATCAATTCTCTGCATATGTTGTGAGTGTAAGTGACATCCATTTGCGTTTAGGAACTACTTTTCCAGCTCCTTCCACATCCATTATCATTGAGCTTCCTGTGGAAGAAGAGGAGCCTCTGAATACCCCCATTTCTTCAAAGGTTGGAAATTGTGCAGGAAAATGAAAAAAACGAGGACACAACTTTTGACATTATAGATCAGTTGAAGCATATATGTGTCCCAATACCCCTATTTCAAGCCATAAAAGATGTTTCAATCTATGGCAAGGCAATTAAGGAAGCATGCCTTAAGAAGCCAGCCAGGAAAAAGAAAGACCCCACTACGGTTCATGTGGTGGGACAACTAGCTGACATCATGCTTGGGAAAGTGATTGTTCCCAAATATAATGATCCAAGGAGTCTTGTGGTAGGAGTTGTTATAAATGGGATCCAAATAAAGAATGCTCTGATTGACTTGGGAGCAACATTAAATGTAATGACCAAGGATATCCTGCATCAACTAAATGTTGCAAGCATGAGACCTACTCTTACTATCTTATAGCTTGCTGATAGTTCAACTGTTAAACCTGATGGTGTAGTGGAGGACCTTGTGGTAACTCTAGACTCATGGGAGTACCCCAACAGATTTCATGATTCTTTCTCCTAAAGCCACACTCGACGAGTACCCTATCATTCTAGGAAGACCATGGTTAGCAACAATAGATGCATATATTAGATGCATGACAAGAGACATGACCATTTCTGATGGAAAGAGCACCAAAAAGATTGCTCTCTACCCTCTTGCTCAGCCATCCCATGATCTGGATAACTCTATATGGCCACATGTTGGTGAAGAGGCCGAGGAAGTTAATTATGTGGCGCAACTTATGATGTTAGCCAAAAGCTCTTTCATGCAACTTCAAGATGAAGATGAAGTATTGGACAACATCATTTAGAATCATTGTGAAGTGGAGGAAGCATCATTTTCTCATTTTGTTGTTCCAGTCAGGACACTTTTGGCTGCTCTTCCTACAGTCGCTCTTCTTGCAGACACTCTTCCTATAGTCGAACTTACTACAGCAACAGGTATGTCTCATACATTGTTGCCGCATGAACTCAAACTACCAAGCATTGGTGAAGTAGCCATGATAGAGATAACTACACAAGTACAAGTAGCAGAAGGAAAACATCTACACATCAACAACAAATTGAGTGAAGAACAATAATTGTCATTAACAACCTTATTGAAGACCCACCAACATGCATTTGTGTGGGACTATCATGATATGAAGGGATTGGACCCTAAGCTTTACACTCATAGAATTTACATCAGAGATGATTGCACCCCAGTGAGACAGCCACAAAGAAGAATTAACGCTGCACTAAGAGAAATTGTAAAAGGAGAACTACAAAAATTGCTAGATGCAGGATTTATATACCCCATTTCAGATAGTCAGTGGATGTCTCCATTGGTGATTGTGCCCAAGAAAGGAGGGAAATGGAAAGTTTTTGTTGATTACAGGGAACTTAATACTACCACCAAAAAGAACCATTTTCCCTTACCTTTCATAGATCAAGTTTTGGACTCACTTGCAGGAAAGCAGTACTTTTCTTTTCTAGATGGATTCAACAGGTACAACCATATCCAAATTGCACTTGAGGACAAAGAGAAGACCACCTTTACCTGTCCATGGGGAACCTATGCCTACTCAGTACTTCCATTTGGTTTATGCAATGCACCTGCAACTTATAGATGGCAGTCATTAGCATATTTTTAGACATTTCTCATGATTGCATGGAAATCTACATGGATGACTTTACCACCTATGGTGTTGATTTCAATTAAGCATTGGAAAAACTCAAGAGAGTCCTATAGAGATGCGAAGACCAAAATCTATCTCTAAATAGTGAAAAGTGTTTCATGATGATGTAGGAAGGTGTAGTTCTTGGCCACTACATCTCACACAAAGGAATTCAAGTAGATCCTGCAAAGATTGAAGTGATCACAAATCTACCCACACCTGCAAAAAAAAAGATGTCGGGAGTTTCTTGGGACATGCAGGCTATTATAGGTGTTTCATCAAGGATTTTAACAAAATAGAAGCACCATTGTATACTCTTCTCACCAAAGATGTTGAATTTCAATGGACATAAGATTGTGACAAAGCATTTTCTGATATGAAGATAGGTTTGACTCATGCTCCTGTACTCAAAGGACCTAATTGGGAGATTCATTTTCACATCCATACAGATGCACCAGACTATGTTATAGGAGCAGTCTTAGGGAAGAAATAAGGAGTTATTGAAAATGTTATTTATTTTGTCAGCAAAAACTCACAGGGAGCTAAATTCAACTATACAATGACAAAAAATAAATGTTGGTAGTAATCTATGCCCTAAACAAATTTAGGCAATACATAATAGGCTATCAAATCTTTGTGCACATTGATCATGCAGCCATTAGATACCTCATGAATAAACCCCTGATCATAGGTAGGCTGGCAAGATGGTTATTGTTGATGCAGGAGTTTGATATAACCATTGTAGATAAACCAGGGAAGGCCAATGTTGTTGCAGATTTTCTTTCGAGGCTAACTACATTAGAAGACAATCAGGTCATAGATGACTCTTTTCCTGATGAGCATCTATTCTCCATCAGTGTGCAAACACCTTGGTATGTTGAAATAGCTAACTATTTGGTCACACAGAGAATTCCTCCCCACTTCTCTCCAAAAGAGAGAAGGGTGCTCATTGAAAAATCATTTCCTTTTTCATGGATTGCAGGATGTTTGTTTTACACTGGGCCAGACCATGTCATGAGATGTGCGAGAGAAGATGAGACATATGGTATTTTGCATGCATGCCACAATGAACCATGTGGAGGACATTTTACAGCCAAGAGGACAACAATATGGGGCTTATAGGCAAATGGAATCCAACATCCCTCTGCCCATCAGGGCTGAATTAAGAAACCCAAGGGACATTTACAGGGATTGGCACAATTTTTTTTTAGACCTAGCTATGGTAATAGGATCATGCCTTGGATACAAGCAGTTTATAGTGAATATGAGGTGGTGGCAAAAGCAAAAGAGGAAATTGTGAAGAGATACTTGTCACAAAGATGGAACAACCTAACCGATGAGCTAAAACAAGCTAAGCCCCACTCTATACAAAACTATGTTGCAGCACTTAAAAGAATTGACAGATATATACATATTGGAAGGACAAAGGGACGATTCTGGCTTCCACTAACTTTTCAGCCACCAATCCCGATGTGGCCCATGCCAAATTACAGGTTTTACCAGTATGATATTGCTACAAAAAGACAAAGATGGAATAGATTGGATAGACAACAAGGGTTCTACTGGGATCCTAATTCACACATGGTAAACACTGATGTATGACAATTGGCAATTGCAAATTTTAGGGCATTGACTAAGCAGAAGAACAAACCTTCCCCTGCTGGAGGACCAACAAAACCTTAGGTTGGGGGGGATGATGAGTCTAGTTTATGGTTTAATTTTGGTAGAATTTATGATCTATTTGTTGAAATTTTCATGGACCTTGATGTTTGAATGTTGATATTTCTTCAAAACCATAGACATTGGGCCTAATTTTATCTTTGCAAATATTTAATGACATTGGCATGTTATATGGACTAGCTGCGTTAATTCTACATGTGGATTAATGAATGTTCTTTAAGATGGTTACAAATATACAATTATTGTGCGTACTAATATTGCCATGCATATATGATTAGAGGCCACTAAATTGAGAAGATTCTACCAGCTGGTCGTTCACCATAACGGTTAACAAAGTGGTCATGCAAAGGTCAACGAAGGGAATCATTCAAAGAGGTCAACGACGAGAGATTCCTCATGCAAATTGAGTTGTAACCACCTTGTAAATGGTCTTTATTGTTGTTGAGCAAATATAAGTGTTACTGTTGTGCTAAATCTATGTTGAGGCAAGCATGTCTAACCAGATTTTGCGCATGTGTAACCGCCTCTCCACTTTTCATGCTTTCCCTAAAGTGGTGTCCTCCCAATCTATTAGAGTTGACCACCTTGCTAGGTGATTAGTTAGTAGCTTCTTTTCCTATAAATAAGACTCGGATGCTCCTTCTTAGGAGGTTGCGCAATCTGATGATGTACTTGCATTCTTAGTTTTTAGTAATACAGTTACACTGCTCTATTGTACTCATGTTTTCCAATGAATAAAATGAAGATATAAGTCCATGCATCTGAGTTTACATTAGTTTTAGAGGATAATCATCCAAGGGGGGCCACTTGGTGAGCATTTTGTCCTTTAGTTTAGTTTAGTTTAGTTTAGTTTAGTTATTACTTTATGTTCAGTAATTAGTTAAGAATCTGGCTCTGACTGTTCCTGCAACCACTAGAATTCTATTATGTGACTGTTCCTAAGGCTAAAGCAGACAGAGTAGTTTCTTGTTTGTTTGCTCATATTTTTGTTTGTCATGCATTTCAGCTTAGTATAGTTGTTGGTTGATGTTCAGTATTCATGTTATTCCTTTCCAAGCAATTTACCTTCAGCATTATGTTTTTCTTAGTGGTAGAATGAACATGGCTACTTTGGATCCTTAGTGCACATATTGTGCTGACCCATTTCAAGTTCACGTCCTTGGTTTGACAAGTTAAATGCACCTTCATAATGATTGAAATGGCTATTCAATTTAGATGTCCAATCTTTGAATCACAACTGTAAGGGCTTAGTTGTTAAATCATTCTAGGAGGCCAACAGGAGCATCATCTTGATAATTATGAAGTTCATTGGGGCACATAAGAGATTGTTTTGCAGCTAGCAAAACTCAAAATTACAAGTTTAAATATATTTGTCATAGATAAATAGGAGATAAATGTGTAACCAACAACTTTATAGATCCCACATTGACAAGTCTAAAGCATTGGATACATGTTATTTTCAAAATATGATATATAATATAGTAATTGCATCAAAGACATGATACTCCACAGTCTATTAAAGTGAAATAAACTGTCTCTGGTAGAAAACTATGTAAGAAATTTTTTATCAACGATTTGGATCACACTCCATGATCCATCATCAGGATGTGGAAAGCAATATGATGATGATGATGTATCAATTTGCATTTTTCTTTCCTCATCTTAATGATGGATCATGAAGTGTGATCCAAAATGTTGATATAAAAATTCTTATATAGCACCATCTAGTATGTTGTGAGTTGTTTCTACAAGTTGTTATGTTTCAAGTTTTGGATGAAAGTCTTGATGTGTCATTAGTAAGAAGTTAGAGAGCATACTATTAAATGACAAGGACACTTTATGATGATGAATGGATGTAGAGCATTAAATTTTGATTCAAAAATTTGTGTTATAGAGGAATAGACATACAACATGTCAACTTTAATAAACATTGAAAAATTTCATGTTGTAAAAATGGAAAATAGTTACGAAAAAAAGGATTTCAAGGTAAGTTTTCCAAAAATAATCGAATCTTTCCAAGTGGTGTTGGTCTCCGAGCATTATCTTATATGATGAAAAATTTAAATTTATTTCCCAGGAAAATGGAGTTATCAAAACCTTTAATATTGTTGTGGGAAAAGTTTCATGTACTGGTGAAGAATTTAGCTCACTTATATTAGGCTTGTATATGTGCTTTTGATCAAGGGATAATGAAGTGGAAGATTGGAGGGAATTCTAACACAATCACAAATCTAGCAAAAATTACATGGTTCAACTATGCCTTGTCTCCAAATCGAAGACATTGTGTAGAATCATGGGGTCAACAAGATCCTTGAAGAGAAGCTAAAGGTAGTCAAGCTAAATAATGGTTTCATATGCAATATTTAAGAATTGTTCCACTTAAAAATTGAACTTGGATCTAAGTTGTTGTAGCATGTAGACATCCAAGTGACTTTAATGTATTGTTATTTATATCTTCTCCAACAACCCTATGTTTAAAGCATATACATATACAAAGTGCAACCACTGAGGTGGTATTAGCCTCATTTCCTCAATTCGAAAATTTATGCAAATTACCAAATGATCTCATTAAACAGTGTAATAGAAGAATTATTTTCTCATAAATCATCCTTTATAAAATAAAGTTGTGACAAAATAAATAACACAGGCTTTAAAGCTTAGCATTTGTTTTGTATAACTCATTTAAAAAATATGAAGGTCATGTACCTATTTTGCATAAACACAATCCTTTAAGGGTATCAAAGGAACAAAAAACACCCCTAAGTAAAGTCATGTAAGCTTATATGTAGCTATAATCATAGCAATCTAACATTCTAGATTCAATTGTACTGCTTAGATGCTATAATGTACTATCATAGCAGCAAAGTGACAAAAAGTTGGTTTATAGATCTTGTTACTGAGCCCCAATATTTGGTGGAAACCTCTAATCTTGGAATTTTTTGGTCCAAAATGGACAGGAAGCCTTTAAACCCCATTTTATTAGCACTCATCCTAAATTGAGAGTCAAGACTCGAGGTTAACACCAGTATTCCCCAAGGATGCGTCCTTGAAGCCTAAATGCTCATCTTTGTCAAAGTAATGTCAATTATCATTAGGTTGGGTCCAAGGGATCAGATCAATTTTAAAGTAAATGCATCATCTTTCTTTAATGAGATCAAAGGAAAAATATATGATGAGACTTAAGTTATATGTACTTATGACACTAAATGTTGGGCACAAAGTGTTCCATCGATTTACAATAAACACAAATAAAAATACATTGCAATTGACTTATCTATATTTTACATACAATGACCTATTGAGATAGAAACAATAACACTGATTGAATCTGAACGATCATTCTCATTTTCATCTAAAGAAAGGAAGGAAAAAGAAATTATCAATCTCTTTCCTCATTTTAATGCAAGTCTAAAAGAGGATTTAAAGGATTTTGAAGCATTTTGTTGGAGTGACCTACTTCTATACAAGCATTTCTGCAACATTGCCAAAGATATAGGTACCATTAAAGATGATATTGTTGCAAATTGGAAGGAAATGAATATAAATAAATACTACGTATGGCATGTTGACCACTTAATTGATATTAAGGATAATCATGAAGAGGAAAATGACACTGATAATGAGACGGATATAACAAATACAATATAAGTGAATGAATGGGAGTTACTATCACAAATGAGCCTTGCTAGTGGTGGAAATCTAAATGCTCTTGAAATTCTTGGAAGATGAGACTTTGATTACATCAACAAATGGGATGAATATACTATACCTCAACATTTACATGAGACTACAAAATATTTCATAAACACAAACATGATGTCCCAACAAGACGACCAATCAAAATTTGAGTTAAATAAACTACCATATCCACTATCTCCCAAATAAGAACTAGCACTTACCATTGTTAAAAACACTATAATGATAATTCTTTCAATAAACCCTCGTATATGATCATACAAGGAACAACGTGTACATGAAAATCCTATCTAATTCATTACATTAGACACGCGGTCTACAATTTAGCATCAAAACAATATAACCTACTCCTTGTTATTGCTCCTACAAGAATCACGATATTCAACACGCATGCATCAAAAATACATTCATCCTTTAAGATTCTAATAAAAGAAATATAACCATTAAAGGGTCAGTCATTGACACTTTTTCAAGAAAACATGAGACAAATAGAATACCTCCTTGTCAATGAGATGAGCTTCATAGGACCAAAGTTACTATGGAAAATAAATAATAGATTGTGTGAATTTTTTCCCCACCAAGAACACTTGTGCTTTGGTGGGACATCTATCATTATTGTAGGTGACTTGGCACAACTGCCACCTATTATGGAAAAACCTATATATGCATCACACTTAGATGCCAAAATCCTATGGGAATAATTCACTACAATTATTACATTAGAAATGTTGCTCAATATGATGTTATGGACCATAAAGCCAAGGGTCTAATCAAACTATGCTTGGCAGAATCTATTTTAATTAATGTCTATAAAGAGACCTCTGCGCATAAACTATGGAAGAAACTTTGTGAGATGTATCAAGCCAAATCTTTAGTGAACAAGATTTTCTTGAGGAAGAAATTATATTCCTTGAGAATGGAAGAGGGTGGATGAATCACAGACCACCTAGAAGCATTCAATATGTTGGTGGCTCAGTTGGCATCAGTTGGTGTCAAAATGGATAAGGAGGAGAAATATCAAATCTTGCTTTGTTCTTTTCCTGATTTGTGGGATTCTCTTGTTATGACTATTGGGAGTACTTTTGTTATTTTGAAGATTGAAGATGTGATGGGTTCTTTTATTTTTGAAGAGATGAGGAGGAAGGTATCCATTACTTCCAAGGAGGCCCTAAATGTCTATGGAAGACCTATAGAAAAAGACAAGAAGAATGAGAAGTATGACAAATCCAAGTCCAAGGGGAGATCTAAATCTCCTAGAAAGTCCAAAGTTATTTGTTGGAACTGCGGTAAGCCTAGAAATGTTAGTAAGGAATACAAAGAGGAAAAAAAGAAGAAAAATAAGAGATTTGATTCTGATTCTAAGTCCAAGAAGGAAGATGGTGACACATTCATTGTAGCGTTGGAAACTCGTGCAAGTAATGATGCGTGGTTAATTGACTCAGGTGCATCTTTCCATATGACCTTTAATAGAGATTGGTTTTTTTATTATGAAGAATTTGATGGAGGTAAGGTGTACTTGGGTGATGATTCTTATTTAAATATTATTGGTCATGGTAAAGTTAAAATCAAGTTTCCTGATGGTAGAATAAAAAGGATTAATGGTGTGTTGCATATCCCTGGATTAGCACAAAATCTGTTATATGTGAGCAAACTAATAGATGCAAGTGTGCAAGTAGTATTTTTTGATGTAGGATGCAAGATGGTTAGAGGTGTTATGGTGATTGCTAGAGGTGTTAGATATGGCACATTGTATAAGCTTGATGCATGCACTGTTGAGTGTAATAGTACTTCTATGAAAAGCAATTTTGTGGAAGAGGTGAGGGTTTCACCTTCAGCAGATGGTCAAAGCTTCTAGGTACCCAAGAGTGCTCTTTCTTCTGAATCAAAGTTACTTGTAGAGAAAATTATGTTGAAGGTTTGTTTGATTGTAATATTGAATTTGATTTCTGTGAGCATTGCATTTATGCAAAACAAAACAAAACCACATTTGATTTTACTCGATTTCTCATATATCTTGTGGTGTATTGGATATTATTCATTTTGATGTGTTTGGTCATGTAGATGTTCCTTCCATTGGTAAATCCACATGTTATGTTTCATTTATTGATGATTACAATAGAAGGACATGGGCATACTTTCTAAAGAGTAAATCTAAAGTTTTCAATTGATTTAAAGAATTTAAAGTAATGGTTGAGTTGCAAACTAGAAAGAAAATAAAATGTTTGAGGATTGATAATGGCATTGAATTTTTCTCTAACGATTTTGATAGATTCTATAAAGATTGCGGTATTCATAGACAAAAGACAACTACATATTCTCCACAACAAAATGAAGTTGCAGAAAGAATGAACATGACATTGATGGAGAAGGCTAGGAGTATGTTGAGTGGTGCTGGTCTAGAAAAAAGGTTTTGGGATGAAGCTATTGCCACTACCTGCTACTTGATTAACAGGTCTCCTACATCAGCTCTTGTTGATAAGACACCTATAGAGGCATGGTCAGGTCACAAGCCTTCATTTAGACATCTTAAAGTTTTTGGTTATGAGGCACATGCACATGTGCCAAAGGAGAAGTGAACAAAGTTGGAGAACAAGGTTGTGAAATGAATTTTCATTGGATATAGTTATGGTGTGAAAGGATACAAGCTTTGGGATCCTGTTGCACAAAAGGTAATATATAAGAAAAGTGTTATTTTTAGAGAAACTAAGCCTTCTTCTGTTACATTGCAAGTATAACAAAGTAAACAGGAAGATGTGATTCAATTTCCTTCACTTGAGAAAGTTGAATCAAGGACCATGGATAGACAAGAAGTTGAGGAGAGCTCATCTAGCTCTAAATGTTCATAAGAGGAGGAAGAACCTCCAAATCAACTTGTTCGTAGGTCTAC
This sequence comes from Sequoia sempervirens, assembly GCA_007258455.2. Lineage (NCBI taxonomy): Eukaryota > Viridiplantae > Streptophyta > Pinopsida > Cupressales > Cupressaceae > Sequoia > Sequoia sempervirens. The sequence continues at coordinate 16,067,580 of VDFB02000010.1, read as the reverse complement.
AAGGCATAGAAAACCACATGAAAGGTATTCACTTAATGATTGGAGATGTATTTTTTATTTGAATACTAACATGGATGAATCTAGATTGGTAGAAGAGGCATCAGGTATGAATGATGCAAAATCCTGGAAGATTGTTATGGATGAAGAAATGATATCTTTGAAAAATAATGATACATGGGATCTTGTACCATTTCTTGAAGGATGTAAACCTGTTGGTTGCAAATGGGTGTTCAAGAAAAAGATTGGTTTAGATGGAGGTATTGAGAATTACAAAGCAAGGTTGGTTGTGAAAGGTTACTCTCAAGTTGAGGGTGTTGATTATGGTGAGATATTTTCTCCTGTTGCAAAAATGAAATCCATTAGATTTTTGCTTTCTATTGCTACTGCTTATGATCTAGAGGTTGAACAAATAGATGTGAAAACTACTTTCCTTCATGGTGACTTAGAGGAGGATATTTATATGACACATTCAGAGCACTATATGGTGAAAGGTAAAAGTAAGTTGGTTTGTAAATTGAAAAAATATTTGTATGGATTAAAACAGAGTCCTAGGATGTGGTATCAAAAATTTGATACATATGTGTTGAATTTGGGATTTGACTGTTCAAAATCATTTAATCATTGTGTTTATTATAAAACTAATGGTGATCATTTCATGTTTATTACATTATATGTTGATGATATGTTTATTTATTGGCAAAGGAAAATGCATGATTTCATAACTAAATTCTCAACTTGTTGCTAAATTTGAAATGAAAGACCTTGGTACAGCTAGGCACATTCTTGGGATGGAAATTAAAAGAGATGGAGTGAATAGAAAGCTATGGTTTGGCCAAAGTAAGTATGTCAATTCAATTTTATAGAGATTTAACATGCAAGATTGTAGACCATTGTGTGTTCTCCTTTTTTTTGGAACAAAGTTATCTATTTCAAATTGTCCAACATCTCCATCAGAGATGGAAGACATGAGTTGAGTGCCTTACCAGAGTGCAGTTGGAAGTTTGATGTATGCTATGGTTTGTATTAGACTAGACATTGCCCAAGCAGTGGGAATTCTTTCCAGATATATGTCTAATCCTGGTAGAGTTCATTGAGATGCAGTTAAAAGAGTCTTTAGATATTTACGTAGTACCTCAGAGTATTCCTTGTGTTATCATAGTAATATGACTGAAGATGAGATTTCCCTTGATATTCATGGTTATGTGGATTCAGACTGGGCAAGTGATACTAATAGCATATGATACTAATAGCATATGATCCAGTAGTGCTTATGTGTTTACTTTATTCGATGGTGCAATTAGTTGGATGAGTAAGTGACACACTGCAGTTGCTTTGTCCACTATTGAAGTAGAGTATATTGCATCTACTCATGCTTGTAAAGAAGCCATTTGGCTTAAGAGACTGTGTTCAAATATTGAAATAAAACAAGGTGCAGTGACAATTTATTGTGACAGTCGGAGTGTGATATGTCTAGCCAAGAACCTGACATTTCATGCTAAGACCAAGCACATTGATGTACAACATCACTTTGCTTGAGATATGGTTGAAGATGGCAGGGTGAAAATAGTTAAGGTAGAGACTTTGGTGAATGTTGTTGATTCTTTAACTAAGCCTATGAGCACAAAGAAGTTCATATGGTGTTTAGAGACTATAGGCCTTTCAGCCCCTAGCAATTAAGAGACAATGTTTATAGCCTCCTATTTCTCTTGCAAGGTGTTCGACAAGTGGGAGATTTTTTGGGAAATTGTGTCTCAACCTTGCAATTATATAAAATTTATTGTTGATAGGATATATATATCTTAGTTACACTAATAGGTGTAATATACAATGGGAGCACAGGGTGGAGGGGAGGAGTGGGATGCGTGTAAACAATTTTTTTGTTAACTTTTTCAAAAATCTCCTAAATGGCTGACATACATTGAATAAATGATATATTGTAAATCTAGACCATTAATTATTAGGTTTTAGATCTAACGTTGGATATTTTATTGGCCTATCTTGCCCTAGAAGGTAACCCTATTTTATGAGGGTGTTGTACTACGATTGTAGATGGTGATGTATTTTGAGAGTTTGATAGCAGTCATGTTGTCTCAGGATCTCTAGTGGTGATACTCATGTGAGAAGCTTGCTCTGCAAGTATATTGTAATCTTTGTGATTTTTGAATAATGTATTGGGTGGCTTTTGGAGTGTGGGTTTTTTCTCCTGAAATGGTTTTCCCCATGTAAATCACTATGTTGTGGTATGCATGATATTTATATTTATTTCTATTTAATTTTTTGTAACTATTAAATATCTGTAAAGTTTTGCATTATTCTCTTCTCAAGATTAGTGTAGGAAGTTTTTTTGCTACCTTAACTTCCTTACACTCCTTGTCCTCCCATTTTGATAGTCGGTTAGCCATGTCTATCTCTAGAGAGACTAAAAAAAATAAAGAAGTAGAAAACATGGTTTCTATTCCTATCAAATAGAACTCTATCAGAAGCAATATAATCTTCAAAAAACTATCTGATTCCTGCACTAATGTTCTTAAAAAATGATTAAAAGATGGTTTAATCACTCTCCCAAAAATAAGACTATTTTTCGAACTTTATCCTAACTAGTATTGTAGACACTGAAAAATGTCCTAAGTCTGCGAGCATCATTTTTTTTCTTTGTCTTCATCCTTCGATAATTGAATAATTTTAATTATTCAATTATGTCTGATCATATTCCTCTATTAATTAAATAATTTTAATTATTTAATTAATTCACCTTATCATTTATATCGTGATCAATTAAGATTTTTTAATTACGTCACTAATTTCCCCTCTTCTTCAATAGTTAAATAAATTATTATTTATTTAATTATTTTCACCTTTCATCTATAGTTAAATAATTACCATTAATTATTTAACTATTCATGGTCTTTTAATTCTTCTATGGTTAATTATTTAACTATTCCCTTGTCATCTTTCCTTATTAAATAATTAATCTAAGTTAATTATTTAATGTCTCTATTTCCATTTTCCCTCTTATTTAACTAAATGGTTGAATAATCATTTTAATTAAATGCCCATTTTCATTTTCCTCCAAATAAATATTTTGAATAAATTATTTATCTCCACTTGTCATTTTCCTCCATTTTTGAATAAATAATTTGAAATAAATTATGTATGCACCACCTGGTCAAAGATTCTCTGTTATAATCCCCCGTTATAACATTCATTTATGTCATAGTCTACATGTCCTGCATGTCTGTCATAGCCGTCGATGTCATAGCTTTTCCATGCATGGCATATTTTTGGTGCATCAATTCTGGACCATTGATCTTGGCATCTTTTCTGAGGCTCAATCTTGACCATCCATTCTGGAACCTCCCTCTGATGCATCCTCCACCATTGATCTTGGAATCCTTCTAGAGGATTAATCTTAGTCGTCCATTCGAAAGGTTGTCTATAAAAGTAGTCTTCCCCCTCCACTTTGTCCTTAACAACCATTATCTCCAACTTTCTTGCTTACTATTTGCAGGTATTTGCACAACTTCAACAACAAATATGAGGACAATATTGGCATAAGAAGAAGGAGAGACAAGAGAAGTGAAGCAACCACAATGGGGAGTGTCTATTCATGAATGCTTTCATTTTAATTCCTTATTGTTTGTTTTCCCTTGTTTGATGTGGTTTTATAGCTTAGAATTGTTGGTTGTCACTTTAACTATGCTATTTGATTTTTAACCCCATCTTACATTAGTGAACCCAAAGTGAACAACATAATAGCTACATCTTCATAGATTTGATAATATACTTCACAATCTTATTTTCATAGATTTGATCATATTGTCATTTTCATAGCTACACTTTCATAAAAAATAAGAAGAAGCAAATAGGATAAACATCATAGCTGTATTTTCATTTTCATAGTTGCACTTTCATAACTGCATTTTCATAGATTTGATTATCATAATTGCATTTTATTATTTTCATAAATCAATTAAAAAAAAAGCAAGCAGGATAAATATTATAGCTACATTTTTCATAGATTGGATTATATTATCATTTTCATAGTTGCAATTTATCATTTTCATAGCTTCATTTTATCATTTTCATAGTTGAAGTTTCATAAATTAATCATATTTCACAAATAACTTTTTTGGCTTATATATATTTTTTGATCTGTTAGATTGTGAGGCTAAATACTGAAACTTGGCAAGTAAATCCGTGTTGGTAGAATTTTTGATAAGGATTTCTTCCTTCCAACAATAGTCACAACATTTCGACTTTCAACAAATCCTCCAGTCACAACATTTAGATTTAACTTTTATCTTAGCTTTTAAAACTTTTAATTAGATTTAGTTTTAAACTTTTAATTAGATTTAGTTTTAAACTTTTAATTAGATTTAATTTTTAACTTTTAAATTAGATTTAGTTTTTAACTTTTAATTTAGATTTAGCTTTTAACTTTTAATTTAGATTTAGCTTTTAATTTCTAATTTAGATTTAGCTTTTAATTTCTAATTTAGATTTAGCTTTTTAGCTTCTAATTTAGATTTAGCTTTTAATTTTAATTTAGTTTTTAGCTTTTAGTTTAGATCTAATTTCTAATTTAGATTTAGCTTTTTAATTCAGATTTAGTTTCTAATTTAGATTTAATTTAGAATGTAGATTTAATTTAGATTTAATTTTAATTTTAATTCAAATTTAGTTTCTAAGTTAGATTTAAATTTTTAATTTAGATTTAGCTTTAATTTTTAATTTAGATTTAGTTTTTAATTTAAATTTAATTTAGAAGGTAGACTTAATTTTTAGTTTAATTTTAATTTAGATTTTATTTACTTTAGGATTAATTTAGTTTAGAATTAATTCTAATTTAGATTAATCTTAATTTAGATTTTATATTAAATGTTATTTTTTTATTTTTTTAGTTTAATTTTAGCTTTGTGGCTAATTCTGCTAATTGGGCTTTTGTGCAGGTTCGCATGTCAGAGGCTGGAAAGGTGAAAGCAAAAACATACGTTTGTCGAAGACTGAAAATCAAAGAAACTACTAATGACATTTGGTGCAAGACGTTTCTTGAAGACTTGATTTTGAAATCGATTGTCTTTTAGTATAGAAAACATTTCATTTGGTGCTTAAAATGAATGATTGTCTTTTCTCACATAGATTTAATTAGAGGGTAAAGAACACCATGTCTTAGTATTTGAAGGGTGGTAGGTATTATGCTCTCACCTTGTGCAAACTCGATGATTAAAAAGCTAGACCCATCTGATTTTTGTGTTTACCCATTAGAGGGCCTGCCTTAGTGGGAAAAAGTACTTACCCTAAGGGAATGACCCAAGCGATAAGAGGCTAAAGCCAGGTCCTTCCGAACCACTATATAAATTTGTGGCTGCAAGGAACGTTCGCAATCAATAGGACGGTACGTGATAGTTCTCCTCCAATATCTTTATGATATGAGAAACCCTTGTTCTAAGGGATGGGAGACCTCTCGAGGGAGTTTATCATTGTATCACCTAAACCAGATGCCCTTACTAGAAACCTTTTGTTTTTAGAAGCCTATCCATTTTTAGTCGTCGCTTGGTATGGTGTAGGGTACAATATCATGCCCGAAGATACTCACTACTAACTCCCTTGAGTACAGATAGCAGTTCCCGAGAAGTGACTACTTGGGAATCTGAAGTTGGTGTGCCCACAGAAGTGAGTGTCGTGGAGGGGAGCCAGTGCCACCAAACTTCTAAGCTATCTACTCTCGAGAAGGAGAGGTGTTCAACACCAATCCAGGGTATTTCAATGGGCCTAAACCAATTATACAAACCCTTTTCCTATTAGGATTGTGCTTGTTTTCTTGATACCATTTCACATCAAATCAGGCCTAAAAAAATTGCTTGATACTGTCTGTTGTGTTTTCCAGTCATATCTCATCAAAAATAGTAAAAAATTCAAATCAAAACCATTTCAAAAAAACATCAAAATTGTCAAAACAACATTCTAGAAAACACAGAGCCACAACTACCTAGTTACCATAATTTCATAAAATCCTTGTCCAAGACTAAACCAATTCATCATAATAGTGATCTTGACTTCCAAACCAGAGACTTGCAAGATTTACCAATTCATTTTAGGCATTCACATTAGAAATACATTGCATTATAGGTTGCATTCCTTCATTCCTTGCATTGCACAAATTGAACCTTGACCTTTAGGCTACATTTAAACCTTCAAATTTTGAACATAGGGAGACCTTTGAGCTCTTGACAGTTTTTGGTTACTTATTCTACTTGTCATTGACCATTGTCATTTGTCTTGTCATTGTCACTTTCTCAAGTTGAGTCTTGGACTTGTCTCTTGGTCTTGGTTGTCCTCTTATGGTCAATGACATTTGGAATTTGCTACCTTGGATTCACATTATCTTGAATGCCACCCTTTGTTTAAAATTTTAGTGCTCCTTTGCATTAGATCACCTTCACTTAGACTACCCTTCCTTAGATTGCACTCTACCCCTATTCCAAAATACAAAAAAAATATAGCTCATATCAATCCTTCATTATCCTTGCATTTTCATACCCCCAAAATACAAAAAATACAAAAACATAGTTCAATCTCATTTAACCTTAGCTACATTATCATCCTAATCTTGCACTAGCATCATCTAGTCACCTCATCACTCACTTTGACCATCACCCAATCTTTTAGTGTCCTTTGGCATCCTATATCCCTCGTCTTTTAGACATTACCATCCTTGCATCATCATCCTTTCATTTTTATCCTTGCATTTTCATATCCTAAAGTCTAAAAAATCCAAAAAAAAAAACATAGCATAGTCTCATTACCATTTTGCATTATCCCCAACTTGCAAAAGTCTCACATGGTTGAAACAAGGTCAAAAGCCAAACGAAAGGACATGGATTTCCTAAGTGACCCTTTTCCTGATAATGTCATAAATTCAAATCAATCTACACCCCACAACAACACATCACAAAAGGACCAAAGTGACCCTTGGGAAGACCTAAACTTTGAAGTGGCCAACAAACAATTGACCCCTCGAGAGATTGAAAGGGCCTATCAAGATCCAAGACTTTTAAGCATAGTTGATCAATTTTTTAGTGTCAACCCAAACAAATTTTTCTATGCACTAGACAAAATGGATGCCAAATTACCCAAAGTTTATGATGTGTCAGCCATCAGAGAACAAGAAACTGAAAACCCATTTGGCATGCCCTCATCACAACCAATGCTAAACATACCCCTTGGTACAACTGCACACATGACCACTACCACCACAACACACATTCCAAACATCCTAACTCATGCCACTACACAAGGTGCAACTTTCACATCTGGTAGTTCTTCAAACACCATGGGTAAGACTTTCACGAATCCTCCCTTTCAAAACACAAATCAAGGATTTACATCACAAGGCCCCACACCTTTGATTCAAAGTCACACACCCTTGAACTAAAACACAAACCAAAATTCCATACCCACAGTCCAAAACACAAACCAAGGGCCCTCATTCCAATTCCAAAGTGCACCTTCATCAAACCAATTTCAACCAAAAAACCCTAGAAAGGTACGCATTATCTCATGCAAGACCTCAAGTCAAAACCATAATCAAGGGTCTAATCCATCACTTCAAAATACAAATCAAGGGTCTATTCCATCATTTCAAAACCTTATTCAAGGACCTACGCCCTCATTTCAGAATGTCAACCAAGGATCTACACCTTCACTTCAAAATGTCAATCAAGGAAACATCCCTTCACATCAAGGGTTTATACCTTCATATCAAAACATCAATCAAGGCTCCACACCTCCATTTTCAAGCCAAGGATTCAACTTTCAAAATCAAAACATGAATTAAGGGCTTTACCCCAACTCCAAAATGCCATACCAAATACGAGCACGGTCTTTGGAACCAACTTAAACACCAATCTCATTCCAAATCAAAATAACTCACATCCATATAACAATCAAGGTCTCATATCACAGAACATCAATCAAAATCCAAACCCAACACATGACCTCAATGCCAATATTATTGCTTCACATCAAAACAACACAACATCATCCCTTGCAGACTATTTGATCCAACATATGCAAAATCTTGAACAACAAATGGCCAACATGCAATTGGGAACCAACAAGAAGACATATTATGTAAAGGAGTTGTTCCCTTTTCCATTTGATCAAAACTTATAAATGCCACCCTTTCCCCCACATTTCACAACACCACCATTGCCTAAATATAAGGGGATAGGGGATCCAGTGGAACACATCCGTGAATTCAACACAACATGCATGGAAGTTGCATATGACCCTACCTACTTGATGAGATTATTCCCACAAAGTCTTATAGGGGAAGCCTTAGATTGGTTCTCACATCTTCCACAAGGCATCAGAACATGGGGTGAGCTAGCTAACAAATTTATCAATCATTTTTCCTTTAACATTAAAAACAATGTCACCCTTGCAACATTGAGCACAACCAAACAAGAATATGGGGAGTCACTTACCTCATTCTACCAAAGATGGTTAGGCTTGGTTAGAAAATTCCCTTGTCATATTCCTGAAAAACAACTTGTCACCATGTTTGTAGAAAACCTTAACGAAGAGCTAATGAGTCGAATTCAAATCCAATGTTGCACAAACTTTGAAGAGATTCTTGAAAAGGGTGTCCTTATTGAGAAAGGCCTTATCACTAGAGGACTAGTCAAGATAAACAAAGACAATCAGAAACCCAACAATGACAAAGGAAAATACTAGTTCTGAAATAAAAATATCACAAACGACAGAGTTGTTGATGCCAAATTGATAACCAAAGGACCAATCATTTAACTTAAAGGTCCTTATTCATCAAACACATCCAGTACACCAAGTACCCCAGCACAAGGACAAAACCAAGCACTACATGCTATCCAAAGCACCTAACAAAGAAGAGGTCCTCCCCATACCAAGAGAACACACACCCCCTTGGGTGAACCCATCAAATCAATCCTTAAATGACTCTTGTAATCTAATGTCATTACATTGCCAGACACCAATAATTATGAACCTTCCTTGATCAAACCGGATTGGTGGAAAGATGACGAATATTGTGAATATCACCACACAAAAGGACACAAGACATCTAGATGTTGGACACTCAAAAACATCATTCAAGACCTTATCGAGGATCAAACCATTTCAATCAACAAGGAAAAATGAATGTTGATCATACAATATTCAAGACCCCTTTGCAAGACCATGATAAAGGAAAAGCCTCTAGTTCAAGGAATAACAACAATGCCAACTATGCAGCTGTCAAGCATGATTAGAACACCATCATTTTGAATGTGACATCTCTTAATGATCGCATTGCTACCATCACCATAAACAAGCCAAAATTCGATTGTGTTGTCGCTACCCATAGAACCAAGATAACTATTCCAGGTCCATCCACAAATCCTCAACCAAAAGGCCAATATAACCTCATAGAGTAGCTAGGTAAAACTCTCGCGCAAATCTCTATCTTGGAACTCCTTCGCACCTCGCCGCAACACAGAGCAATCCTCGATAAAGTCTTGCGAGAAGCCTTTGTTCCCGCAAACCTAGATGTCAATGAATTATGGGCCATGGTCGGATACCTCGCTATGCCACACCACGTCACCTTCTCTGAACAAGACTTTTTGGCACCAAAATCTAACCATAACAGTTCCCTACACCTAGAAGTATGCGTTAATACCCACAAGATCAGGCGAGTCATAGTAGACGATGGAGTAGGCTTGAATATTTTCTCACTAAAATTGGTGAAGGCATTGGCATACTCTAAGAATTGCACTGACCCAACCAAGAAAATCCTGATCAAAGCTTATGATGATGTCGAACGATCTTCTGAAGGCATAATTTCACTTCCAGTAAGAGTTGGCCTGACCGTATAGGACACAGTGTTTCACGTCTTAGATCTAGACTTACATGACAATCTCCTCCTTGGGAGCCCATGGATTCATGCCATGAGAGCTATTCCATCCACCTATCATCAATGCCTCAAATTCCCACACAACGGAATTGAAGTCACTATTCTAGGTGACCCTGATCCTTTCCAATATTTTTCCAACCTCAAAGGAACTGCTAAACACCAAGTTCCCATCAATCGAGAGGCCTCATCTTCCACTTCATCCACCACTCCATCCCATTACATTGATCCATCTACTCTTATCAAATCATCCAATTCATTCATTACACCTTACATGCCTAAAATCCAGATCCAAGACAAAGGCTGCAGAGAGTATGATATGAAGAGACTTTTTTTCATTGGCAAGTTACCCAAGTCACCAAAGTCATATGGAAAACCACATCCTATGCAACCCAAAGTTGTCATTCGTAAACCTCCTACCACCTTTACTAAATGGGGAGAACTTGCTAAAGAATATCTAGATGACCAAATTCTTACATGGTTGTACAAAGATGAGAAGGATATTGAAACTAAGAAGTTGCCAATTGAACAATATCCAAAAGGGTTCCATATAATGAAACAACATGGATATGATGGATGCAATGGCTTTGGTCTGAACAAACAAGGAATGTTGGAACCTCTACAACCTCCTAAGTTGACAAGTCATCAAGGGCTAGGGTTTGTTCCAGTAAAAGTGATTATTCGAGGTATCGGGTCACCCTCAAGTGAGGTTGCTAGTGCTTCAGATGAGAGCGAGACACATGAAAACCCTTGGGATTATGATGTTGATTCCAATGAGTATGAATGGGACTCCTTATCCTCCACCACCTTCATGGACCTAGACAAACTATTTGGGGAATTTGACCAAATGCTTACCCTTTATTCTTCACAAAATCCATCAAATACCTGTCTGAGAATGTATTTGACTAAAGAATAATGGCTCCAACACTATTTTTGGAAATCCATTGATCTATCTTTGGGAGCTTGATGACTCTAGTTTTGTCTTTAACCTATCTACCTACACGATGACCCTTAATGATGTCAATGATGGCCTACCCCTTGTCTACCCACAACTTATAGATTGGGACCAACAAGGGCCACCAAGTTTAGATACTTTCAAAAATGACGAAGCAATTGTTGAGTTTATGGAAATTCATGAGGGTATACCTAGTGGGGATCACAAAGCTGACTTTGCCATAGAACTTAACTATGTAGCATACTTTGGTTAGGTTGTCTTGTCCTCTAGTCACAAAAATGAAAATTGAAAAAGTAAAAATAAAAGCAATAGGTCTTCAGGTGAAAACCGAAAGGTGCCTGCTAACCATGAAAAAATAAAAATAAAGGACGTATCCAAAGGTGAAAACCTCTCAAAGGCGCTTGAGGATGGAGGACAAGACTATCTCCCAATATACCAATAGAGATTGCCATTGCTTATAGAATAAACAAAGGAAGTCAACATTGGAACGTCAGATAACTCCAAAGTAATACAATTAGCCGCATCCTTGACCACTGAAGAAAATCCTGAGTTCATAGCATTCTTCTCAGAAAGACAAGTCAATTTTGCATGGTCATATGCCGATATGCCTAGATTAGATCCTGAATTGGTTCTACATCACTTACCATTGCTACCGAATTCAAAGTCGTTCAAACAAAAGTTAATAAAAATGCACCCCCAGATCGCACTACTTGTCAAGGTAAAACTCAAGAAGCTCCTAGATGTAAGATTTATTCACCCAATTGATTTTGTTGAATGGATATCAAATCTAGTTCCTGTCACAAAACTGAATGGTCAGATCAGAGTTTGCACATATTTCTAAGACCTCAATAAAGCTTGTCCCAAAGATGAATTTCCCATGTTGAACATCAACATGATAGTAGATCTAACCACTAGGCATGAGATGTTATCACTAATGGAAAGATTCTCAGGTTACAATCAGATTAGGATCGCCACTAAAGATCAACCCAAAACAACTTTCACATGTGCTCGGGGAACTTTCTGTTGGAATGTCATGCCATTTGGACTAAAAAATGCATGAGCCACCTATCAAAGAGCCATGACCACAATTTTTCATGACTATATGCATGTCCTTATGGAAGATTACGTTGATGAACTTCTTTCCAAACCCCTAAAACGAAGTAGAAACTTAGCTATATTGGATAAGATCTTTACCCGACTTGAAAAATATCAACTTAGGCTAAATCCAAAGAAGTGTGTTTTTGGGGTCCAATCAGGCAAACTCTTGGGGTATATAGTCTCTCGCAAAGGAATAGAAGTCAATCCTACCAAAGTAAAAGTTATCTTAGATATGCCACCGCCAACCAATATCAGTCAGTTAAGGACATTACAAGGAAGACTACAATCAATCCACAGGTTCATTGCTCAGCTAGCAGACAAAACCCATCCATTCCAACATCTACTACGAAAAGGCATACCCTTCAATTGGACTAACAAGTGTCAAGAAACATTTGACCAAATCGAGAAGTACTTATTAACTCCACCAATCCTTATGCCACCAATTGATGGAAGATATCTAATACTATATGTGACAACCACTACATCAACACTAGGGGCACTGTTAGCCCAAAATGATGATGATGGAAAGGAAAGGCCAATATATTATATCAGTTGAGCTTTAGTCAAGTATGAGCTAAACTATAGTCCTATTAAGTGAGCATGTCTAGCAGTGGTATTTGCAACACAAAAATTGAGGCACTACATGCTAAATCACAAAACCAAGTTAATTTCCAAAAATGATCCTTTGAAGTACCTACTCAACAAAGCAACATTGACAGACAAACTAGCTAAATGGGTTATGATCTTGAGTGAATATGACATTGAGTATGTCAACCACAAAGCAATAAAGGGACAAGAAATAGCTGACCAACTCGCAGATGCGCCATTAAAAGTAGACCATCCTTTGGTATCTAAATTCCCAGATGAATCAATCCTTGTCATAGACACACCTAAAACATGAAATTCATACTTTGATGGATCTTATACAAATCATGGATCAGGAGCCGGTATCTTATTCATCACACCTCAAGGAGACTCCATTCCTAAGTCATTCAAGATAGCATTTATGTGCACAAACAATATGGCTAAATATGAAGCATTACTGACATGACTTTGAATGGCTATAAATTGGAAAATCAAAGATCTTCAGGTCTACGGTGACTCTCAACTAGTGATTAAACAAGTTAATGATGACTATGACACCAAGGATGAGAAATTGATGCCCTATAATCTTATGGTTGATAGTTTCAGACTATACTTTGATAGCATCTCCTTCGAGCAAGTTCCAAGAATCCAAAACAAAGCAAATGATGCAATGGCTACCATCAGATCTCTCTTGGACATCCCTAATAATGAGGCTCAGTATGAGTTCTTGGTGGAACAACTTTTGATCCCTGCATTCGATGTCACTAAAACTGGACTTGTGTGTGAACTAGTTGGTCTTGAAGATCTCCTTGGTATAAAGATATCTACGCCTACTTGCATGACCAAATTATCCCTCCTGACTTGTCCCTTAATCAATGCAAAAATTTTATCCAACAAGCGTTTAAGTATGTCATCATCGGAGATACCCTTTATCGTTGTAGCCTAGACAATACCCTTCTTCGGTGTCTCAACTCAAATGAAGCACAAACAACCTTACAAGAGGTACACTAGGGTATATGTGGAGCTCACTCTGCTGGTCCAACCTTAGCTAAAAATTTCATGAGAATGAGATATTATTGGCCTATGATGGAACATGATGCTTATCACTTTGTGAAGAGATGTCGCCAATGTCAAATTCATGGAGATCTTATACATGCACTAGCTCAAGAACTTCAGCTACTCACTTCGCCTTGGCCTTTTTCTCAATGGGGACTCGACCTCGTAGGAAAGATCATCCCATCTCTTCTAACAGACATAAGTTTATCCTTGTCACTACTGAGTGTTTCATGAAATGGATTGAAGCCATCCCATTGAATTACATTATCGTAAAATAGATAGCCAAGTTCATCCTGAATTATATCATTTTCCGATTTGGAATTCCACAGTCCATCATCACTGATAATGGTCACCCTTTCAAAAACCAAGATGTCTATGAGCTTTGTGACAAATTTCATATCCAACATCATTTTTCCACTCCATATTACCCCTAAGGCAATGACCAAGATGAGGTGTCTAATAAGACTATCCTAAAAATCCTAAAGAAGACCGTCAATAATGTTGGCCGCGACTGGCACCTACAACTCAATCCTACTTTGTGGGCCTATCGTACTAGTGTCCGCACTCCGACTAGATCCACTCCATATTCCCTTGTCTATGGGTCTGAAGCAATACTTCCTATAGAGGTCGAGTTACCCTCTTTGTGAGTCTCCATGCAAGGCTTGATTGATCAAGAAAAATATTGTGTCTCTCGTCTACATGAGCTAGAGTTGTTGGATGAAAAGAGATGGAATGCCTTAACACATCTACAAGCATACTAGAATCACCTTCAACGTAGCTATAACAAAAGGCCTAACCCAGAAGCTTTGACATTGGAGATTTAGTCCAGAGAGAAAATCCAAAGAATCAGGTAGAACGAGAAAAATGAGAAAAGTTTGAACCTAATTGGTTGGGCCCTTATATCATTATAACATCATATGGATCAAGTGCTTATCGAATCTCTACTCCTAAAGGAGGGCCATTGTCTGAACCTATCAACAACATGCACCTTCGCAAGTATTACACTTGATTCTCCGAGTATCCCCTTAAAAATTCAAAAATACAAAAAAAATAAAAAAAATAAAAAAAATAAAAAAGAGAAATAATTCGTCCAAAAGTGAAAAGCATGTCGGTGGCGCTTTGGATAAGTACCATGGTGAAAGCCTGGCAAACAGGCACCATCGTAGTCATTTCCTATTCATACTCTGTCACTCCATCTGGTCTTCCAACCTTCCACCCATCCAAACACACATATCACTCTGTCATAATAAACTTTGTCATCCTTCCATGGCCTACGAACCACCAACATTTGGGTATCCCGATCATCCTTTGCATTCGCCACTACCCCTTTGCACCTAATAAATTGGTCTCACACCTGACTGGGGGAAATTCCTTTACCTACGTCTTCATTGAAAATGATATCAGCATCATAAACATCAAAAAATCCAAAAAAAATCATAAAACATAAAAAAAATCCACAAAAATCATAAAATGTCCTAAAAAAATCCAAAAAAATCATAAAACTTCAAAATCCAAAAATAGTAGAAAACTTCAAAAATTTCAAAAACAGAATCTAAGTCTGAGTCTGAGTCAAAGTTAGTTTGTGTTAGTGGGGTCGAACTACGTTGCCTCTGTTCGTTTGCTACGTAGGCAAGGCTTATCTTAAATGAGCCCACAAGGCATTAGGTTAGTCCTTTTAGGTTGTCCAAATAAAATCATGACTTCGTCTTTTGTCAAATAAGGCAAAGTCAAGTTGTGTCAAACTACGAGGTCTCTATGCATTGCTACGTAGGAAAGGCCATCTATCAATGAGCCCCCTCGGCCCCCTCGGTTAAGTCCCTTAGGGTTTGTCGGGTCTGGTCATGTTCTTGGTTTGAAAATAATCATCCTTTAAAACAAAATCATGAATCAACAAATGCACATAACCAACAAAATATTTCATCAATCGATCATCCTATCATCAATCAATCAATCTTGTCATTCAATCGGAATGGGGCATCTCGTCATTTGTCTCATTCGGGCTTATCTTTTATCTTTTATCAGGATGTGTCCTTCCTGAGATTAGAATTTGTCAATTTGATCATTTACCTTAAGCAAGATGTGTCTTTCTTGTAGTTAGGTGTCTTGTCAACATTTATCAATTGGTCAACTTTATCAGATGTGTCCTTTTCCTTAAACAGGATGTGTCCTTCCTACAGTTGGGTATTGTCACATCGCTTGGTCATATCAATCAATATTTTTCAAAAAATCAACCAATCTTATCAACCTTGTCAATCAATCTTGCCTTAGTCAGGATGTGCCCTTCCTGAGGTCAGGCACAATCGTTATAAATCAAATCTTGTAAACTTTATCAATCAATCCTTATCAAATCAACCAATCTTGTCAATCTTGTCAATCAATCTTGCCTTGATCAGGATGTTTCCTTCCTGAATCTAGGTGCGATCAATCAGATCAATTTGTCAACCTTTGTCAATTATTAATCAATCTTATTCAACTTATAAATCAATCTTCAGTCATCTTGGTCAAACAATCTCATCGTTATCACTGGCAAGCACTAGCATGGCAAACACTTTGTTGGGTTGGAATTGTCTTATTATCTTGATTGATTTTGGGTCATGTTACTAGTCTCCTCGAGGATGTCCTATCAATGGATTTAGAGGGATGATGATGGATCATGGCCTCTTTTCTTTGCTTGTTGTCTATGGCTTGTCTTGGCAAAAAGACTGGGACAATTGGGTCCTTAGTATGAGCCGGGGCATTCCTTGTTTGTTGGCTTTGTTTTTTGACTGTTTGTCTCTCGCAAATGGTCACCTTGCACACCTTGGTATATGTCATACCTTGGTTTTTGTGGTCCATTTGTGACATTTTGATGCCTAATGATGATAAATATAAAAATGTAAGCATGAAAGTTGGTTTCGTTATCATTTCCTGTCTAACTTTTCATCTTCATGCTCCTTTCTCTTTCACGCTAACATACATCCCCTTCCATGCTAACATTTCTTTTATCCTTCATCCTTTAGTCTTATCATCCATTTTGAGAGCACATTCGTGTTCTCTAAACCCGCCAGTCCTCTTGAGGGGGCATACCACAACCCTCCTAGTTATCTTTTCTCACCCCGCTTTCACTGGGGCATATTTCATAAGTAAATTTCTTTGACACAACGCGATGAACTAGATTATGTCAAAGAGGGGAAAAATGTAGACAATGAAAAATGTCCTAAGTCTGTAAGCATCATTTTTTTTCTTCGTCTTCGTCCTTCGATAATTGAATAATTTTAATTATTCAATTATGTTTGATCATATACCTCTATTAATTAAATACTTTTAATTATTTAATTAATTGACCTTATCATTTCTATCCTGATCAATTAAGATTATTTAATTGCGTCACTAATTTCCCCCCTTCTTCAATAGTTAAATAAATTATTATTTATTTAATTATTTTATCACCTTTCATCTATAGTTAAATAATTACCATTAATTATTTAACTATTCATGGTCTTTTAATTCTTCTATGGTTAATTATTTAACTATTTCCTTGTCATATTCCCTTAATAAATAATTAATCTAAGTTAATTATTTAATGTCTCTATTTCCATTTTTCCTCTTATTTAACTAAATGGTTGAATAATTGAAAGGAAACACAGGTGGCGGAAACAGTTTCCTACACTGAATCTATCAGGAGAGAGTTGCAAAAATTCTAAACCAATTAACATTTACAGATTCAGATGCACATCTAAAAACACATAAATAGATATTCAATACAAAATAAACTCATAACACAACATATACGTGGGAAAACCCTTTCGGGAAAAAACCCACACTCCAATCTCTTAGCTCAATTGTATTAATCAACAACAACAACAGTTACAATGCAATCTCAGAGCTATGCTCTTTAGGAGTTTTCACACTCTTATAGGATTCTGGAATAATTTCGGCAGCATAACAACGTCTATAAAAATCTTCAACCTATCTCATAAAATGTGCTAAAGGCACCAACATATAAATAGAGCTCAACATGAAAAGGAAGGCTCCCATGGTTTCCAAAACCAACTTCAAAGCCCAAGAGGTAAGTTGTCTCAAAAAACAATAACTTTCTAATCCATGAAATGTTGCACATAGCAACTTCCAAAAGTAACAACACCTATCTCATCTATAACGGTCATCTTGCCAAATACAATGTAAGTTCAACATAGAAACTGCAATAACCAAGAATAGGTGCTTTCTTTACCTCACACCACTTAAAAAACATGAACTCCACCACAAATGTCAACTGCTAAAATACAACTCCAATCCATAATAGAATTTGCAAACAAAGACTCTTTAGTCAACAAAGGAAATTTCCAAATCAATTTCCACTCCAAAATGGAAATATATGTCAACATCTCCCCCAAAAAATAGTATCTTCCAAGTGAGATCCAACTTCCTAAAAAATAAGGATTATGCCATCTCATCACCTGCCATGTAGGATTCCACCTCACAAAGAGGTCCCACAAAGATGAATGACAACTTAGGAGGTTAATAATTTAAGATAAAAATAATTATGCAACAATTAATTAAAAATAATTCACCATGTTGAGACTCTAAGGTTGAGACACCTTAATCCCAACATTCTCCCACTTGTCGAAGACCTATCAAGAGTCTACAAAATCAACTGCTCAAGGCCCCAAGGCCCATGGAACTGACACACCACCTAAACTTCTCAGTGCTCATTGGCTTCGTCAATGCATCTGCGACATTTGCCAAAGTATCAACCTTTTCCAACTTCACCTTTCCATCTTCTACCATATCACAAACAAAATGAAATTGTACATCAATGTGCTTTGTTCTGGCATGGAAATTAGGATTCTTAGCTAAGCTAATGGCACTTTGACTGTCACAATAGATAGTAATTTGTCCAGCATCAAAACCAATATCAGAACACAACCATTTAAGCCAAATGGCTTCCTTACAAGCATGAGTGGCTGCCATATACTCTGCTTCTGTCATGGAAAAAGTGACTATAGCTTGCCGCTTACTCATCCAACTGATAGCACCACCAAACATAGTGAAAACATATCCATTGGTGGATCTTCTGCTGTCAATGTCACCACCCCAATCTGAATCTACAAACCCACAAATACAAATTGAATGTTGAGGTCCATAGGATAACCATGAAAACATAAGGAATACTTGGAAGTACCCCACAAATATCTGAATACTCTCGTCACTGCATCCCAATGCACTCATCCAGAATTAGCCATAAAATAACTCAGGACTCCCACTACTTGGGCAATGTCTGGCCTTGTACAGACCATAACATACATCAGGCTTCCTACAACACTTGTATACGGTACTCTAGCCATGTCCTTAATCTCAATAGGAGATTTTGGACAATCCTCAACTAATAACTTCGTCCCATGCAAAACAGGAACTTCCAAGGATTTGCAAGATGACATGTTGAATCTCTACAACACTGTATTCACATACTTGCTCTGGCTTAACCAAAGCTTTCTGTTAGCTCTATCTCTTTTTATCTTCATCCCTAGAATATACCTTGCTGCACCTAGATCTTTCATATCAAACTGTGTTGACAACTGAAACTTCAAATATAAAATCATACTACCATTCCCAAAAAACAACATATCATCTACATACAATGCAATAATGAGAATACGACCATTTCCAGTTTTGAAATACACACAATGGTCAGATTTAGATCTCTAAAATCCCAAACTCAACACATAGGTGTCAAATTTCTGATACCACATTCTAGGAGACTGCTTAAGACCATACAAAGACTTTTTCAACTTGCAAACCAGAATTTCTTTACCTTTAACCATGAAGTGCTTTGGCCATGACATGTAAATCTCTTCCTCCAAGTCACCATGAAGGAACGTTGTCTTCACATCCATCTGCTCAATCTCTAAATCATATGTTGTATCAAGTGATAAAAAAAATGAATGGATGTTAGCTTCACTACAGGAGAGAAAATCTCACCAAAGTCAATTCCCTCCTTCTAAGAATACCCCTTCATGACCAACCGTTCCTTATGCTTCTCAACACTACCATCAAGACCCAATTTCTTCTTGAACACCCATTTACAACCAACAGGTTTACGTCCTTCAGGCAATGGTACCAGATCCCAAGTATTGTTTTTCTTTAATGCAGCCATTTCTTCGTCCATGGCTTTCAACCAGGAATCTGCATCATCCATACTCATATCCTCTCTAACAGTCCTAGGCTCGTCAGTGTTAGAAATCAAAGCAAAAACACAATTTGAATCCAACAATGAATATCCAAACCTCTCAGGTGAATATCCATATCTATTCGGTTGTCGCTTCTCACATGTAGACCTCCTCACTGACTGAGGTTGAGGTTCTTCTTCTTCCTCAAAACTTTATGATCTTCTCAAGTTCTCCTCATCATCAAGTCCATTCTGGGCTTCAGGTTCAACTTTCTTAGAGTCAAGAGGAAGTTGAACCACATCTTCTTTCTTTTGTTCTTTTGTAGGTTGCAAAATAGAGGAAGAAGGTTTCATCTCTTTAAAGATAACACTTTGACTGTAGAGAACCTTTTCAGCCATTGGATCCCAAATCTTGTACCCTTTCACACCAATACCATATCCGATGAAGATACACTTGACAACCTTGTTTTCCAACTTTAACCTTTTCTCCCTTGGCACATGAGCATATGCCTCACAACCAAACACATGAAGATGTCTCAATGAAGGATTCTTGCCCGACCATGCCTCCATAGGTGTCTTATCAACAAGAGCTAATGTAGGAGATCTATTTACCAGATAATATGTAGTGGAAACAACTTCAACCCAGAACTTCTGCTCAAGGCCATCACCACTCAACATACTCCTAGCCCTCTCCATCAATGTCCTGTTCATCCTCTTTGCAACTCCATTTTGTTGAGGGGTATATGGAGTTGTCTTATGCCTTTCAATCCCATGTTCTTTATAGAACTTATTGAATTCCGTGAAACAAAACTCACCACCTTTTTCAGTCCTCAAACACTTTATCTTTCTACCAGTCTGATTTTCTACCAAGGCTTTAAACTCCTTAAACCGACTGAAGACTTTAGATTTACTTCTGAGAAAATAAATAAATGTCCTACTGTAATCATCTATGAAAGAAACAAAATATACAGATTTTCCTAACGAAGGAACATTCACTAGACCAAAAACATCATAATGCACATAGTCCCAAACCCCAGAAGACTTATGAGAACTTTTAAAAAATTGCACATGATTTTGTTTACCAAAGATACAATGTTCAAAGAAGTCGAACTCGAGATTGCAATCTTCAAGGCCTTCTACAAGGCTCTTATATTTCAAGGTTCTGAGACCCTTCTCACCAATATGGCCAAGTCTTTGGTGCCATAACATCGTCTTCTTTGCAGGAAGCTTCATTTCCAAGGAATGCGCACCCTTAGGTACCCAAAATGCATGACCATCAGATGTAGCTGCTACAGATTTTTCTACCCGATCTAATGGTGAGGATGCAGAATCCAAAGATTTCTTCTTTGGTTTGTCATTAGAACTATTGCACTGTACTGTGCATGCATCTGGCTTGAATAGGGTTCCTATCCGAACTCCTCTAGCCAAAACCATAGCTCCTCTAGTCATCTTACATCCTCCACTCAAGAAGACAACTTGCACACCCTCATCATTCAATTTACTCACTGAAAGTAGGTTTTGTACCAAACCCAGGATATGCAACACACCATCAATTCCCTTCACTCTACCATCCGGGAATTGTATCCTGACTCTTCCACGACCAACTATCTTCAGATGAGAATCATCACCGAGATACACCTTTCCACCATCATATTCTTCATATTTCGAGAACCAATCTCTATGTGACGTCATGTGAAAAGATGCTCCAGAATTAATTAACCACACATATTTTGATGCTTATGTTGCCAAAGCTGCAACCAATGCTTCATTGAAACAATCATTCTCCATCTCAATTCTTCCAGATGTGCTTTTCATCTTTTTCTGTAACAAGATATCAAGAAAATCACTTTTGCAAAACTCCCAAAGAAACTTAGATCAACTCAAAAAACCCTTCAAACCCAACAATAGAATCAAAGCTAGCCAGGATTTGATACCAACTGAAAGGAAACACAGGTGGTAGAAACAGTTTCCTACACTGATCTATCAGGAGAGAGCTACAAAAATTCTAAACCAATTAACATTTACAGATTCAGATGCACATCTAAAAACACATAAACAAATATTCAATACAAAATAAACTCATAACACAACATATACGCGGGAAAACCCTTTCGGGAAAAAACCCACACTCCAATCTCTCAACTCAATTGTATTAATCAACAACAACAATAGTTACAATACAATCTCAGAGCTATGCTCTTCAGGAGTTTCCACACTATTATAGGATTCTGGAATAATTTCGGCAGCATAACATTGTCTCTAAAAATCTTCAACCTGTCTCATAAAATGTGCTAAGGCACCAACATATAAATAGAGCTCAACATGAAAAGGAAGGCTCCCATGGTTTCCAAAACCAACTTCAAATCCCAAGAGGTAATTTGTCTCAAAAAAACAATAACTTTCTAATCCATGAAACGTTGCACATAGCAACTTCCAAAAGTAACAACACCTATCTCATCTATAACGGTCATCTTGCCAAATACAATGTAAGTTCAACATAGAAACTGCAATAACCAAGAATAGGTGCTTTCTTTACCTCACACCACTTAAAAAACATGAACTCCACCACAAATGTCAGCTACTAAAATACAATTCCAATCCATAATAGAATTTGCAAACAAAGACTCTTTAGTCAACAAAGGAAATTTCCAAATCAATTTCCACTCCAAAATGGAAATATATGTCAACATCTCCCCCAAAAAATAGTATTTTCCAAGTGAGATCCAACTTCCTAAAAAATAAGGATTATGCCATCGCATCATCTGCCATGTAAGATGCCACCTCACAAAGAGGTCCCACAAAGATGAATAACAACTTAGGAAGTTAATAATTTAAGATAAAAATAATTATGCAACAATTAATTAAAAATAATTCACCATGTTGAGACTCTAAGGTTGAGACACCTTAATCCCAACATTAATCATTTTAATTAAATGCCCATTTTCATTTTCCTCCAAATAAATAATTTGAATAAATTATTTATCTCCACTTCTCATTTTCCTCCAGTTTTGAATAAATAATTTGAAATAAAGTATTTATGCACCACCTGGTCAAAGATGCTCGATCATAATCCCCCGTTATAACATTCATTTATGTCATAGCCTACATGTCCTACATGTCTATCATAGCCGTTAGGTGTCATAGCCGTCGACGTTATAACTTTTCCATGCATGGCATATTTTTGGTGCATCAATTCTGGACCGTTGATCTTGGCATTTTTTTGAGGCTCAATCTTGACCATCCATTCTGTAACCTCCCTCCCATGCATCCTCCACCATTGATCTTGGAATCCTTTTAGAGGATTAATCACAGCCATCCATTCAAAAGGTTGTCTATAAAAGTAGCCTTCCCCCTCCACTTTGTCCTTAACAACCATTATCTCCAACTTTCTTGCTTACTATTTGTAGGTATTTGCACAACTTCAACAACAAATCTGAGGGCAATATTGGCATAAGAAGAAGAAGGAGAGACAAGAGAAGTGAAGCAAACACAATGGGGAGTGCTTATTCATGAATGATTTCATTTTAATTACTTATTGTTTGTTTTCTCTTGTTTGATGTGGTTTTATAGCTTAGAAGTATTGGATGTCACTTTATCTGTGCTATTTGATTTTTAACCCCATCTTACAAGTATGATGCACAAATTTTTTGTCAATACCACTGGGTCCCTAGTCATGATACCAAATGTTGTGTACATATTAGACATGTCTTCCAAGACCACATAGATAGCAGTAACATCTGGCTTGATGGTAGGAAATAAAACTCAAATAATATGTAGCCAAGCCTAACAACCAACTACAAATATACATAGATCCCTTTCCTTCCCACTTTGCTAATCTAGTAACAATGACTTCTTCATCTTTTGATCCTAGCCCTTCTGAGTATATAAACATGGTCTTGTTCACTTCTATTCGTCTAGGTCATGTGGGAAAAATATTGACATAACCTTCACACCACATGGCCTACCTCTTAATAGGGAACCTTCTCTCTATGCGTCTCAGCTCAGGTCAATGGAAACATCATAACTAGTGTTATGGTTGACCTTGCTAGTAGGGTTCATGTCATTATAGAGGATATCCTCTTTAACAACAATTTACATAAGGAGAAGTATGAGGAGTCAAAGACCACCATACGTACTCATGATGGATTTTTTGTGCCTCCTATTGGTTTCATTTCTTTGTCGGCCCTCATTGGACCTAAGTTTGTTGATGTCCCATTTATTATTATCCCTGAATCTAACCTTTTTAGAGTGAGAATAGGCATTCCTTAGCTAGTCTCCATGAATGTGGTCACTTCATTTTTCCAAAAATTCCAAAAATTTCCCCATGACAACACAATGCATACTATTCAAGATATTGGATATAAACCACTTGTGTTGCATGGGGGCTTTTGTTTAGATCATTTTTGGCTCACCCCTATAAGACCTTTACCGCCCCATGGAGACTTATTCTACATGGTCTATTATAGGTACAAGGTGGGAGTTGTGACCCCTAATGTTGTTTTCTCGCTTTCTTCTCATGTAATTTCCATGAAGGCCTCTATGCATGTGCGACAATGTTCCTTGTCCTCTACACCTTCCTCTTTGAAGGCTAAGAACAATCAGGATCGTGCACATAGAACCTCTTCCTCTTTTGTGACTGAACAACCTTCGATAGTGTCCTCAGTTCCTTTTGCTATGCCTAGCATAGAAAAAGGAAAGGCACCCATGTTGTGGAAGTCTAAACCCCAAGTCTTTCAACTCCCAATTTTTCCCACTATCCCTCGACCCACTCTCTATGTTAAGGGAAAATGGGCACCCGAAGTTGGCTCATCTTCCCTTGTTCTAGCATATCAACCCCCAAGGCATTCTCCCATTCCTCCACCTACTCCCAAACAAGCAAAAGGAAAGGAGCTCGTAGCCAAGACCTATGTTTTTCTTTTTGTAGTTCTCCCTATTCCTCCTCTTGGTCTTCCTTGGTTTCTCTTCCACCAATAATAATTGCAAATGTTACTCCTCTAGTTTAATAGGATCCCCCAAAATCTTCTGAAGCTTCCCTTCTTGGTGTCTATAGTTGTCGTAACTAACTTGTGAGTGAGTGTAAATGTCATCGATGGGCATTGGCCCAAGAATGCAAGGCCTTGCAGAAGACCAAGGGGGAGCCTCATATTCCTAATTTTTCTTTTTCTTTTATTTATGTTCTCATTGCTCTATTTGTCTCTACTTTTGTTCCCATTTCCTTTGTCTTTCTTTTGGCTTCCTTGATGGACCCCAATGAACCTCACCCTAAGAAGGTGTAAGTGTTCATCGCTCTTTCTTCAGAACCACCCTTGATCACCTCTTTACTAGATCTTCCCCCTTTTCTTAAGCCCATGGACATGCCCCATACAAAGGTTGTCTCCAACTTTTATGTGAGGATTCCATATCCTCCTCTCAAGCACAAATATGAACATGTCCTCTCTCCAAAGGACACTCGTAAGAAGTCTTCTTCTTCTTCATCTCGTTATACTGTAGTCTATTTCATTCTTATGATAAAAAAATATCCTTCTTCCTCAGAGTTTGTCTCCACCCCTCTTCTAGATGTCAGCAATGAATCTCTGGTCCATCCACCTCCTTTCATTCAATCACAACACTTCACTCCAGAGAAGTATATGTTTGAATCGATAAAGGACATCCCAACTTTGTTATCTATCTTTTCTATATCAATGACCTTGACCTCACACAAGCTTATCAATGGAGACCTTGAGGGGGCCTCCTCCTTAGCCCTTGTTAGGTGAGTCAGTTGGTACTTCTCTTGCTATCCTATCTCTCCAAGATCGTCTTCCCTCCCCTTATGGTGGTCTAGATTGGGAGTAGGATGACTTGTTAGAGGTGTCAGACTAGAACAATACCTCTTCTAAGTTATCTTTAGATTAGATTTTTGTATGTTTGTTTGTGTTCCCCTGTGCTTATCTGTTTATGTTTATGCTCTTGCCTAGAGGACCCTTGATACCCTTGTAGGTAATTGGATACATAAGAGAAATAAAAATTCTTCTATTTCTTTCATCATTCTTCTATCTATTGTAAACCTTGTTTTTCATGTCGGGGATGATGCAAAGCATTGGGGCATTTAGGCATCTTACATGTTGTCTCAGATTTTTATTTGTCTTCATGTTCTCTTCTTCCCATTCCAATCTATTTGGGGGTGATGATAGTTCATATACTTTATACCATATTTATCTATATACATATATGATCAATTTTGACCATGAAAAAATGGATCCCCCTGTGCTCTTGATTTCCTTGTCTCTAGTTTTTATTGATGTTGTGGATTATATTTGCTATCTCTTGTGTGATAAAATTCCATTAATATATCTCACCATGTATGACATGACACAACATCTCGCTCTATTTTTCTTCTCCTTAGAAAGACATGTGCTCCTATGTGCAACACATCATTCTAAGGGGGGGCTATCATGTCTAGTTATTTTCTTATCGCTTTATGTCTTTTCTATCTCTTGATCTTATCATCTAGCTTGAGGGAAACCTAACTAGACATGTATTGTATTTTTGTGATAGGGTTTCTCCTCCTCATGAGGTTTGTTTCTATCACTCACTTTTTTGTGATAGGGGTTCTCCTCCTTAAGGGTTTTTTTATCACACATATTTATATTGTTGAAAATGAAGGTGAAATTGTAGCTTAAAACTTGTAAACCTATGTGACTGTAGATTTAATTAAGTGTTCTTTGTCACAATTATTTGTGTATGATTATCTATTTAGATCAATTTTACCAATTATAGAAAGAGACAAAAGATTGTAGAAGAATGAGATAAGAAGATAAAAGTGACACAACATATATGTGGAGAAACCCTTTCGGGAAAAAACTCCACCACAAGAATCAATAGTGCTTGTATTATTTAACCTTAGAACAAGATTACAATAATGTATCAATCCTTGATTGATATGCTTCCTTTCCTTGAACAATCCTTCTTCACAACCTACACAAAACTCTCATACACTTTTTGTAGCACAAGCTATCCATGCATTCCATGTGACCAAGCATTAATCTACACATCCCATGTCATGCTTCAAACCCTCACACATGCACAAGCTCAACCTGCAACCCTCTCATGCACTTGCTTCAATTAATAGATAATTAATGAGCATGTAAACTCAATAGGAGTTGTACAATACAAGAGCATAAAGCTCCTCACAAAAATCTACGCCTAGATTGGGCAAGTAGAGTTCCACAATGTAACATGAAGTCAAAACCAAAGTCTCCTCAATTTAGGCGCCCCAAACTGAACACTTAACTGATTTTTGGTCAAGAAAATATCTCGCAAGCATCACTTCAAAGTTGGCGCCCAAGAATGGGCCCACTTAACTGAGCCTTGTAAATGTCTTCTCATGCAAAATGTGTTAACTCAAAGATGCCAACTTGGGTGCCCAAGGTGGGTCCAAGTCAATCTTAGTTAACTGAAACATATCTCTCCATAAATTCATGCAAACATTATGCATGATTGATCATCTCCACTTAACTGAATGTATCCACCTGTTATCTGTCATGCAACTAAAGTCATTAGTCATGAAACTGAAGTCAACTGAAGTCAACTAGCATTCAACTAAAACTAACTATATGCAACTGAAGATAACTAAACCATAATTGAACTGAACTGAACTGATACTGAACTGAACTAAACTCCACTCATGTAAATATCAATCCCTAACTTGTAGGATCTAAACATGCATTACTGAGTGTTATCAATCCTCTAAATAGTTGACTTAAGCAAGGTGGGTTCCACCTTCCATGTGGGCGCCCCATGTGCTCCTATTTTGTAGGAGCTCTTCTTAGGCATCCCCACATGTTCCTTTCATTTAGGAATTGCTACCTAGATTTTCACCCATGGCTCAATCAAGTAGAGCCCACTGAGAAAGAAGAAAGAAAATCATACATTTTTAACCTCCCTATGTTGCATTCATATATACAAATGAAATAACTTGAGAGACTACAACTACAAATCATTGCATTTATATAGATGCATGAAACATAAGGAGATTTTGCAAATTTTCTTCTAAAAAAGTTATTTTATTGAATTAAATATTCATTTAACTCACACAAGCTATGAGTTTAACTATTACTTTCTTATTCAATGCAAATCAAAATTAACATGTACATGAATAAGTAAATGAATATAAAAAATAACATGTAGGGAGGGTAACCAGTCATTGCATGTGAATGACTGGTTATTTGTCGAGTCTTCTTGGCTGGATGTCGTTCAGTTGTCCTAGTCTGTTCCTAGCTCCTTAAGGTTCCTGTTTCCTGCAATTAATCAGAAAATGTGTTAGAGCAGTGCTCTAAGCAATGAAAAGTTACACACCATACATGTTCATTTACCCATACATGTATAAGTTAGTCCTGATCCACATTCAATAAACATGTGCATTACAAGTGTCCCAGAAAACCATTGAAATTGTCAAACACACTTGAAATGCACATATTATTATTTTTTTAAACTTTTTTGTTCATGTGTAGGTACAGGTATAATCATGTTAAATTAAAGTACATGGGTAAATGTGGCTCCCACAAGGGTTGAGCTCAGCGTACTTTATTATGTTTTGAAAAATAATTCATTCCTTATGATATCTTCAAACAACTATACACCACCTATGATAGTGAATATCTATCACTATCGTAGGTGAAATATACCTGTTCAATTCAAAGTAATCATAAGGAATGCAAACATGTTATAAAAGTTGAACAACATTGTTTCTCTGAAAAGCATTTGTTCTATGCTAAGGAGATCTTTTAATAATCATATTTATACAAGTGTATTTGAGATTGCTTTTGAATTGTAAAGCAAGTTAAAGAAAGATCAATAGTCAAATAACAGTGTTTTGCAAAGACAGTCATGAATATTGTTTGAGGACTATGAAATATGAAAGGTGACTGTAAGGTAATGCCTGAGGACAACCTGTGATAGTGGACAGTTTATAGGGCAATGGTAATTGCAAAATCATAAGTGCTTTAATATGTCTACATGACAGCCATAAACAAGACCAATGAACAATTGGCAGTCTTTTTATAGGACAAATAACAGTAATGAAAGGAAAAGGCAAGATCATTTTGTAAAAGAACAGTCAAACTTTCAAGGTAGCAATCCTATAATGGAACAAAAACAACAGTCCACAATACAAATGTTGTAGGTAGTGACTTCATAGAAGATGCACTCACACTCTCTAGAGGGGTCAGGAATAATCATGGGCTGCCATATGACAGTGAGATTAAAGAATCCCCAATAATAAGTCTGATTAACAAGAGAATTAATTTTCAAAAAACCCAATGGTAATCAATCATTCACAAGCAATTAAAATCTTGGGCCACAGCCTGGTGTTTAGAATCTTCAAAGTTTTGTTTAAACTTTTATCCCCAGTCTGAGAAACTCTTTTGTCAAGTTTTTGCTTTAAGATGCACAGGTAAATGGGAACTCAATATAGTACAAAGAAACGACATAGCTAGTGCAAATTTTCTTTTTTTAGAACATGAAATGGAAACTTTGTACAAAGTAGAGAAACAGAGAAATAAATTTCATGGCGGCCATTAAACATATAAAGGAAGCTTGAGATAAATCTGTAGAGATTACAGGAGGAATGAGCCCTCAATTTCTGAATAGAGCTATATCTTTCACAATGCAAACACTATCTGCAAGGAGTATGCAATGGAAATCTCCACTAGACAAAAGAAAAGTACTCATAAATATCTTTATGACCATGGCCATTAATAGTTTCTGAACCTTGAGAGAAATGATTGAATAATGTACTAAACATGCAGAAAATGTATGGCCTTTTAGGTGAAGAGGGTTTTTAAAATTAAAAACTCAGAACATGAATCTACAGGAGTTTTCAAAGTTACAGGGGGTGATATCAAAGAGATGCAGGGCATCAAAACCCAGAGTACATTTTTCAATATTTGTGGAAAATTAATAAACTAATAAAAATGTTGTATGTAAATGCAAGCTCACAATTTTTAAGGCCGCGAGCAAGATGACTTATTCAAGGGTTTCAAATGCAAATGGAGATTATGAGTGAAAGCTAGTTAAAAGAGCAATAACCTTGTAGAAATGCAAGGTGAGCATGGCCGCAACTATGACTGGAGGCGCAAAAATACTACATCAAAAAAGATCAAGAAACCCTCGAGGGTTTTTTTTCTAGAAACCATCATAGATTCATTGAAAGAGAAGAGATGCATTTGAATGCACAAAATAAAGAATTTACTGTAATACAAAGGCCGAACAAGTAAGCACCTAGATTGGCTCGAATATGGAGACATTTTGTGATTTGTAGTATACATGAAGCCACGACTTGCAGGTTTCTCCAATGGCCGACCAAACATTTCTTGAAACCTCAATCATATTATAATCTTGCACAGAATTGTCATAGCAAAGGTGAATAATGATACTGCTATATATCTTCTTTCAATGTATCGAATATAGACATAAATGAATATTTTAGGCAGAGCTCGAATTGAGCATAAAATGCACAGGAAACCAAAACATAGACCCAAATAGTTGTTGTTTAAATATGAAGAAAAATGATGATGCTTACCAAATACACATGGAATCTACATACAGAAGCTTCAGAAAAACCCTTGACCTATGCTCATCTATGGCGGTGCCTCCATGAGTTATAAAATCTCTAGAATGAAGATAAGAAAAAATGAAAGGAATGAATGAGTTTGCCTCAGATTTCCTTTAGGGTTTCTTACCCTAGCATGGCCAGAACTAATTTCTTCTAGAAGTTCCAAAGAATGAACAAAATGATGTTTTGTTCTTTGCCTTTTGATTTTAGGGTTTTTCTCTTCCCTAATATGCCGATAGAAGTTAGGAATTTTTCCTTCTTTTTCATAAATATAAAATCATTTTTATTTATGCCCTTTCATTTTTATTTATGAAACTTTGGTGCCCATGGGGAAAACAAGTCTTATGACTTAGTGTTCTTTTAAATGCAAAGATAATAGAGTTTTTCAATGCATGAGGAAAGAAAGATAAGTCTTGATTTATGACTTGGAGGGAAAATAGGAACATGTGCTTATGTGACCAAGTCATGAATAAATGGAGAATACTTTTGTATTTATCACATGCCAAGGATAGGGGGAAGTTGATTTCAGTTTGCCAACATATGGAGGAGAAATAAGAGCATTTATTTGCTCTTGAGGCAAAATTGGAGCTTTTGGAGGGAGTTTTGAGGAGTCATCATGTTTGACAAGGTGAAGAGGGACTTTTCCACCTCTTTGAAGCCTTTTGGGATGAGAATTAGTTGCTAAATTTTTTGTTTTTTGAAGCCATCCGAGTTCATGAAGTTTCTAGAGCCTTGTTTTGTGGAGCAGCTTGGGTGTTGGCTACTTAGTCACATTTGCTACTCATTATTCAGTTAGTTCTTCTTGATGCAGAATTAGACTTAGTAAATTTTTATAGTCCTTTGTTAGACTTTTGTAGGCTTTTGTAACTCATTTCTAGATTTGGAACACAAATATAGTACCTTGGATATTACAACCTTAATTTTTGTCTTCTTATTCTTGCAGTTTTGTGCATTATCAAATGGTTGATCAAGTTATTAGTGAGATATTTTAATCTCCTTATAGTTTTGTCTCATAGTTTCATGCCATTTCTACAAAAGTATATTCATGTAGGTTGCAGGTTATGTTTAAAGTTGCATCATGTCTTTTAGAATTTGAAAGTATTTTCTGTTTAGAGGATAGTGCATTCAAACTTTTATGTGAAATGTTTTTGCATGAACCTACAGAAAATAAGTTATGCAATTTGAATTTAGTCATTAGTGTTCAAGTGTATGCAAATCCAAGTATTCCTTGTCCTTGTCGGTTTGGTGTATCACTTCATTTTTATATTTTCAGTTTTAGTCATTTTCAGCATATCTTTCTCCCTTTTCCTCTACAAGTTCAGTAGTTTTAGGTGATAGACAAACTAGGAAGCCAGCCTTCTTCGGAGGTTCATTTCAACTTTAGGTGACCCACAGCCTTGAAATGATCCCATGTTTCTCTGAAGTATCAAGTTCTGCAACTTGATAAGGGTGCAAACTTTAAGAGACAACATGAATAATTACAAATGTCAATTTACATGTTCATTTCATTCGAATTTAATCTCTTTCTAATGCTAGTGTTGGGAAACACTTTCCAAGGACTTAGGAGATATATCAAATATGTTTAGGATTGCAATTAAATGGCATCCTATTCCCAACATTCTCCCACTTGACATTATACATTGCAATTATTCTAAACAAGGAATCATTATTATAAATTAAGTATAGGACTCAAGGCCAATGGCCTTCCTGCACCAAGAGAACTTATCTACAACATTGATCAAAGTGTTAACTTTATGAATCAATACCTTTCCCAAGTCTCTGTAACCAAACTATCATAGGTAGAACTTCATGCTATCAACATAACAACCCAAATCTACAAACAAGTCCCTATATATCCATCATCCTGCAAAATAAGACTTCAAAGTAATAACACACATAGGCATGTCATAAAAAAACCTCTAAAGTAACTCACCGTAGTAAAGTGTAACCAGTCCAAGAGAGGTGCCTCTCTCATACAAAACACATATACCTTCTGGAACTCCCACTGCACAGGTAATGTCAAATCTGAAAACAAGATCACAACATTAACAAGTCCTCCTATAGCACTTCACATAGAGGATGTGGCTAACTCCTCTATCATAGTGTCAAAAAATCATACAATGATATGCAAAATACATCTCTCATAACACAAGAACCTTCAATAAGAAGAAAATATTCCCACAAAGAGAGAACCTGCAAATAAAACCATGTTGTTATACCACACCAACATGTGCCAAACTGTGTAAAGTAAGATCTCCTTCAACACTCCCAAACTTAAGGATATCAACATCTAACCATTTAACTTATAATGAAACATAGCAGAACTTAGATGTAAACCTCTCACAGAAAGTAGATCAAAATTAGCCAAACATTCCAACAACAAAAGGGAATATGCCCAGAGCCACTAACTATCTCCTGTACCTCTCCTACCCAGATCCTCAGAACTAACTCAAGTTCAAGATTGTAAGGAAAAAAATGGAAATACATAAAATCATGCATCTACTTCTCAATAATCCCTTAGAACTCAATTTTCAAGACTAATGCATAAGAGAAGACAAGATACATATAAATAATGCATCTAATAATTAGGCGGGCAACACCTCTTAGATCATTTACCTGTTGAGTAGAACAAGAGCGGGATACAAGATTGTCATGTGCATACAACACCAAGCAATATAGGCTTTCAATAAAGACAACCTTCTCATCAGGTCTATGATGGACTCACATCCATTTCCAGGTGTAGGCTTCTTGGTCTTTATTGTTATTTTTATTTTTATGAGTAACCATTCCAACACATATCTCTTAACATAAGAAATATCCAACCTAACCCAAGTCTCTCTAGTATCCATGAGCACCCACCAATCAATCCATGCCAACTTCAAATGCAACTGGCATAATCATGAAGCTTAAAGCAAATGATTAATACTCAAAACCAAAAAGAACTACATCCTCTCCAAAGGAAGAACAATAGCACCTTTACCAAAGACTCTAAGGGTCCTCCATGAAACAAGATGTTAAAACCTCTTCAAATCACATGAAGATAACCATATCCTACCAAAGCTTCCACTGAACTATGATACTGAGCTATACATGGCAACAAGATAAACATCAAACCATCACTGTCAAAATCTCCCACTGAAACATGTAACCAAGCTATCCATGACATCGTGATAACCATCTCCTAACTAGATCCATATAATGTTTCAATATCTAGACAAGAAGTAGAACTCATTGTAACATACTTCTTTTACAAATCTACAATAACACCATAGTAAAAGCTCCCACTACAACCAAAAAACCTTCAAACTTTAAAGAGAAAGGTGTCCCAAACTCTACCCAACTGTTAGCTCTAATACCAAATGTTGAAAATGAAGGTGAAATTGTAGCTTAAAACTTGTAAACCGGTGTGACTGTAGATTTAATTAAGTGTTCTTTGTCACAATTCTTTGTGTATGATTATCTGTTTAGATCAATTTTACCAATTATAGAAAGAGACAAAAGATTGTAGAAGAATGAGACAAGAAGATAGAAGTGACACAACATATACGTGGAGAAACCCTTTCAGGAAAAAAATCCATCACTAGAATCAATAGTACTTGTATTATTTAACCTTAGAATAAGATTACAATAATACTATATCAATCCTTGATTGATATGCTTCCTTTCCTTCAACAATCCTTCTTCACAACCTGCACAAAACTCTCATACACGTTCTTCAGCACAAGATATCCATGCATTCCATGTGACCAAGCATGAATCCACACATCCCATGCCATGCTTCAAACCCTCACACATGCACAAGCTCAACTTGCAAACTTGCAACCAACTCTGATGCAGTTGCTGTAATTAATAGACAATTAATGAGCATGTAAACTCAATAAGAGTTGTACAATACAAGAGCATAAAGCTCCTCTAAAAAATATACACCTAGATTGGGCAAGTAGAGTTCCACAATGTAACATGAATTCAAAACAAAAGTCTCCTCAATTTAGGGGTCCCAAACTGAACACTTACTAATCATTGGTCAAGAAAATATCTTGCAAGCATCACCTCAAAGTTGGTGCCCAAGAATGGGCGCACTTAACTGATCCTTGTAAATATTTTCTCATGCAAAAGGTGTTAACTCAAAGATGCCAACTTGGGCACCCAAGGTGGGTCCAAGTCAATCTTAGTTAACTGAAACCATATCTCTCCACCAATTCATGCAAACATTATGCATGATTGATCATCCCCACTTAATTGAATGTATCCACCTGTTATCTGTCATGCAACTAAATTCATTAGTCATGCAACTCAAGTCAACTCAAGTCAACTAGCATTCAACTAAAACTAACTACATGCAACTAAAGATAACTGAACCATAACTAAACTTAACTGAACTGATACTAAACTGAACTCCACTCATGTAAATATAAATCCCTAACTTGTAGGATCTAAACATGCATTACTGAAGTGTTATCAATCCTCCAAATAGTTAACTTAAGTAAGGTGGGTTCCACCTTCCATGTGGGTGCCCCATGTGCTCCTATTTTGTAGGAGCTCTTCTTGGGTGTCCCCACATGTTCCTTTCATTTAGGAATAATTACAAAGTTCAATTTACATGTTCATTTCATTCAATGTCATCTTTACGCGATGTGAAAATGTCCCAAAAATATTCCTACTTGCATAGTCATTGAAAATATTCCTACTTGCATAGTCATTGAATAGATTTTATCATGTCTATTTTCCACTTTTTTACCTAACGTGTTTGTTTGTAGCTAACATGTTTGTGATGAGATTACAGTCAACTTTGTGGGATGGAAGACCCGTGTTCTCTTCATGTCTTGGCTCAACTTCTCAAATGTATATACTAGATTGAAGACCTGCATCCTCTTTATCTTGGGTATATTCTCTTCAACCTCTTTCTCTCTAATTTAGCTAACATATGTTAGAATACATATGCTCATTAAAGTGGGAAAAAATTTAATTCCAAAAATTATATCTTATGCAATTTTCTATTACATAAACCTCCCCTTTAGCTTAATTAAATTTGATAATGCTATGTCCCCCTCACCTAACCTTAATATCATCATTAACCCTTTCATTTGTGTTTGTTTAAGGAAAAAAAATTCGTGGACGATCGCGCGTTACTCAGATGTTTACTCGATGTGAAAATGTCCCAAAAATATTCCTACTTGCATAGTCATTGAGGCATTATATTTCCTGCCTACCCATGAATTGTAACATCCTTACAACTTGAAAATGCATAAAAAATGCCCATTTGGATGTCTATATCCCATTCAAACTTCCATTTTTTCCATTCTATTCACTCTATTTGATCTCTCATTCACTCTAACTCATTCTTTCACTCTTCTCATTCTCATTATCCCATTTTATCAAGTTCTCTTGCTCATTTGATCTCTACACCAACACTTTAGTTCTCTTGGTACATCTTGTACAAGCTTGGAGGTTGCATGCTCTTCCTTTTGATATTCTCATTTTCCAAAGGAGGGTAATTGTAATCCCTCTATTGCATTATCATCTTTATTTTGATAACATATTATCATTCTAACCTATATATTATCTTTATCTTGTATATCTATTTTATTGTCTATTTTTTTTTCTATCTATCTATCTTGTTGTCCGTGGAGGTGGGAACACCTGCACGAGGGTTTGACTAAGGAAAGCCCCTAAAACAACCCCAACCATTTTTCCATTTCCACGTGTGCAAGTTTTGAAGGTGTTGCTTTGCAGGAGGCTTCATACATTGTAATGTCCCCTTCTCATCAGTAATCTGTTCTAACACTCATCAGCCTATTCCGGAAGCCTGTAGGCGTGTGTGAGGTAAAATTAGGGTTTCCTGTTCTGAGGTTCTTTGGCATTTTCTGAGAGTTTACTATTTATAGTAAATTCTATTTTAAGCAATATGGAGTTTGTCAGCCTTCAGTACTTCATTCCAGTTGGAGCTTTCATTTGCAGTTCATGTTTGACCTCTTAAGGCATTTTTATGTTGAATAAAGGCATCAAGGTTATATTTTGCAGTTGACCCCTTGGCCTAGTAAGACAACTTAAGTTGTGTTTAAAAGGGGGACTTGGAAGGGGTATGCTCTCATAAAAGTGATTTAATTTTTTAATAAAGACAAATACCTTGAGAAATAAAGTGGACGCCTTTTTGAAGGAGTTAATATTTTAAAATAAAGTTTTTTATGTTGCCTTGTAAAGTGGACGCATTTTTGAGAAGCTGAATGGTTCTGTGGAAAATTGAAGAGTCTCTATGACTGTTGGCATCTTTTCTTGAGGAGTTGAAGAGTCTTC
The DNA here is from genome assembly GCA_007258455.2 of Sequoia sempervirens. Classification (NCBI taxonomy): domain Eukaryota; kingdom Viridiplantae; phylum Streptophyta; class Pinopsida; order Cupressales; family Cupressaceae; genus Sequoia; species Sequoia sempervirens. Next base: position 16,030,928 of record VDFB02000010.1, on the reverse strand, counting down.
TACTCTTCTATAAAAATGAAGGCTTTATCTCAGCTTTGGCATCCATTCATGTTATTATACTGTTATGCTGTTGGAATGACAAATGAATTCTTGCTTCGAGGATGCTACCTCCTAGCCAATCATCCAATTTCATGTTTGAAATACAACATCTAGTTGGAATTTGCTGCTTCTCATCCAGACTAGCAGATTGAGCTCAATTGTGAAGAAATTTTGAAGATTCATCAATTTTGGTTTTGTTGTTTCATCTACAGCTGAAGGTGATTTCATGTTATATCTTTATTTCCAGTTTGAAATTGGTTCTAGGCATTTTACCATTCTATTTGCTGTTCAAGGGCGCCCCTTCCTGCCAATTCTTGGATTTTATTTCTGAGAACTTGATTTTTAAAGTGAAATCGCCCCTTCAAGGAGGGCCGTACTTTTCTGGAAGTACATTGGGATTTGTGCAAAATTAACAAGAGTTCTTTGAAGCTGTTTCATCACCTCAGTTTGGTCGCCTACCTTCTAGCAATCATTTTTACTTGGTCTCATTCGATTTGGAGGTGAAATGAGTGAGTTATGAATAATTCTTTGGTTTTCCCAGTTGCTGATTGAAATTTCCAGTTTTATGTTTTCTGTATCAGACTTTAGTAGTTCTGATTTTTGATGCATTATCAACAGTTTGAAGAGTTAAATAATTGTAAGAAATCATCTATTACTCTTGTGTTTGAAGACTATTGTAATTTTTTGTAATTTGCAGCTTATTTCTTATTTGTACAAACTGTAAATAGTAGTACTGTTCCAGTTTTAAATTGCTGCAATTAATTCTTATTCTTCACACATAAGTACCCCTGGATGGTTTACTGCCAGTGTGGATAATCTGATTGTAATATTCTTGTACCCACTTTTATAGTGGTGAATCCCCACAACTCTGTGGATGCCCGCCGCAACAGACGAATTGTTTTAATTGTAATCTTTTCCCCCCACTGTTTGGTGGTAGTGTGGAAATGCTCTTCATGGCTGGTTATCCGCCTATTAATTTCTAGTTTCAATACACACTCCGTCATATGTTAGCACCTCACCCTCAATGGGATCTTGAGTGCACATTCTTGACGTTGAGTAGTTCTTTCAAGTTTGCTTTTCAGTTTGGTGCTAACGCTAATCCAGTTAACTATTGCTGGTTATGTTGTGTAAATTCTTCAAAAAAATTGGTTAGCATATTTCAGTGGTATCAGAGCAGAAGACCCTGCCATCCTGTGGTAGTTTGCAGTTGGTTATCTGATGAGTGAAAGAGACACTAGGCCCTACACCAAAAGTCAAGCTAGAATTCCGCATTAGTTTCCATTTGTTCCAGAGGCAGAGACTTTCTCAGGAGTCTTAAGAGACCTTGGCAAAACAGTGGAAGGTTCAAAAAATTCAGTGGAAGAAGTTGAACACATAGTTGAAATAATGTCAGACAGTGTAAGAAAAGATAATGAAGAGAGGGATAGAGTTGAGAAGAAGTTTAATGGGATGATAGACATGATGTCTCGTCTATTGTCCAAGTTGGATCAGCAAGCAACTCATAATGTTCTTCAGCCCCAAAATAATCCAACTGGTGAAAGCAATGGAGTCAATGGAAAATCTAATAATGGCAGTCCTGAGGTGAATAAAGGAGATAGGATTGTGGGTCAACATGCTGCAATTCATAGTGGGTCATCCTCTAGACCCCTTTTTCCCGTCTTCACGACAATAGAAGAGCAACAACTAGTTGAAGTTGCACCAACCTTTGCTGATGATGCACATCAAGCTTACATGGAGTATGCTTCTTTACCTCTCGATTTGAGAGATGCTTGGACCTTTGATCAATTCATGAATCAAAGGAGTCAGAGAAATGGAGGAAGGAATGAGCATCGTCCTCCTATGGCACCTAGAAATGATTTCTACCAAGCATTGGGAAAGATTACTATGGAGCATTTTGATGGTAGTAATAAGTGCACAGCCAAATCTTGGGTGCAAAAACTAGATAATTATCTCTCTCAGACCCATGCCAAAAGGAGATGCTATAAAGTTTGCTACCTTGCACTTGGATGGGATAGCTCACGAATGGTGGACTCATGGGTTGGTCACTCTTGGCCATAACCTCATTCGTACATATGATGAATTACCAACAAGCTGATCGAGAGATTTGATACTAAGGATCCAGAATTAAGATTCAGAGAATTGGCACAATTGAAACAGCAAGGATCTTTAGAAAACTGTGGCTGATTTTCAGAGGTTGTCAGTAATGGTGCCTAACATTACTGAAAGAAGACTTGTGGTTCTTTTTGCTGAAGGTTTAATGGAGCCTTTGAAGGGTTGGGTCAAAGCTTTTGATCCACCTACGTTAGATGAAGCTATCAAGAAAGCTAGGAGCATGGAGTTGGCAGCCCCAAGGCCTAAGTTTCATTCAAAACCATTTAGCCATAAAAAAGATAAAAAACATTCTTCAAATCTGCCCAAGAAGTTTCCACCAAGGTTGTCAGAAGAGCTCAAAGAATAGCTTAGAAAAGATGGAGTTTGCTACACTTGCTGTGAGCCTTGGGTTAAGGGTCACCATTGCTATGGAAGAGGCAAAGCAATTCAAATGGAGGGCTATTCTAATTATGGATCAGAATCTGATTCGTCTGATCAGCAATACGAATCAGCAGGTAGTGAAGGTGAAGAAGATCCAGACGAGAAGTCCGATGAGGTGGGAGATAGTAGTGCTTTTGCACAACTATCAAGCTTTCAAAAAAATGAGTCCTTTCGGGTTCATGGAGTTGTGAATTCACAGAGAATTGTTGCCCTAATTGACACTGGAGCAACTCATAATTTTATTGATGAAGGATTAGTTGCTAAGAAGGGATTGAAGACTAAGGAATTTGATGGTTTCAAGGTAATGGTTGCAGATGGTTTTACTATGTCTTGCACGAGAAAGATTCCTAATCTCTCTATGCAGTAAGGAAATTATGAGATTAAAGATGATTTTTATGTGGTGGGAATTGGAGACACTGATGTTGTGCTAGACATACAATGGCTACAATCTCTTGGTGAGATCACATTGAATTTGCAAACTATGGAGCTTAAATTTCAGTCTAATGGAAGGAAGGTTGTTCTAAGAGGGATGTCAAATGGAGGCCCTCGAATTGTGTCTTTGAAGAGGATGGAAAGGCTGATCCGCCACGATCAGGTTGAATGGGCTGCTGAATGTTTGGTTCTACCAGCTGATCCAGTGGAGGAGAAAAGGCAATATCACCCTGATATTCAAGCCTTACTTTCAAAAAAGAGAAAAGTCTTTGGAAGCCTACCTCCTGGAAGACCTCCTAAAAGAGGTTCTGAGCATATAATTGAGTTAGAAGAAGGAGCAAAGCCTGTCATGACTACACCTTACCGTTATCCAAAGAAGCAGAAAGATGAGATTGAAAAAGCTATCAAGGAGCTTTTGGAGAGTGGTTTCATTAGACCAAGCAAGAGTCCTTTTGCTTCTGCAGTGGTGCTGGTCAAAAAGAAAGATGGCACAATGCGTATGTGTGTTGACTACCACGCATTGAATCAGAAGACCATCAAGAATAGATATCCTATCCCTAGGATTGATGAGCTTATTGATGAGCTCCATGGGGCCATGTTCTTCTCGAAGATTGATCTTCGTTCAGGCTATCATCAGATCAGAATGAGGGAGGCGGATATAGAGAAGACAACGTTTAGATGCCATTTTGGGCATTTTGAATTTCTTGTCATGCCTTTTGGCTTGACAAATGCTCCAGCTACATTCCAATCTTGTATGAACAAGATTTTTAGACAACAGTTGAGGAAGTTTGTGCTCGTCTTCTTCGACGACATTCTCATATTCAGTAAGTCATGGGAAGAGCACCTTAAGCATTTGGAAGAAGTGCTTAGTATTTTAGAGGCGGAATGTTTGTTTGCCAAAGAATCAAAGTGTGAGTTCGGGATGACAGAACTCTTATATCTTGGCCACATTATCAGTTCAAAGGGTGTGAAAGTTGATCCAGAAAAGATAAGAGCCATTCTTGATTGGCCAACTCCAAAGAATATTTCTCATTTGAGAGGATTTTTAGGATTATGTGGATTTTATAGAAGATTTGTGAAAGGATATTCTCATCAAGCAGCACCTCTCACAGATCTTACAAAGAAAGGAGCTTTCCTTTGGACTAAGAAGGCACAAGAAGTTTTTGATAAGTTTAAGCAAATCATGAGTACATGTCCAGTGTTGGCACTTCTGGATTTTACAAAACCTTTTGAATTATAGTGTGATGCTTTAGGTGAAGGTGTTGGAGCTGTTCTAATGCAAGACAAACATCCTATTGTCTTCGAGAGCCGGAAGTTGAGAGGGGCAGAAAAAACTTACTCTATTTATGACAAAGAGATGCTTGCCATCATGCATGCTTTGTCTAAATTCCATCAATTCTTGGTGGGAAGTAAATTTGTTGTTAAGACTGACCACAATAGTCTTAAACATTTTATGCGCCAAAAGGATTTGAATGAAAGGCAGCAGAAGTGGGTAAGTAAGCTCCAAGCATATGACTTTGACATTGAATTTGTCAAAGGGAAAAATAACATAGTGGCTGATGCTCTTTCAAGAAGGCCTCATTTGCAGTCACTTTGTGAGTTATCAACAGATTGGAAGGAGTTAATTGCTGCTGATTATGTTAAAAATCAGTTTGCAACCAACTTGCTAGAAGGTCATATGGTTGATGAAAGGTATAAGTTGGTTGATGGGATAATTTACTACAAAGATAGAATCTTTTTAGTGCAAGAATCTAAGCTTAAAAAGAAGATTCTACAATCTTTTCATGATGTTCCCCTTGTTGGTCATCAAGGGATTTTGAAAACTTATAAGCAGATTCGTGAAAGATTCACTTGGAAAGGGTTGAAAGAAGAAGTCTTGAACTACATTAGAGAGTGTCCGATTTGTTAAAGAAATAAAAATGAACACTCTTAACCAGCTGGTCTACTACAGCCTTTGCCCATTCCGAATCAGAAATGGGAAAGTATTGCCATGGATTTCATCACAGGGTTGCCCAAGGTGCAAGGACGTGATTGTATTTTTGTTGTGGTTGATAGACTAACGAAATTTGCTCATTTCTTTGCTGTCACCACTTCATTTACAGCAGCTCAAGTGGCTGAGTTATTTTTCAGAGAGGTCTTCTGTTTGCATGGATTGCCTAAAACTATTGTCAGTGATAGGGACAGCAAGTTCCTAAGTGTTTTCTGGCAAGAGATCTTTAGATTGAGTGGGACAGTGCTTACTCCAAGCACTAGTTATCACCCACAAACAGATGGGCAATCAGAAATTGTTAACAAATGGTTAGAGGGCTACCTAAGAAACTATGTTTCAGGACAGCAAAGAGCTTGGATTAAATGGCTTCATTTAGGAGAGTATTGTTATAACTCTTCTTATCACATGTCAATTAAGATGTCACCTTTTATGGCTCTTTATGGTTATGAAGCTACTAATTTTGTTGATTTAGTGTTTGGTGATAGTAGAGCTCCACAAGCACAGGATATGTTACAACAGAGCCAAGACATCTTGAAATCTCTCAAGGAAAATCTGCAACAAGCTCAAAATCAGTAGAAGTTATACGCTGATCAGCAGCGTGTTGAGAGGTCTTTTGAAGTTGGGGACATGGTCTACTTGAGGCTTCAGCCATATAGACAATCTTCTCTCAAGAAAAGTGGTGCGAAAAAGTTGAAGCCACGTTTTTATGGTCCTTTCAAAGTCACCAAGAGAATTGGTGAAGTTGCTTATGAGTTGGAGCTTCCAGCTGAAAGCAAAGTACATAATGTCTTTCATGTGTCACGCCTCAAGAAGGCAATTGGACACAATGTGGTGGCTACTTCAAAATTACCTCCATTGGATGAGGAAGGTTAGTTGGTGTTGATTCCTGAAGAAATCCTTCATACTAGAGAGCATTCTTTGAGGAGAAGGACAATCAAAGAATACTTGGTTAGATGAAGGAATTTGCCTATTCAAGATGCCATGTGGGAAGGAGAACAAATTTTGTTGCATCCATCTTTTCAGTTGCTTGAGGACAAGCAATTTCGAGGAGGGCAGACTGTAATGTCCCCTTCTCATCAGTAATCTATTCTAACACTCATCAGCCTATTCCGGAAGCCTGTAGGCATGTGTGAGGTAAAATTAGGGTTTCCTGTTCTGAGGTTCTTTGGCATTTTCTGAGAGTTTACTATTTATAGTAAATTCTATTTTAAGCAGTATGGAGTTTGTCAGCCTTCAGTACTTCATTTCTAGTTGGAGCTTTCATTTGCAGTTCATGTTTGACCTCTTAAGGCATTTTTATGTTGAATAAAGGCATCAAGGTTATATTTTGCAGTTGACCCCTTGGCCTAGCAAGACAACTTAAGTTGTGTTTAAAAGGGGGACTTGGAAGGGGTATGCTCTCATAAAAGTGATTTAATTTTTTAATAAAGACAAATGCCTTGAGAAATAAAGTGGACGCCTTTTTGAAGGAGTTAATATTTTAAAATAAAGTTTTTTATGTTGCCTTGTAAAGTGGACGCATTTTTGAGAAGCTGAATGGTTCTGTGGAAATTTGAAGAGTCTCTGTGACTGTTGGCGTCTTTTCTTGAGGAGTTGAAGAGTCTTCTACTCTTCTATAAAAATGAAGGCTTTATCTCAGCTTTGGTATCCATTCATGTTATTATACTGTTATGCTGTCGAATGACAAATGAATTCTTGCTTCGAGGATGCTACCTCCTAGCCAATCATCCAATTTCATGTTTGAAATACAACATCTAGTTGGAATTTGCTGCTTCTCATCCAGACTAGCAGATTGAGCTCAATTATGAAGAAATTTTGAAGATTCATCAATTTTGGTTTTGCTGTTTCATCTACAGCTGAAGGTGATTTCATGTTATATCTTTATTTCCAGTTTGAAATTGGTTCTAGGCATTTTACCATTCTATTTGCTGTTCAAGGGCGCCCCTTCCTGCCAATTCTTGGATTTTATTTCTGAGAACTTGATTTTTAAAGTGAAATCGCCCCTTCAAGGAGGGCCGTACTTTTCTGGAAGTACATTGGGATTTGTGCAAAATTAACAAGAGTTCTTTGAAGCTGTTTCATCACCTCAGTTTGGTCGCCTACCTTCTAGCAATCATTTTTACTTGGTCTCATTCGATTTGGAGGTGAAATGAGTGAGTTATGAATAATTCTTTGGTTTTCCCAGTTGCTGATTGAAATTTCCAGTTTTATGTTTTCTGTATCAGACTTTAGTAGTTCTGATTTTTGATGCATTATCAACAGTTTGAAGAGTTAAATAATTGTAAGAAATCATCTATTACTCTTGTGTTTGAAGTCTATTGTAATTTTTTGTAATTTGTAGCTTATTTCTTATTTGTACAAACTGTAAACAGTAGTACTATTCCAGTTTTAAATTGCTGCAATTAATTCTTATTCTTCACACATAAGTACCCCTGGGTGGTTTACCGCCAGTGTGGATAATCTGATTGTAATATTCTTGTACCCACTTTTATAGTGGTGAATCCCCACAACTCTGTGGATGCCCACCGCAGCGGATGAATTATTTTAATTGTAATCTTTTCCCCCCATTGTTTGGTGGTAGTGTGGAAATGCTCTTCATGGCTGGTTATCCGCCTATTAATTTCTAGTTTCAATACACACTCCGTCATATGTTAGCACCTCGCCCTCAATGGGATCTTGAGTGCACATTCTTGACGTTGAGTAGTTCTTTCAAGTTTGGTTTTCAGTTTGATGCTAATGCTAATCCAGTTAACTATTGTCGTTATGTTGTGTAAATTCTTCAAAAAAATTGGTTAGCATATTTCATACATGGACCTCTTGTGAGTCTCCTTTCCTCTTTTTCTATTGTTATTTCCATTTAAACTCATTAAGTTCATGCATGTTATTGTTATTTTGTTTATCTATGTTATTTTGTTAGTTTAGCAATATTTTTAAGATTTTAGTTGTCAAACAATTAGTAGGCTCTTTTCTATCCCTGTCAATAAACTCTATTTTTGGTCTGTACGAGACTATAATGCTCCACGAGGACGTCCACGCGTTGCACTATCATCCTTGGTCAAGAGCCTGTCAGTTTGCTCGTGGGACCTCTGAAGCCTACTCTTTTGATCCCTAAAACTCTTACCTCTTAATTTATCATCAAATATAAAACATAAACAATCTCGCTCATCTTTCCATTTTTGTCACCTGAGCTTTGGTCCTTGAGGTAGTCAAGGAACATTCACCCTTGACAGGGGGTGTCAATTTTCCTCTTCTACAAAGTAGAGGTGTTGAAGTAGCCTCTATAGGCACTAGACCATCATAGGTGTTGAACTGTGATGAAGGTGCTAAATAGTAAAGGAGGCACTGATCTTGCAAACAAAGGCATTAAACCATAGTTAGAGGTGTTGTTTCGCTACTCACAACATAAAAACTTGCACAAAAGCTCAATTATGTGTTAGTTTAGGGATGTGGGTCCCAAACGGATAAAAGACATAAAACATAAGATAAATGCAAATGAACACACAATTACCTTTCATTTTACCTTTCTCACATCATGGATTGAGTTTAAGTAGATGCACCCATTTCTACTTTATGTGCTCCTTGATGATGTTTTAATTGGATGGAATGTGGTTGTTTAGACTAGCAACATGATATTGGGATTAAGGATTGATAGAAGAAAATAGTAGCATAAGGATATGATGATGGAAGAATCCTTAGAAAAAAATGATAGCATAAGTATATGGTGATGGAAATCTCTTTCAAAATGAGATAAAATTCCTCAATTTATAGATTTGTGATGGGGAAATCAATGGCCAAGATGCATTGACTAAATGAAGGGTCAAGATTGAATGAGATGATGGAGGCTTAGTTTTGTGACAAGTGTCACAAGAGGAAAGGAGGTGTAAGAGCAAGGTGTGCTCACACGTGTGTGAACACACATTGGGAAGAACATGAAGGAGACATGTCTATGACATGTGTAAGAGGTAGGGTGGCCTCACATGTGTGAGATATTCTCACACATGTGTAAGTTAGGCGTAGGATAGGTAGGTTAGGACACTTATCACATGATGACAAGTTTAGATCCCGATCCATGTAAATGGATTAAAGGGTTAGAATTGAGTGAGAGGATTGAGGGTGAGGTGGAATTAAATAATAACAAACTGGTAATGAAGGTTAATTACCCTAAATAAATTAAGTAGGTATTAATTAAATTATTTAGTTGGAAGATTTGGGGGCTAAGGTTAGATTTAAATAAATGTAAACTTATTTAATTAAGGGTGAGATAAGGATTAAAACCCATAAAAAGCTATGAATGATACAACAAACCACAAGAAACAATTGAGCACAAAGACCCAGCGAAGGCACAAGGCCTAGCACTTTAGGTTTGAAGGGTGACTTGATAGGGTGAGATAAGGATGAATAAAATAAATAAATAAATATTATTTATTTAATTAACAGATAGAATGGGGTAAATTCAAGTGTGGCTGAGTATGGACAAATTTAGATATCTGCACCTGAAATGGAGGGAAGCGAGAAAAGGGGACTTAGAAGAAATGACATGTTGAGAAGGGAAACTCTAAAATGTCATGTTAGGATGAGAACATTTGAAATCCCAAAATGGAGGGGAAAAAGGGAGACTTAGAAGGAATGAAATGTTGGGAAGGGAAACTCTAAAATGGCATGCAACGATGATAAATTTTAAATCCCAAAATAGACATAAATTTAATCAAACTTTGAGGGAAATGGAAAAAGCATACTTTGAGGAAAATGGAAAAAGAGGACTTAGAGGAATGGAACTTTGAGAAGCGAAACTTTGAAATGAAACGCCAGATAGGGAAACTTTGAAATCCTAAAATGGAGGTAAATGAAAAAAAAGACTTTGAAGTAACACCATGCCAATAAGGGAAACTCTAAAATGGTATGCTGAGATGGGAACCTATTAAAAATTAAAATGGAGGGGAATGGGAAAATGAGACTTAGAAGGAATAATATTGAGAAGGGAAATTTTAAAATGGCATCAATAAGGAAAATTTTAAAATGGATCTTGGGATTGGAAACTCCAAAATCCCAAAATGGAGGGAAAAAGGGTACTTTTCAAGGAATGACATGTTATGAAGGGAAAATTTGAAATTGCATGTTGGGAAACTCCAAAATCCTAAAATGCAAGGAAACGTGAAAAGGGGAATTTAAGGGAATGACATGTTGGAACTCTAAAATCATGACCAAACCTAGAAAATGATATAAAAACCATGACACTTATAACCTTTTTGAAATTTAGGACTATGACAATGCAATGAAGGGATGCCAAGCACAATATGATTTGAGGGCCAATAAATAATTCTTTAATTGATAATCGATGATGGGTAGAGTAAGGGTTTAACATCTAGGTATGAGAGAAAACCCATAAAGAACTAAAAAAAAAAATATTTAAAATATTTTAAGGTTTAGGGTTTGTGGTCATAGTTTAGTTGGGTCTTGTAGGAAAGCCAAATTAATAAAGAGAAAACAAGACTTAGAAAATTTTGGACCATTGGAGCAAGTGCCAACAAGAAGGAACATATATGGGAAAACATCTCTTCTATAAAATATGGGAAGGTGGATTTTATCCCAGTATCTTGAACTATCTCTTTTGTATAGGGATAGATTTATACCTGTGAAACTTCTTTGATAGCATGAATGGTTTCTATCCCTTATACCTAACACTATTTGCATCTTGATAAGAAAATTCTAATTTTTACATTGTTATCATTGCATGCTCATGTCTAGTACTTTTTCAAGAGTAATAAATTTTTGCATGATCTTAATTCTCACTTGTGGGAGTTGTTTTGTGGTAGCCTCTCATATTATAGGAAGCATTATATACATTGATGCTATATGCAAGAAATTTTTGCATAAATTATCTCTATAACTTTTGTTTAAGTATTTTTTCTAGTTTTATAAATGAGTAGGTTGTGATAGATACCATGGATTTTTCTAAAAGAATATTCTACCCATTCTCCTAACTTGCTAGGAATTTTTTTTAGGAAGTGGCATTTTGTGACTAAGTTGTTATGTTCTCTAATCATACAAGCATATAAATTTCATATGTTAGATGGTACTAATTAATTTTTTTTTGAACCACATAACTTCATGGATATAACATGACTCTTACCTCTTTGAATTTATTGTCCTTGTGTGGATATAATTGTTGTAGTAACTCAAATTAGATTTGGGTTGGTCAAACATCTATAATATATTCTCTACCTAGTTTATCATTATCTATGGTACCATCATTGTTAAATGGACTATTTTATATCATTCCATCCCACCAATATTTGATTCTACTAGCAAATAATCTTATTGCATAGTGAACCTTTCGATAATTAGACTAGTTTGGATTAATATCAAAGAAAATTCTCAAACAAAATATAAATTATACCATACAAATCTAAGACTTTATCTATATTCAAGATGTAACCATTTAAATATACATGGGTTTAAAATATCCCAGACCTAGGAATTCTTGCACTATATCTTCTACATTAATAAATCCATACTTTCTCCTTCTATTCTAGTAGTAGCTTATGATTATTTAATGTAAATTTAAGGAATTTGGTCATTTGAATTTTTAGTTTGAAAATTTTGGAATGTGAGTTCTTCTTCTAAATATTACTTTTTTACATATGCTGGTTCTAATATTTCTTCTATAATTCCAATTTCTTTTAATCGGGTCTTGTTTGTCATCTACCACAAATTTGTTTTTTAAATCCTTGAAGAGTTCTTATCTATTAATCTTTACTCCACTTCTAGATCTTGAATCTCTTTTTAATTACTATTATACTTTTGAGTTATTGATCAACTATTATGACAACTTGCTTTCATTCACAAGAGGTATCTTTTTAGCTTATATAACTCTAATTTTTTTGATGAAAAATATAGTTTTTCTACTTTATTAGAATCATTCTCTATAAAATCCTTATTGTTAGTGTATACACCTAAAAACGGTCATCATATTCAATTAATTAAATACAACCTATTTGATTAATACTTCAACTACATATAAATAAGGTCTTACTTTATTTATATTGTTCACTTTCCTTTTAATTCTTCTAAATAATTAAATAAACAAAATACCCTAAACGTACTTATTTAATTAATCTTCCCTAATCCTGATTAAGAATTAGAGCACTTGTCTACTACATTTTCTTGTGTCACCTCATAAAGGTCACATGAAAATAAATAAAGCCTAATTATTAATTATAATTATCCTCACACACTTCCACCAATGAGAAAAGGCACATGGCTTTATTGCCCCACACTTCCAACAATTTTGGAGCACATGGGTCTTTGTTTCACACACTTGGGAATCCCATACATTTGGCATGTTTCCAATTGGTCAAGGGATTCTCTCCACACACATGGCATGTTGTCCTTGGTCAAGGGGAAAACATCCTGATTCCTTCCATCTCTACTGTCTATTATTTCTCCTTTGAATCTAGACCGTTGATAGGTGCCACCTCACAAAATGCTTGAGAAACCCTATAAATACACCCTCTTGCCTTAGCATTTATCATCCACAATTTGAGCAAAGTCATTATGCAAGTTTTTCATAGGAGCTTGGAGCTTTCATGGAGTCTTATAATTAGTTTTCATATCATGTGTTACTTTGCATTCTCATTTTAGATTACTTAATTGCTTCATAGTTGCATTTTATCATCCCCATTGCATGATAGTTGCATTTTAGGGTAGTTTGTTTTATGTTTGCATTTGATCATATGCATAATCATGGATAGTTCACTATAGTTTCATATCATCTCACTCATCTCTACTTGTTCATCTATCATCAACATCATCTTTCGTTTATCATCGTATTCATCATCAATTCCATCATCTCGTTTCATTTAGAAGCATACCACTAATCCTTCCAGCACACATTTGCACATAGAAATCATCTTAGCTTGCATATTAAGCATCAAATCTTGTTTTCTAGGTAGTCATTTTAACAACCATTGTGCCCATAGAAATCTAAGGGCCAAACGGTTTAATAAATCCCTAGAAATAGAGGACAATGATATGTATTTGAAAGATTTGATTGTATTATGAATAGAGTAGTTTTACTTGCTTCAGAATTTGAATGTAAACCATTTCATTAAGGTTTATGTTGACGTTAGATCTCTCCATATTTGAAATAGGCACAAAATGGCGCCCACCGTGGGGCCTTTGCCTCACTTGTTTCTAGCTTTTTTTTGCAAATTTTGTGATCGTAGGTTCAAATTGGAGACTTGAGAGTCTTTTGCACCTATTTTGAGGCAATTTTGGGTTGTTTCTAGAGTTCTGGCATCTCTTGTCTCTGTTTTGGCGCCTCTTGCTTGAGTTTTGGCGCCTCTTGCAAGTTGTTCTGAGACTGTTTCTGCCTGTTCTAGGACCATTCTGGGCCACTTTTAGAGTTTTGGCACCTCTTGCACCTGTTTTGGCACCTCTTCCAAGCTGTTCTAGGACCATTTTCACCTGTTCTGAGACCATTCTGCACTATTTCTGGAGTTTTGGCGCCTCTTGCACCTGTTTTGGCACCTCTTGTAAACTTTTTCAGGGAGTTCTGGCTTGTCTAACTCTATTTTTGAGCTTTCTGTCTCTATTTTGGCGCCTCTTGCAGTTTGTCACCAAATCAAAAACTCACATTTTGTGTTGTGCATTTGTAGGTTTTCCCAGAATTCATTGTCAAAGACTCAAAACATAAACTACTAACATATTGCAGGGGTTGGACGTTATTCACTTGTTTCCTTTTTGTTAAGAAAGGAACGTAGCTTAATTAAAAGGTTAATGAATATCATGTTTCCTTTTTGTTAAGCTAGGAACATAGCCTAATTAATGGGTTAATGAACACCATGTATTTTGTATGTGATGGATGGTAGGCATATGCTCTTCCCTTAACTGGGTGATCCAAAAAGCTAGACCCATTCTTGTTTATGTGCGAGTGTAAATGGAGTATATGGCATGAGTTATCTCTTTATTCATGTGAAATAAAGATTGATCGAACTATGGGTATACTTTCTTGCTTTTGTTTATCCTAGAGGGCCTACCTTGTGGGAAAAAGTAATCACCCAAGGGAACAACCCAACCAGTAACATGCTAAAGCCAAGCGACTTCCAACTGGGATATAAATGTGGATACTTGAGGAAAGTTCAAGTATCACGTAGGTGGCTCCAACAAGATGGATCGAAAGGGAGTCTCACCACATGGGTCACTCCCTATGAACGAAATGTCTGAATTAAAACCCTTGTTGTAGATTTTCCAAAATCCTTTATCTATTCTTTGGTGCAGCAACAGTCGTTGCCAAGGCATCCACATTCTCGCAATTTTTAGTAGAGGTGATCAGTTCGCCATGGGAGTTTCATGGGGACTGGAAGCTTGGTTGGCCTGAGAAGAGAGTGAACTATAAGGGGGAGCCCATGCAACCAATATTTTGAATTCATCCGCTAAAGATAGTGTGGTTGGGGTAAAACCCATGTGGAATCTAAAAGAATATAGTCTTACACAACCTTAAGAGTGTATATTCTGCTTGATGTGTCTTCAAAACGAAATTCAAACAAAACACCATAAAAAATGTTACTCTTTGAAAGTGAGAACCTTGATTCATAACTACATCCATTAAGGTAGACAAGTCAGTAACTTAGGTCCATCCAACCTCAGAAAATCAGTCCTTTCAGCAGTGTTCAACCTTTCCTTAGGAAAAACAGATTCAGAATATGTGGTTTACATAATGATTTCACAAAAGGTCAAGATTAGAAAACCAAAGATCAAACCTCTTAGTCCAAAACAACACCAAAAATGTTTATCAACACTTTACGACTTTAGATAGAGGTTAACCTTCAATTTCTACAAAAGAGCTTGCAAGAAAAATCCTGAATTATACATCTTTTACTACTGTCAAAATCCAAGACTTTTCCAAAGATTTGAGTATCTTGTCTCACAAGTTTGAACCAAAATTTCATAACTCCAAGTCCAAGATCATTACTTAGATACCTTAGATGTCTAAACTTGTTAAAACCAACCTCTACAAGTGGAGTTATCCAAACTAAACCTAGATCTAAACATCTCAAAGTGCCTAAATCATCAAAATCTATTATATCTTTGATTGTTAAACCTAGTTTCATCATCGAGATTTGTCATCCTTTAATCACAAAACAACGTTATACAATCAAATCAAACTTAGTCCCATCAATATAATTTGTCATTCTATTCGACTTAGTTGTAATCCTTGGCACTCCTCCAAACAAAGATCAAAGTTTAGCTAGATTGTACCACTTGTATGCCCATTTTAACAAGATCCCAACGTTGAAACTCAAAACCCTAAAATCCAAATCACCATGGCTGAAATAGATGAGTATCAATTGAATGCTTTAGCTCATCAAATAAAAATCCTTCAACAACAAATCTGGGATATGCAAAGGGAAACAACCACAAAAGGATATTTGTTGCCAGACATTTGTTCTTATTCCTTTGATAGAAATCTGGACATGACACCTTCTCCACCAACAACTACATCATCCAAGTTCAATTTCTTTGAATTTTTTCAAAAAATCAATAAGCCCAAATCAAAGTCTTCAAACACAAAGGATATTGAGCAATCTTACCAAGTCATTCATCTATCTTCATCTCCCATAAGTCAAAATAAATCTCAAGATTCTTTCACCCAAGTTAACGATTCCATCCAACCACCTTCTTCTATCATATCTTCTATATCCAATGATTCATGTCAGTCTCTCAGTCCAAATCATGCTAGCATAGACTCCTCTACACCTCAAGATCAAAGAATTCTTTCCACTTCATTCGATGATACCAAAATTCCACAAGTTCTTCCAATCTTTGACCAAGACCCCATCTCTCAAGAATTCTATGATGATCCCCTCCTTTCACTTTTCATCCACAATCATTCCTTTCCATCTCAAGAGAAAATTATCCTTCAAAGTCCTCCTTCCACCAAATCTAATGAATCCATGCCATCTCAAGATTCCATTGCATCCCAGGAGCATGATAGTTCTTCCATATTATCTAATGATGTCCTATCACCCGATGATCAAGATGGGCTTTCTCATCAAGACCAAGATATGCTTCCATTCGAGGATATCCCTTCATTCCATGAGGATGTTCATCCTTCTCAATATCAAGATATGCCTTCCATACCACCACATGATGATTCCACACCTAATGAGGAGAAAGCTACTTCATCTTCTACACCTCATGATCCTCTTCCAAGTCAAGATGAAAGTACCCCATCATCCCCATGTCAAGATCCTATCACACCTATGCAAGCTATCCATGAACCCCACACCTACAAATTGGGATCCTCCACCTTCATCCACTCTAGTTTACTTCCAACACCTATCCTTTCATCCATATCATATCCTCCCTAAAATGGACTTGCATCTTGTTTCACAAACAACACATATCCCATTGGTAAACGAATGTGTCAAAGTATGAACTACAAAGGCAAAGGATTAGGCCTTCATGAACAAGGTATCCTAGAAGCCCTTTTTGTCCAACCAAATCCATATTATCACGGCCTTGGCTATACACCTAAGTGTCCTAGTCCATCAAACCTACCATCTATCTTAGGTCCTCATCCTAATCCACCAAAATTTCCATTTATCCTAGGTCCTCATCGTAGTTCATCAAACCTTCCCTCTATCCTAGGTCCATATCCTATTCCTCAAGAACAACAAAGGAACACATCCTTGATTCCCTTTCAAAATTATACCACCAACAACTCATCCATGATACCTCCATACCATTCATCTCCATCCATCTCTCCTATTGCTCTTGGAAGCAATTTGGGTGCCAAATGTCAAAATCTTCCATATCAAAATCCACATGTGTCAAAGGATCAATATGTTTCCTCGAAGAAGCATACAAAAATAAAAGAAAATTTGATCCAAAATCAAAAAGGCCACAAAGGCCCATCAAAGAAAAAAGGAAATTTTCAAAGACCACAAAGGTCCATAAATCAAAAGGAAATTTGAAAAGGCCACAAAGGCCCATCAAAGCAAAAGGAAAAATTTCCAAAACCACAAAGGTCTATAAATCAAAGAGAAAAATCTCAAAGGCCACAATCATCCACAAAGAAAATATCAAAGTCAAAAATCATGTGGATTCCAAAAAGTCTCATAGAAGCAATGAAATCTAAATCGACACCCAAATTTGCTAATCCAAAAGCTTCCTCTAATCTTCCATATGAAATACTATAACCTTCCAAATCCATTTTTCCTCCATCACTTCATCACCCTTCAAGGTGTGTGCCAATGTTGATCTTTCCATCCTTTCCATCTATCCATCAAAAAACCTTTCAACCTCCTATCCATTATCCCATCATACCCTAAATCTGCCAACATTTAGGAGTCCAATTTCACATTGCCATGGTTTACTAGAGCATGTATTCAAGAGATATTTGGTTGTGAAACTTTATGCTTAAGTCCTTCCTCCATCTTCCTATCATCCATATCCTATTCTCCATATTCCTCTTGCACTCTACACTTAGGGACAAGTTTCGTCCATCTTATCATTCATAGTCATTATCCCTTTGATGCTCATTCCTTTTCCACCTTTGATCTTGACAAAGTTAAGGATCTTCTTGAACATCATGTATCTTATCCTATACACGTTATCCATATCTTTCATACCATATCCTTCGCCTTATCCATATCCCATCATTCTTTCTAAGTACATTCTTTCTTCCTTTCCTTGGTCTTGATGAGGAATAGGGGAAAAATACTGGGGCCTTGTGTTCGTATCTTATCTAGTTTATCTTGATCATCCCATTCATTATCATTATCCTTGCTTTCTTCCATTCCATATCTCCTAGCTTATCAAAATCCATGTCATCATGTCCCTTTGCAACCTTGAATCTTATCATGCAAATCATATTTGAGCCTAGCTATAAAACATTATCCAATCCTCATATCTTTTGTCAATCAATCATCAACAATCATCAATCTTATCATACTTAGAGAAAATCAGTGATCCTAAGTACTTATCATCACCATGCCTTATGGAATCAATCATTCCTGGCATCTTAATCATTCAACCATTATCATATTTTGACAAAAGATATGTTGCTTGTGTGACATGTTTTGTAGTGAATCTTTCATTTTGATCTATCATTTATCCATGGTTGCACTATTTCTTTTGTGGGGCATCTTGTTTCTTCAATCAGCATATCATAGCATATCATCCATCACACTTCCATATCTATGTCTGTCACGCTTCCATGTTCGCACCATAGCTTGATCCAGTGTTTATATCATGGTATCCCCTAGTATTACTCGGTCCATTCTAAAAATTAGTGTCTTATTGTATCACACTGAGGGCATGTCCTGCATTGGATTGGATTCTTGTACATTCTCAAGGTCAGAAAATCAAAAATCCAAAAACATTCAAAACATATCAAAATCCAAAAACATTAAAAAAAAATCGAAAATCCAAAAACATTCAAAACATATCAAAATCCCAAAAACATTCAAAACATATCAAAATCCCAAAAACATTCAAAACATATCAAAATCCCCAAAACATTCAAAACATGTCAAAATCCAAAAATAGGTCAAAAAGTCAAAAACATAGTCTTCATTTGAACTATGTCATCTCTGAGCTTTGAATGTAGGCAAGGGTGATCTTTGATTATCCCCCGAGACATTTAGGTCAGTCTTTTAGGTGGCTGTTATGTTCATATTTTCGTCTTGTAAATCTTGGTCAGATCGTCAGTCGAACTACATGGTCTCTGCGTCTATAATGTAGGCAAGGATAATCTGTTGATTAGCCCTCAAGGCCCCTAGGATAGGTCTTTAGGTTAGGTCTTGGTCGTCATGGTCGTGTCTCACCCTAGACTGGGGGAAAAATCCTGCACTCACTAGGGGCAAATAAACTCTAAGCTTGAACCAATAGGAAAATAGTCATCGGACCAACGTTACAAGCACAAACTTCAAATGGATGGTGATCTTTTTGAATCAAGGGTTTATCACGCTAAACACAGAAGTTCAAATTGTTCTACTTTGATTTTTGTTATCATATCTCTCGAGTCCTTGATGATGTATCGAACTAGAGGAGCAAGGAAGGAGTATGATTTTTCTTTGTCTGTTGTCTGTGAGTTTATCATTATTACTATGCAAGTTGTCGTGAGATGTGCGCTACAACGTATCACCAATGACATTCCAAATTTCCATAGGAAAAAGATTAACTCCAGTCTGTTTATGCAAGTAATGCTCAGGTCATCTCGGTTTAATTATACTTAGATGCTTGTGTTAACTTGCAATTTTAAAACATCATGAAAGTAGTACTCAAGTCATCTTGGTCTAAACTATGCCATTGATGCTTGTACTCACTTTCAACATTTTAAAGGTCCAATGATGATAAAGAGCACGACAAATTGGTTAATATGAATGACAACTTTTGAATACAAGATTTGCATAGTTAAGTTAGACTGCATTCATGTTAGTATTGCATGTGTATTTATGGGGTTTTTCAATGCTGAAACAATTTCACAATGGTGTCATCTCTATTATTAATGGATTAAGTACATTGGACATTAAACAAAAATGCATCATTCTCATTTAGTTGCACATTTGTTGCATCATCATTGGCATATGTTAGAAAACATTCTCATCTCATTTACATTCATACATTCCATCATAATATATGCCTCAAAAAATACAAAAGAAAATAATAAAGGACATACATTACATATCATTTCCAAAATCAAAATCATGTCATCCATTACACTTAAATGAGTGAGTCTCTTCAGATTTCCAAGAAAGTTGGGAAATATGTCAAAGTTATGAAGCTTAAAAGATTAATCTACTGTAGTTTTCCCACAACTTTTGGAATTTGGACAGACTCACTTATTCAAGCTTAAGGCCTTGAACATTTGAAGTCATGCACATCACATTACATAATCATAATCATCACATCACATTGCATAATCATAAATACATTCATCACATCGCCTAATCATTATCATCACATAGAAATTAAATAAATTCACAACATTGCATATCATAATAGGGAAATCAAATGCATATCAACATTTAGATCATAATCACCATTGCATATCATATATCATCAAAAATGTCATAATGTCCAAGTGTACAAGGATATCCAAAAGTAGGATGAGATACATGAAAATCCAAAAGGGCACTGTATCATGAGAAATACATCCTTAATCTCACAAAAGATGTATACACAATGTCCAAGGAACATCAAAAAATGCTATGTCGAGCTCCCACCAGATGTTGTTGCTCTCATGGAACTAGTACCTCCTCTACCCGACGAACCTGCACCTGGATCTCTCCTATCTCCAGGAAATGGCTATGTGACACCCATACTAATAGTCCGAGTATGAGATCTGCCAGAATGAGACTGTATAAAACTCTCTCGTCGCTCAGGAGGAACCAACTCATGATATTTACCTCTGTAAAAATGCAACTTCTGAGAAATGTGTCAGATCTCTCTGAAGAAATATGCTATACCTGCAGATGGTGTCGTCTATTGTATCCTCTTGGTAATGGCCTTAGCCTACTCTATCTGATGTATAAAGGAATCCCTCTCTGAAGTAAGTATGATCATCTGTGCCTGCAACTATTGTATCTGCTACTTGTATGTCCCTCTATTAGTCATCAAAATATCAATCTGTGCCCGACACTGCACTAACTCATCCTGAAGGGATACAATCTGTGCTCGATCCTGCGCTATCTCACTCTAAAACGACTGAACCTCTGCTTGCAAAGCCGCTATCTATGATGACTGCTGATGAGAGGGTATCCCAATCTGAATCCTGGGAAGCACCGCCTGAGCTATAATAACACTCCCCCTACACCTCAGAACTGCAAAATCAAATGGATGGCTATCATCTACCTCATCATCACTCTCCCCACCACCCTTGGCACCACCATCCCCTTTGCAACCAACCTCTACACCATCATCACCTTTGTAACCAACCTCTGCACCATCATCACCTCTACAACCACCATCCTCACCCTCCCCACCATCATCACCATCCTCGTCATCTCCTCCCTCTCCATCAACTAGCAGTATTGGTTCCTCTAGATGATTAAATCTAGGAAAGGGATGCGTGTGGAAGTACTTTGACTAATCCTCAATCATCCTGACATCTGTAATATATGGAACATAATCCCATACACCTGGTGTCAAGGTATAGTACTCTGTACAAGTTGCCTCATATGATACACAGGGGCCCCACTCTAAAACATCTCGTCGTCATCGTGCATAATGGGTAACTACCAGGGGCATCCCCTGAACTCGTCCAAACTGTTGACATACTCATAGATATAGGTATCGCTCAAGCACAACATGTGTCTACCCAATCAGATATCGAGATAACAACATATACGACATCTACAGTTGATCCTCTGGCCACTGCTCACAATCCAAGTACAGGCGCCATGTGATAGTCTCGAAATCATCCAGAGCATGCCTCCAATAGGCAACCTTGCCCAGCTTATGCTGGACATGTGGACCATTGGAACAAAAAACATAGGATCTCCCTGGTGGTCGATGTCTCTCTCCCATGGGTCGAGTGATGGCTATATGCTCCCATGCCCATGTCTGCAATAATGTGATGCCACATGACAGGCTCGTCGCCCCGTAATAAACAACCTTGTGCAAATCTCGGTATAAGTGGGCTAACATGCATGAGCCCCATGCATATTTGGTACCCTCAAGTGTCATTAGTGATAACACACGACCCCAACCTACTGAAAACCCCTTTGACCTACGATCAGGAAAAAAAACCACCAATGAAACCAGAAAGCACACATGGCAAAGGATCATATATGCTAACCATCTCTGTCCAAGGAATCCATCGGCCCGCAACATGATCATCTCAGCATAACCTCTGCAATGCAACTGTCCCGCCCTGCTCTATCTTATCATACACCATTATCTCTCCCATCACTAGGATCCACAGAATACGATAGACATCCTCTAGAGTCACTGTCATCTCTCCCATGGCTGAGTGAAAGGTGTTGTGGTCACTATGCTACCTCTCTGCCAATGCCATCAGTAAACCTCTGTTGATCTGATATTGTGGGATATCTAAGAAGGAGGTCAGCCCACAACATGTGATAATATCCAAATCTGTTGTGGATAAACGACGAACCATGTTCCATGTCTTTGGGAAATGTTTCGAGACTGGATTACCTCTAAATCTCCCTAATTAAAGCATGTTCAATCAAGATTATTAGTCAATCAAGACTATCAGTTATTCAAGGTAATGTGAAGTTAATCAAATCAAGTTCAATCAGGACAATCAAATCAATCAGAATAATCATCAACTCAATCAATCAGGACAATCACTCCTATCATCGATCCTCGCCTATCATGAGGTCAATGTGCAATCACTCCTATCATCGATCCTTGCCTATAATGAGGTCGATGTGCAATAAATCCTATCATTAATCCTCGCCTATCATGAGGTCGATGTGTAATCAATCCTATCATCGATCCTCACCTATCATGAGGTCGATGTGCTATCAATCCTATCATCAATCCTCGCCTATCATGAGGTCGATATACTATCAAACCATTATCAATCCTCGCCTATCATGAGGTCGATATGCTATCAAACCATTATCGATCCTCGCCTATCATGAGGTTGATATGTTATCAATCCTATCATCATTCCTCGCCTATCATGAGGATGATACATCAATCATCACACCATCGATCCTCGCCTATCATGAGGTCAATATTCTATCAAACCATCATTGCTCCTCGCCTATCATGAGGTCGATACATCATTGGTTCTCTCATTTGATTCTCGCCTATCATGAGATCAAATCATCAACTATTTTACTCGAACATCAATCAACCAACGCACATCTCACAATCAGACTGAAATCAATCCAAAACATGACAAATAAAATGACTACTAGGACTCTAAAACATCTTGTGAACATCATCATGGGGACTTTCCACAATCACACCTTCTCAAACGGGGCAAACCACAGGCTTAAACCACCTAGAATCAACCATGGTAAAGACTTTCCAAGGCAACAAGAGGCGCCATTTGGGACCCCAAAGGTGCCAAAACAGAGTTTGCACCTCAAAAACATGTTTTCCAATCTTTCAAGAGGTGCCACTTGGGACCCCAAAGGTGCCAAAATAGAGTTTAACTTCAAAAAACTCCATTTTCAAGCTTGCAAGAGGCGCCACTTGGGACACCAAAGGCACCAAAACACTGTTGGAGCTCAAAAAACATGTTTTTCACCCTTGCAAGAGGCACCATTTGGGACCCCAAAGGCGCCAAAACTCTCAAGTGACAAAAAATTGAATTTCAAGCTTTCCAAAGGTGCCATTTGGGGCCCCAAAGGCACCAAAACTCTCAAACACACTCAAAAACACTTCAAAACGGTAAAAAAATCATCTGAACGTGCAACAATAACATCAAACGAGCTACAACACCTATCTACGACATTCAAAATACCATTAAAAAGGAAAGAAAATGACTAACAAAGAAGTTTCTTGTAAAGTGTACCATAGGTCCAAAGGCAACAGGCTGATCAGGTTGGCGAAGACGCTCGAAATGATGCTTGTGGTATGGGATCACCATCTTCCTCTAAGCTCTCCACTCTTCAACTTCTCCAAACTCCAAATGTGCAAATGAATCCCATTTTACCACTTTTTACCTTTTCAAGGGTCAAATGGAGGGAATTATGGTGGGATTTATCTCTCATTTTTACCAAAAAGGAGTGGTGATTAATCAACACTATTCAAAGCAAGAGCTTGCAATGAACTTTTGAGAGATAAATCATCTCCAACATCAAAATCTCACTGAATCAACATTGGATCATCGTCATAATCATCACAACACCATCACATCCTTCCAACATTTCATCCACACATTCACCGATTTATCTCTTGAGGGGGCATATACCCGTCAATACCTGAAATTCAAAAGTCTGGGGCATTGAAATCTTTTATGAGCATCGACATCAAAATTTTATTTGAAGTAACGTGTAAACACATTACTTCAAAGAGGGGAAAAATGTATACACCTAAAAACAGTCATCATATTCAATTAATTAAATACAACCTATTTGATTAATACTTCAACTACATATAAATAAGGTCTTACTTTATTTATATTGTTCACTTTCCTTTTAATTCTCCAAAATCATTTTCTTCTAAATAACTAAATAAAAAAATACCCTAAATGTGTTTATTTAATTAATCTTCCCTAATCCTGATTAAGAATTAGAGCATATGTCTATGTGCCACCTCATAAAGGTCACATGAAAATAAATAAAGCCTAATTATTAATTAGAATTATCCTCACACACTTCCACCAATGAGAAAAGGCACATGGCTTTATTGCCCCACACTTCCAACAAGTTTGGAGCACATGGGTCTTTGTTTCACACACTTGGGAATCCCATACATTTGGCATGTTTCTAATTGGTCAAGGGATTCTCTCCACACACATGGCATGTTGTCCTTGGTCAAGGGGAAAACATCTCGATTCCTTCCATCTCTACCGTCTATTATTTCTCCTTTGAATCTAGACCGTTGATAGGTGCCACCTCACAAAATGCTTGAGAAACCCTATAAATACACCCTCTTTCCTTAGCATTTATCATCCACAATTTGAGCAAAGTCATTATGCAAGTTTTTCATAGGAGCTTGGAGCTTTCATGGAGTCTTATAATTAGTTTTCATATCATGTGTTACTTTGCATTCTCATTTTAGATTACTTAATTGCTTCATAGTTGCATTTTATCATCCCCATTGCATGATAGTTGCATTTTAGGGTAGTTTGTTTTATGTTTGCATTTGATCATATGCATAATCATGGATAGTTCACTATAGTTTCATATCATCTCACTCATCTCTACTTGTTCATCTATCATCAACATCATCTTTCGTTTATCATCGTATTCATCATCAATTCCATCATCTCGTTTCATTTAGAAGCATACCACTAATCCTTCCAGCACACATTTGCACATAGAAATCATCTTAGCTTGCATATTGAGCATCAAATCTCATTTTCTAGGTAGTCATTTTAACAACTATTGTGCCCATAGAAATCTGAGGGCCAAACGGTTTAATAAATATCTAGAAATAGAGGACAATGATACGTATTTGAAAGATTTGATTGTATTACGAATAGAGTAGTTTTACTTGCATCAAACTTTGAATGTAAACCGTCTCATTAAGGTTTGTGTTGACGTTAGATCTCTCCACATTCGACACGCGCAGTTAGATAGTCGTCAAAGTAATTTATCTTTATTTTGGGATTGATGATCATTCATTTGATCTAGAGTCATTCTTGTCTAGATAGTTGATATGCTACTAGGGGTTTTTTCTAATGTCCTTTAGCTATGGTCCATGATTGTGATCTCACAATAAGTACTCATATTTGTATGTCTAATTTGATAAACTATAGTTATGATATTTTTAGTGTCACAGACAGTTCGTCAATTTTTTCCTATGTAGATAATTTGCATTGGGATATCCTATTCCTCTAAGATTTTGATTTTTATGGCTTTCGCCAAAATTTGTATGAATTCTTGACACATGTTTTCCCCATAATTTATAGTCAACATTGAAGACTATAAATTATTTTGAGATTTAAATGGGAAATTATGTAAGGGGAATATGGATTAACAGATTTAGAAACAATGAATGAATTCAAATCAATTCAAAACAAGACAACAAGACCCACTTAAACCCATGAAATGTAATTGCAAATCTTAAGAATCCAAACGAGCAAGGTTAACATAAAAAAATGAAACACACAATAAATTCAAAAACTACAATCATACCATCCCATGGTTGAGTGTATTCATGTTGAAGATGGATGTTGGATTGCTTGGTTCAACATGAAGCCTCTGTGATTACAAAAGCTTGATAATGATGATGATCTAGAATGTAAGTATATGTTTGCTCAATTTGATTCAATAGTCAATCTGACATGACCTTTCTACAAATTCTCTAGATTTTTTATGAGAAAGATGAAGGTTGTTTTTATAGATTTACAAGTTTTAGATGAATGATCAATATTCAACAATGAAAGATCAGGATCAACGGTTGAGAACTGTTCAGAGGAAATAGATTGATCAGTTAACTCATTTGATTGATCCAATTAAGGGATTTAATTGGATGATTAGTGGGATTGGATTGAATGATTAGTGGGATTGGAGAGATTAGATTGAGTGTTTAGTAGGATTAGAGTAATCGGTTGGATTTGGGAAATTAGATCAAGAAATTAGTGGTCATGATTTATTCAATCAAGAAATGTGATGATGATTTAATTAATTTAATAATTAATTAATGTTTGAGAGGAACGTGCAAGATGTGTTTGAATTTAATAAATAAAAGTATATTTATTAATTGACCATGTTGAGTGATTTTGGGGAAATTGAATAATTGATTTAATTATTCAAATTTAGAGAAGGGAAAGTAGCTTAATTAAATAATTAATGATAACTATTTAATTAACTTAGACGAATAAGGTATGCTAGTGACATAATTAAATAATTTGTGTTTATTTAAATAATCAGGAGGAATAAGGCTAAATTAGGTGATGACATGGTGAATTAATTAAACAATTTGAGATTATCTAATTAATAGAGGAAAATAGGGTTAATGATGCAAATGATGTTAAAAAGGGGATTAATGATGTTAATGAAGCAAAATGCAATAGTGATAATGAAAGTGATGTTGATAATGGAAAAATATCATTTAGGATATGTGATATGTGTT
This sequence comes from Sequoia sempervirens, assembly GCA_007258455.2. Lineage (NCBI taxonomy): Eukaryota > Viridiplantae > Streptophyta > Pinopsida > Cupressales > Cupressaceae > Sequoia > Sequoia sempervirens. Next base: position 16,004,203 of record VDFB02000010.1, on the reverse strand, counting down.
AAGCCATTTTTACGTGTCTACATTTTCCCCCTCTTTGACACAATGTACCTGATGCATTGTTTCAAAGAATTCTATGTTCAGATCAAGAAAGAAAAAAATTAATATGCCCCATTGTGCCCTAGCGGTCCACAGAAGGATGATAAGATGCTGGGCTACCCACTCAAGAGGTCAGCCAAAAAAATTACTTGTTTAGGTGGCTCACAAAAAGGTTCTAATGATATTGTGATGCAAGATGGAGATGTTAGCCAAAAGAAATGTTAGTAGGATTAGAGGATAGAAGAAATTGGATGATTGATGATGTGTAAAACATGATGAGTTTGCTTTTGCTTCATGGAGACAAAGTAATGTTTAGCAATCCTTATTAATGTAGTAAATAGACACGATGCACCAGGGTATTAATGACCAAGGCCATTTTGTATCTATTGCATGGACTTTGACTCTGCAAACAAGGAGTATTTTTGCTCATACTAGACATATGGAAACCCTGTTAAAGTGTATGGGTGAGAAGTTTTAGAAAATTGGACCAATTACATAGAGAGGTATGGAGTACCTAACATGCAACCACTACACGAATTACCCCAAAATGACTTCCACACATAGAACAAAGCAAGTATTTTCATGGTAGTATTAAAAAATATCTAACAAACAAAGCAAATGAAGTTGATGATCAATGCCCCCATTCCTTCTTCTCTAGATCTTTATGGACATCCTTGAGAGATCCTGGGAATGAGACATTAAGATAAATCAAAAGATAAGATCACAAAAGATAAAAATAACGTTGTTGCATCACTTTCCATAGATGTTTTAATGTTTCATGATGTTACCCATTGATGATGCCTATTGTAGGAATGATTTATCCCTTAAGACACACATTAGGATGTTGATGATGATCTTCAAAAGGTAGAGTAGTTAATACTTAGGCAATGTTTTAGTTTGATGATGATCTGGTCATTTCATTTCTGTGCTTGGAAGTTTTTGGATTTTGATGTTTTCTTTTCTTGTTGATTGCATTGTCAAAGGTTCAAGGTTATAATTGTTTATTATGGATGGAGAGTTTATTGCAGATAGGTGATAACAAAGAGAGGATTTATAAGATTTTTTTTTTAATGTTTTTGTGCTTTTATGAGGTTATTTGATGTGTTTTTTTTATGTTTTTAAGAGATTTAGAGACAAATAGGGGGACCTAAAGTGACTTTTTATGCCTCGCATAACCACCCCATTTTTTTTGGTCAAAATGGGTCCCCCTTTGTTATTTTTGTTCTTGGTGTTCTTGTTCGAGATTTGGGAGTTGTCTTTTTTCTCCCAAGTCCTTTTTTTTCTTTGTCTATCAGGTTCGGGTTTTGGACTGTTACTGGAACTTGATACTTTTCCAATGTGCAAATTCTTGTTTTCATCTCAATCCTGATCCCTGAATTTGTCTTGTGTTTTCTTTGTTCTGTTAGATTCAGGTATTGGATTGAAATCGTCACCTTACACCCTTAAAAGTGTAAGTTCTTGTTTTTGTTTTGATCCTGACCTCTACTTTTTTTCCTTGTGTGTTTTTGTTTGTGTCATACTCGGACATCAGACTGAAACCAGAACCAAGAAATTTTCCAAAGTTCTTGTTCCTGTCTTCACCCCAATTCTGATATATGAGTCCCTTTATGTGTTTTAGAATCAGACATCAAACCGAAACAGGAACCAAGAACTTTTCCAAAGTTCTTGTTCCATGTTCCATCCCGATCTTGATTCCCACATTTGTCTTTGTTTGTTGGGGTTCGGATTTTGGAACTTTGCATTCACTGAAGGTTCTAGTGCCATGTCCCTTCCTGATCCCAACTCCCGCTTACCTTCTTTTCTCATGATGGAATTTATGACCTCTACCCCGATCCTGAGGCCCGACCTACCCGCATTAATGAGCACCTGTTTGCATGTGCGAATGAGTTTTTACTCCCGCCACTCCTCAATTTTTTTCCCATTTCACTTATACACTTTGACGGAGTGAACCAAAGTGAGCTAAGGGTTGGAGTTTGAGGTTGCACTTGGATTTCTTGCCATGTTGTTGGATTTCCTGTTGGGTTTGTGAGGTAGGTGTCTTTTTCATGCGTTTTCCTTTCATTTTCAGTTTGCTTGTGTTTATTTTTGGTCATGTTCTCATTTCTTGTTTCTTGTTTTCTTTTCTATTTCCTTGGCACCCTTTTTGGTGCATTTTCATTTTTTCCTCGAACCCTCTGGTTTGTTTTCCTTCCTTTTGTTTTAGGTTTTTTTTATTTTTGTTTTTGTTGTGTTTGGTTTTTGGTTTCTTGCACAGGTTTTTTGTTCGTGTTGTGCCCTAGTTTACCTAGGGTTTTTGTACTTCCTGGGTTGTGTTTATTTGAAACTTTGATCAACTTTAAAAATTTGACCGATACAATGTATGACTTGAAATCCATCTTTCCCGTGTCCAATTTTTAAATGAAGTGGAAAGTGTTTTTAATTTGAATTGGTCTTTCGAAGGGTTTCAAAATTATCCCGATCTCGAAGGTGTATTTTATGATATTGTTAGATCTATTTAAAATAATTTCATGTTTGATGATTGTCTTGATCCCGATTTTTGATCTTTTATCAAAATCAGAGTTTGGGTTGTTACCTAAATGTATTCAAGGGTTTTCGTCATAGTACCAACTCATGCCCTGATTTTGATCCTCGCTCTAGCATTGGGATTAGATTTCGGATGGGCACCGAAACCTTGACATAGTTTTAAGTTCCATTATTTGGTGCCATTCCAATCTCGATTTCTGACATGACGTCAGGATTAAAACTTAGAGTCAACCCATCCCCACTTATATTCAAAAGGTCCAGTTTCAAACAACATCCTGATTTTGACTCTTAATATGTTATCAGGGTTGGGACTCGAAATGTTACTCAAACTTGTTCCCCCTTTTGGAGTCTAGTATCAAACCATTTCCCAATTTCGACATCTGATAACCCATCAGGCTCGAAACTTAGAGAGATCCCTCAACTGATCCCATTTGTAGAGTATTAATTCCTGGTGCCATTTTGATCCCGATTTCATAACACATTATAGGATCGGATCATGGAAAGAAACTGAACCCTTTTTACCACTATAGGTATTGGTGCTCATTTTCATTCCAATCTCGATTTCCAAACACATTGCGGGATTGGATCACGGAAGAAAATTGAATCCTTTTCACCAATATAGGTACTGGTGCTCATTTTAAGCCCGATCCTAAAATTTGATACTATTGAAATGTTTTTATACAAGGGTGATGTTCAAGGTATTCCCTGATCCCTACTTCCAACACAGTTCAATGTTAGGCTTTAAATGATCAAGTTCTTGGTTCTAGCCCGAACTCGAAACCCAAAAACACTGGATTAACTTGTGAAATGGGAACTTTTATTGAATGAATGAGGATTTAATATAAATGCTTGTGCTAATCTATCCCTTCACATTTCTCCTCTTTATCTGATGAAGGTCACTGTTGCAGGTACTTACCAATGTATGATTCGGAGGAAGAAGTAGTTGGTGAAGGAAAATCAAAGGAAGTAAGGGTTAAAAAGCTAAAACTAGAACAAGTTCTTGTTACTATGAAGTACAAGTTCTAGGGAACCCTAATGCTATCCAAATTTGGTTATAAGGTCATGAAGATTACTGATTCACTTGTAGGTCATATTGATTTGAAGCAGTTTTATGAGGATACTTTTTCAGAAGATGCTTCCTCGAGAGCTAAGAGGATTGCAGATTCTAGGTTGGCACATGTGGCTACATTCCCTTTTATAGTACAATGTCCAAAATTTATACTATCTGCTGCACAAACTTACAATCTGATAAGAGGAAATGTATTGATTCACAAGGGAACAAGATCATTGATTTAACTCCAAGGATGATTTGACTGGTGTTTGATCCTCCTCATGCCAACCCCAAAATTATGTTTGAGGTTGATGCACTAAAATGGTGGGCAACATATGAGGAAGGGAACAAAAGGCTTATTAACAAGAGGTGGTTAAAAACAGAGAAGAAATCAATAGAGAAGATACCACTTGAGCCCTTTTGGTCTGATTTTTCTGAGGATATTGGAGACCTGATCACTTTGTTAGCTAGGGCATTTGGAAAAGAAGATTCTTGTGCCTTTGAGAACGAGATGTTCCCATTTATCCAAATAATTCTAGATGGATCACAACACTTGGATTGGGGACAAATAATTTTATACAACATCCATAATCAAATGATTAAAGTAAGGGAAACCAAGACATTTTATATGTCTTCATATGTAATCTATTGTGCTGGAAGAATGGGATGGTTTCTGGGCTTAACTGTTGCGGGATCAATGAATGATGGTCCAGATCAGAAGAAAGTGTGGGAACACTATGATCAACTAGAGTTGAATGCATCAGAGAGACACTTTAAAAGAGTCAATGATGCATTTTTGTATGTTATCATTAATCAACTCACGAGAGATGTTGGCTTTAGGTTGTCATGGGAAGCAATGGAATTTATTGAAGAGTGGGGAAATTGGTTTATCCAATACCCCAAATCCACCTATATCAGACTGTTTGGATATGATAAGCACCCTTTCAAACTACCAAGGTGTTGTGGTGATAGGTGGATCTTGATGGAGTTTTCTCATCAAGTTGTTGAGGTGAATACCAAGTTTTCTACAATGCACAAGGCCAACTACCATTCATTCCCCATGCAGTTGGGGTTTTATTCTTGTTCCTCTTCTATAAAAGCTAAGTCAACAATAGAGGAATTTCAATCTATGAATTTCAAGCTTCATAAATCCAGGAAGGATTTTGATCCTAAGGGGAAGATGAATGGTCTATATGCTTCACAGTTTCCCCTCCATCGACCAATTCTTGAAGTCTTTTGGAAAAAATTGTAAGATCAGTTTGAATTCAGAAGAAGAGGGTACAAGAGGTTGACTATTCCCCAAATGAAGGACTTCGAGGTTAAAAAGGACATACTAAAGGGAACTTCTAATGATGGGATCACTCTTGATCCCCGGTATGAAATGGATAGAGTGGTCACCAAAGATTTGGAGCCAATCAATTGGATGGAGAAGGAAGAAACTAATATCAATAAAGTTTCACGGGTAGTTGTTGATAGAACCCTAAAATGGCTTAGTGTTTGTCTCAAGCAACCAAGAGTTAAGGCCTCAAGAAAGAAGGATTCTAGTAGAGAGCCTACTATAAAAACAAGGCAATACAAGAGGTTGAAGAAGGGTGTTACAGTCACAGAAGAACCTACCCCAACAGAGGAAGAAATTTTAATGAAGAAGGTCACTGAAGCTTTAGAAAAGGCTAAGGTTACTTATCAAGCTACTACTGTAGGGGTTATTTCAGGCCTTGGTGCTACACCCCTAGCTACTGTGTAAATTGGGGAAGAAACTACCAAGGAAGGTCCATCTACCGTACCTTTGCAAATTGAAGATACCCCTCCTACTGCACCACTAACTACGAAAACAACAATTGTTCAAGAAGGAGGATGTCATGACTCCTCTTCTTCAACTGCATATTTGGATAGAATTTAATATTGAAGATAAATTCATGAACATGTTTTGATATTCATTATTCCACGTTTCCTAAAATATCTACCAATTGGACCTAGCAATTTATTACTGACAGGGAATAAACCTAACAAATATCTTTGAATGGAAAACAAATTGGATTCACCAACTATGGGAGTAAAAGCGTAGACCTATGAATTAAATTTCTACCAGCATAGACCACTGGCAAGGGGGCATTACGCCGTCCACAGCTGCCCAAAATAGACTTATGATCACCTCACTGCACCCAGACCCACTGGCAAGGGGGCATTACGCCATCCACAACCACCCAAAATAGACTTATGATCACCTCACCGCACCCATGTTTCTCACATTGGATTTTTATTCAACTGCCATAATAAATTTTGGAACTAACTCATAGACTACAGTGGAAAAGAATTTAATACAATTTTACCTATAAATCTAAGGGACGAAACTGTGTGGGAAAAGCATTCCAGTCCTATGTTCTTTTTTTGTTTTTATCATTCTGCCTTATTTGGAAGTAAAGATAGTCTTCCTCTTCAACGATCTTCATTCTTGAAAATGATTCTAAAAGCTTGACTGAAGTGTGGAGCATTTTAGAGTATGAGGAAAAGAATTTGGAGTAACCCAGACATCTTACTCACAGCCCCACCTCTTGGATCCGTATCAAGGATAAGCACCATCAGGTAGGTAACTCACCATTTATTTTGATTGCTGCATATGTGATCTTTCGTTGCCTTCCTGTCATGTGTACATACACAACAACTAGTTACAAAATGTTAAGCTCTCCATGTAAATCTACGCAGGCCATATTAGATGGAGAATATACAACTCAACTAGGATAAGTAAAATAATACATATATGCAAGACGAACGCTGCATTTAAGAACAATTTCCAATTTAGCTAGAATTTTATGGTTATTGCCTGTCACCTTGCTAAAAAGAACAAAGGATATTCTACCACTTGCTATGATTGTTCTTATTTAGAAATTGAGAGCATGGGCATCGACTGCACACTCAGTGTTACAAACTCCAAAGATCACAAGGAGAGCCTAGTTTAGGCACCCAATTTTATTTTGGTTAACCAAGAACGTTATAGCTCTCTTTACTATTTCATTCATTTCCATGCTTATTTAGATAAGCTTGTTATATTCTAGATATCGGTGGAGAATGTATTAAATGCTACATATATATATATTGTAAATATAGTGGTTGTTCATGCGCAAATTGTGAGAATGCAGGACGAAATAAGAGCAGTTAATGTTTATGCAGAAGAAACAATTCCTAAATAGGAAAATTATTTATTATCAGAGTTATGAGATTTGAAAGATTATCTTTGATGTAATTATAATTTTTTTTCTTTGTTTTTCACATTCAATACTTGTCACCAAATTGATATTCTAAGGAAAAAGAAATTTACTCTAATGCATTTGCCTTATTTTGCAACACATACAACCATTACTTATTTTTAACTTAAGAGTAAATCGATTAAATGATATTGCCCTTCACTTATCCTATTAGGTATGTTGGTAGGGGTATATCCTTATATAAATATTTCATATCCGATGGAATGGGCATCCCATTAGAATCATGAGCAAAGAAACTTCAAGTTAAAATCATCTCCCCATGATTTCCTAAACTTTAGGCTAATGAAATGCATATTCTTCTTTAAAGCCTAAATACTAGTGAAGAGAGTAACCTTTAACGAAATCTTCCTTTAAAAAGAGAAAAAATAGTAGGTGTTAATATCCTTAAAAAAAGAAGGATTAGTTAATTCTTTTAACTATTTTTATGAACTTTTTTTCAAATATTCTATTTAGATGAATAGCACATGTTAATATCTTTAAAGAAAAGATTAGTTAATATTTTAAGTTTTTAAGATGCATTTTTTTCAAATACTTCTTTTAAGGGAATATTTATAGGAAGATAGTTTCCTTTAGTATAATATTTATTTTTAGAAAAAATTGTAATTGTTATCTAGTATGGTTAGGCTTGGAAATTTTCAATATATTCGATTTAAAGATAGCATTAATCCAAAACCATGTAATAATATCTATAAACTTCTTGACATAGATAGTTAAAACAAACACTTGAACTTATAAAATAAAATGAGTTAAATAAATGAATAAATAGAAGTTTCCTAGATATTTATTAATATTGCTCTTTGATTGACTATAGTGAAGCATACAAGTTCTTTTTTTTTTAAATTCTGGTAAACCTTCTATTAACACATATTGGGTCTAGACTTCAATTTCAAATATAGATGAAATGAAACCTATTCTTACCTAGAAGTAACCTTCTATAAGAAATAGACAACATAAAAACTTCATCAAACAACCCTAGTTAATGGATAGTTTATTACTTTTCATAATTTAGTCATGAAAATGTTGATTTCCTAGTGCTATATAAACTATCTAGAAGTGTTATATGTTTAAAAGATAGGACAATAAACCTTGCAACAAATATTGATGATATTAAAAAGTGATTTCTTTTAACTTGCTAAGGGAAGTAGGGAATAATATATGTTATGAAATTTTCTGAAATAATGCATGCATTCAATTTAAGTACTTGCTTAATTTATGTTGCTTGGGATTAATTTTATGAATGGATACGGTTTAGCTACTGAATAAATGGTTAAATAATTTCTTCAATGTTTATGACACTTAATTACTAAGATTATAACTTATTATAAGTTATTGACCAATGTTCGTTGTTTCATTTAATCATCATGGGTTTAGATTCCTAATGAATATTGTTAAAGTTACCATGTATTATGAGCTTTCTTTTCCTAATTAATATTTAAGTATGTTAGATATAGATTTGGAAACTAATCAAAGAAGGAAAAACAAAACCAGCAGCGTTCGGTATTAATGGTGCCTCTGGTTCACGTTTACGGGTAAAGCCGTCGCGCTTGAGCTACTGCATCTATAGCCTAATACAGCTGCAATAACGGCGTCTATGGCATCATCCCTATAAATCACCAGGGAGAAATAAGGAACATTGGCTAATTTAATCCAAAGGGAGGGAAATCCCCTTTGGATCGATAATCTAAAAAGATTAAACAAAAATGAATCAAATCCACTAGTGACAACCTAGAAAACTGTAACTTAGGAATTTTCAATTCAAGATATAATCGTGTGGATAATTTATTAGGAAATCATTTAAATGGGTCAAGGGAGACGAATATCATTAGGGAGTAGGGTTAGATGAATGTTATTAGATAAACAATAAATGGTCAAGGCGATCATTTATTATCCATGCTTCCCATCGTGGGTAGCAACCGCAAAGGAAATATCTAGGGGAAATAAAAACCCTAGAAAGGGTTGCATCCCCGCTTTATAACAGTTCACATAAACATAGCCTAGAAAATAGAACTACATATTTTACGCCTTGATCCCGTTTGGAAGCAGGGTATGTAGGCAGTCTAGGAAACGAAGGATGCTCCCAGTACTCAGGCGTTCGGGAATGGGGTTTAGGGTTGGAGAGATCACATAACTAGTTATAAGAGATAATCAACTAAAATACATACAACTATACTCAGAAGAATCCCGTATGTATTGCTTGATTCCCCGGGGCCATTAGGCTAAATTTCGAGGCGAGTTTCAAGTTTAGAATTACAATTTACATACCCCTGAGGACGACAACCTCGGTACACTTTTGGTAGAAAGTGTGGTCATCAGGGAAGCGACTCAAGATCCGGATGATCCCGATGAGTTCAAGACTCTGGCCAGAGCACATACCTATCATATGATAGATGCCTGCCTCGTTTAGTTGGATGCCTATTCTGATTATATGAATAGATGTATTCCTATTCCATATGAATAGATGAAGTGAATTCTTGTTCCGTATAAATAGATGATATACCTATCCTGTATGGATAGAAGTTCCTGAGTATACTTGTGAATGAATACTTGAAAAAAAATATAGTGGTATTTCGGTTAAAATTAATTAGGTCCTTACATGACCCCCAGTTATTGATGTAACAAAATCACTTGTGTCCTTGGACTCTAAAGAAATTCATCTTCGTGAAGAAAAAGCAAAATGGGAAGAATATCTAGAGAGGGAAGAAGTTGGAGAAGAGGACACTGCATTAAAAGAGGGAAGCCTTTGGGATGAGGCTGCAATGAGGGATGTTTTGTCTAAGGAATAACAAAAGGAAATACTAGAAGGTGCTCAAAGGCAAGTTGTCGAAGAGCTAGCTAATGAAGAAGAAGAACAAAGAAAGAAGGATGAAGAGCTAGCTCGGGAGAAAGAAGTTGTTGAAGCACAAAAGAAAGTTGAGGAGGAAGCTCGTGCAATGGAGTTGGAGCAACAAAGATTAAGAGATGAATAGGAGGTTGCACAAAAAGAGGAAGATATGAGAAAGATAGAAAAAATAAAGGCTCAAAATGAGAAAATGAAACAGGAGAGAGAGCTAAGAGAAAAAAAAGAGAAACAAAAGATTTCTTCTAAGAAAACAATGGAAATAATTTCCTCTACACCTCTTTCATCAATGCCTCCTAGTACTCAACAAGTAACAATTCATACAACTTCCCCTACATGGCTTAAGTTAAATTTGGAGAAAGGACAACAGGTTCAGGCCCGACCAATGACATGGTATGACATGATAAAAGAACTGGACAAAGTAAAGCCTAAGAAGAAGCCCCGTGCCATTCATTCCACGAGGCTCACTGATGATGGAGACTTGATAGCAAACATTGTGACCCCGAAAGTTGATAAGGATGACAGGGAGCTACAAGCTTACGATTATCAAGTAAGTACTACCAATCTAGGTAAACAAACTAGAAATCAACAAATAAATCTCATTGATATTGTGGCCACCACTACCAAGTCCAAACTGATCAAAGAAAAGTAGGCTAAAGATGAGCCTAAGGCTCAAGTGGGACAAATGAAAAGGTTTTTACGAGAACTCTCCACTTCTACTGCTGAACAACCAACATCAATTGAAGTTATTGTATTGCTGAGTCGAAAGGAGGTGGATTAAATCAGTGCCATAAAAAGGAAGGCTACCTGGTTTGACAGTTGGTTTGATGATTTTAAGGAGATTGGAGAACTTCTAGAGGAAGGATACAAGAAATATGAAGATCTTACTCTTCTCGATGAAATCAAAGAAAATACTAAAGAATGGTGGGAAGAATAAGAAAAGTACACAAAGTACCTGAAGGGTTTGAAAATGATTGATTAAAAATCTAGGGAAATATTGATCCTATCGGGAATTTTAGGTGATGAAGACCCTGAATACCTTAAGAAGGTTATTAGAGTCACTACCTTTAAATTTGAAGTACTTATTGAACACAGGACAATTCTCCTCAAAGATCAATATGACATAAGGCAACATACAGGTATATTTGAGGAGATTGTTACATAAGTTACTGCCGAAGATTTGCCTCAAAATGGATGATGGAGTTTGTTATAGGAAATAAATGATAATTGGGGTAAACGGTTAGAACAACTAATTAAAGAGGGTGATGGACCTAAAGGAACTCTCTTGGACAGATTGATGAATATAAGGTTTGAAACTCAATGGGATTCAAAAGATATTAGTCATATGCGAGAAAAAATTGTTGTGGTTACCAGAGAGTTTGAGGAAGCAAAGTTCAAGGTAGATTGGATTGACAGGCTTGATGAAAAGGTTTTGAAGGAGTTTTTCGACAACGATGATGAATTCCATGGATTCCCAAAAGAGACTGGTAAAAAGTGAAGGAGAATATTCTATTTTTTAAAGGGGATAAAGTCAAAAAGTGTCAACCATTTCCAAGTGCCTTGTGGACAACAACACCTCTAGATCAGTTTTTGACAAACAGACAACTCCAGATCAATTTTGGCAGGCGGAAGATTGCGTATAGTAATCAGTAGTAGGCAAAGTAGTAACTCCTAGTCAAATTTTAACCAAATTTGCATAAGGCATATTCCTAGCTTCAACAATTTCAACAAAGAGAAGACTTAGACTCAATTGGAGGTTCCCCCTATAATTATGGATCTAGGCCCCAAATTTGTGGATCATGATTTTTGATAGGAGAAATTAATGTTAATTCTATAAGTTAGAAATTTATCCTCATTGTAAAGGTTGAAAAATTGAAGTCAGATTTGCTGCCTAAGACTAGATACTTTCATTTTTATAGCTTTATGCAACAATTAAACATTTTACAGTTTTTGAATGCAAATAGTTAGTTTCCAAAAGTTGGTTAGTTTAATGATAATGTTGATAGACAATGGTTTTCCGTATGCCAGTGGATTTTTCTGTGCATAAATGTCTCTTAAATTAATGAGAATCAATAGAAGATACCGAATTCAAAACCATCTATTATGTTATCTGTGGATGATGTTTCTTGTTGTTTATTGATCTTTGAATTTTGGTGATGAGCTTGTGATGTTTTATGGTTGAAAATTGATTCTAAAAAAAAGTGATGATGAATAGTGTTACGTATTTTAAAATCTGCACTGTGGATGGATTGACTACATGATCTTTTTGTGAATTACTTCATTTTATAGTTTTAATTTATTAGGAAATGCTCATTACATGAATTGCATGTCTAAATTTAAAGAAATTTGTGTTCACATCTTGTTGTTCTAAAACTCTGATCGATCTTTTTCTATTTATTTAAAACCCCCATGTTAGATTACTTTGCACTGTCCAGTTTGTACCGTTCTACCAACAAAAGCCCCCCTGAATATTATAGTTGCATGAACCACTAAATGATGACAACACAGTTGAGAACCAACTACAAAGACCTTGGAAGATAGGTGATTTTAGATCAGTTGTCTTTTTCAGGATAAATGGAGTAGAAATATTATGTTTAAACATTGTTGTGTTATTTTGACCATCAATAGGACTAAATGATATACACACTTGAATCTGATATATTAACATCGTTTCATCCTGAAATCCATCCTCTTTTTGCTTGCTTGATTAAATTAACCTAGCTATTTAATCAAATGCCTCATTTTCACCAATTAATCTAATTAAACTAATTAGGTTAATTCGCCCCCTCTCACACTAACATTTCACCCTGTTTAATTAAATAATGAAAATTATTTAATTTAACCCCTATGTCATCTTATTTAATTAAATAGCCCTAAACTATTTTATTAAATATCATATTGCATCCCCCTTTTCATTAAATCAATTATTTAATGAATATCATATTATTCCTCATATTGCACATTCAAATTTAGTTTTAATTAACTAAATTGTTAATTATCCTCACCCTCCTACTTGCAAGTGAATATTCTTGGAATATACCTCCTTTGCACATTCCTCTAAAAGAGAATATTCCTATGGAATATCCTCTTTTGTGCACTCATTCCTCCAAAATATCTCTTAACCTCTTCCTAATTCTTAGGAAGTGTGTTTGTTGAAATCTAATTTGGACCATTGATTAAATTAGTTGATCCTTGTCAACTTTCAACTCTAACCATGGATTGGAATCCTCAATCCATGTTTCTGTTAGTGTAATTAATATTTAATTATGCTTGCATAAGTTTACTTAGGCTTTATTTAATTCCTAAGTTTTAGGCTTTCATCTTTATCTTATCGAGCTATCTTGTTGCTCAAGATAAGATTAGGTTTAGGTATCTTTGCTTTTATAAAGCAAATTATCTCTTGTAATTATTTGTCTTTTCGAATATATCAAATTGCATGTTTTTATGCAAAGCTTCTGCTTTTTCATTTTTCCTCTTTTGTGGAAGGTCTATTTTGGTTTGCAATTAGATCTTGGTTTTCTAACATGGTATCAGAGCCTCGATTCGCAGCCCCTTCTCAGCTTTGTTGGAGGAACACAGTGCAGAGCTCGTTCAAGGTCCCTCGAGGGTTTCAATCCTTGAGTACATTTATACAGTGTCTTGGATCAGATCGGGGTTTTCCGTTGGATTTAGAGCGCTGGAAAAAGTCAGAAATGACTTTTATTTCATTGATTTTCATCACCGTTTGCTAGATCTGCGAGGGTTGTAAGATTGGTGATTTATCTGTTAGATCTAGGGGCCGCCTGATTTTCAGAGCACTTTGGGCCCAAACGGACCTCGCCGTTGGACAGTGCCCAAAAACCCCTATTTCCATATAAAATTTGTCCAGTTTGGGCAAAATCGTCCGGAGAGGCAAATTTTTTTTACCCGAGGGTTGTACGGGCACAGTTTTGAGGTTCAAAAATCAAGGAAAAATTAAAAAAATATTAAAAAATCAAAAAAATGTTTGGGTTTTTGCCAAGATAAACCGCCGCCCCGCCACCGCCATTTTTCCAGGCCACCCACAGCACACCACGGTGGCGACTTCCTCTCTCGAGGGCTTTTCCCTTGTCATATGGTGCAGCACCAGGGCCCGAGCCCCAAGCCCCCGGTCTTACAGGGAACCGAGTGCCCAACTATAGCCCCCGCCGAGACCTTCAACCCATGCCCCGGTCATGTGGGTGACTGGGGGCTCCGCCGGCCTCTGACCTTCAGCCCCTGGTCTGCCCAGGCGACCAGGGGCCCTATTTTTTTAGCCCCTGAGGGCTCTACATGGCTGAATCGAACATTTTTGGAGCACTTTCTCAGAAACGGGATATCTTGGGCAAACAGAGGTATTTTTTTGCAAACGAGATATCGTCAGAAATCTGTTTCGTGCTCTACGCAATGGTATAGGTGTAATTTTTTTATTTTTTCTTTTTGATGCCTTTTTCTGCCTCGGAAGTCAGATGTTGCCTTTTTCACTCTGGGACGCATATCTTTTCACTCGCTTATCCATTTTTCACGATTTTCGCGACGTCGGAAAGCTGGTTTTGACCTCTATGCAGATCTGAGGTCATTTCTAGAAAATGTGTAACTTATTTTAGGCATGCATTCATTTTTGTTTCGTGTGCTAGGTTTGCATTTTCGATTATGTTTCTATAATTTTGCATCATCTCCTTATGCAATCATTGGGTATTGTAATAAAGAACTAATATAAAGTTCCATTAAGGGGGGTTCTTGCATCCATATTTCATTTTGGTGACAACTCGCATGAGTTTGTCTAGTTTCCTGTTGTCTCCTTCTAGCTTCTTTCTTGCTTAGCTAGACACATCGTTGGTTTGTTTCAGTTCACACTTCACATTGGGATTTTATAGTTCTTAATCTGCATTGGTTTAGATCTTTCTCATTTGGAGGCCATGGTTTTATGGTTATTGTTCCAGAATCTTGATGGTACTCGTCCTATGGGCAGTTTTTAGTTTTAGTTTGGCATTGGCTTCGAGACACAACTTACAGATTTGTCATCATTATGGGTCCTTTCATCCTTCATCTACTATTTCTTACAGATTCCAGGGTTGATCCAGTATGTGAGTTTCCAGTGTTCCTTGGCATCGGGTCTGCTGTTGCATTTGTGATTCCGATTGGTATTTTGCAAACATAACTATCTTTCCTTGCTTGCCGGATTTGGGGTTCTAGTGTTGCTTCATCAGAGTTCTTCCAGTGCTTCTTCGCATCAGTTCATCTCTCTAAAGGGGGGGTTTTTCCCACTGGGTTTTCTCTCTCTTTACATTTGTACATGAGTACCTGATCAAGCCTTGTTGTCGGGACTCATATTTGCATAATAATCTGCTTCTCCCTAAGTTGCACTTATGGGGGGGTGTTAGTGTAATTAATATTTAATTACGCTTGCATAAGTTTACTTAGGCTTTATTTAATTCCTAAGTTTTAAGCTTTCATCTTTATCTTATCGAGCTATCTTGTTGCTCAAGATAAGATTAGGTTTAGGTATCTTTGCTTTTATAAAGAAAATTATCTCTTGTAATTATTTGTCTTTTCGAATATATCAAATTGCATGTTTTTATGCAAAGCTTCTGCTTTTTCGTTTTTCCTCTTCTGTGGAAGGTCTATTTTGGTTTGCAATCAGATCTTGGTTTTCTAACAGTTTCATCCTCCTTTCATTGTTGACCATTGATTGATCTTTTCAATTTGAGCCCTTATTTTTTCATTTGATCTCCTATAAATAGATCACTATTTGGAGAGAAATGGATCCACCTTTTCAGAGTAAAGTTATGTTTCTAAAATTCATACTCAATTACACCCATATTTCATATTTGATAGCATTTTAGATTAAAGCTTTATCCATTTATCTTAAGCATCCACTAATGGCTTCCATGGTAACTTAGTTTGCATCCATTTTAGCATAATTTTAATCAATGAATTATATCTTTGAATTTTGTTTACACTTAGCATAGATTGCATCCATTTTATCTATCATCTTAGCATTAGCAACTCATCTTTATCATATTAATCTAGTTTCATATCATGTTTCACACACATCTCATCAGTTTCATCAATTTTCTTCAATAAAAATGATTGAAACAAACTCATATTATCCCAAGGATTGGGAAAGGGTCACCATTACACATCAATATGACACCACTCCCCCAATAGGATAAAATTTGAGGTCTTAGAATAGGGTTTTGTTATGCTTTCATGTTTATATCATGCTTGTTTAATGGCTTCCTAGTTTTGATGAATTTTGAATATCTTATTGGGATCATTGCTTAGGGAGTTAAATAGGCTTTGAATTCATTTGGATTTGGCTTATTTAGTTCACACTATGACATTGGTCACATTTTGGCGCTAGAAGGAGGGCAATACTAACCGAATTTGATGAATTTCTCTTTAGATTCCCGTGTTCTTGTGTTTTGTAGATACATCGACACTCTTGATGGATTCAACAATGCACCTGATATGTGTGACTATACAACAACGTACTTTGGTGAAATTCAGTGATGCATAATTAATTTTGTCACCACATATTTAATATAGCGATGCTAAATTATTTTTATTAACATCATGCTTTTCATTATAGCGACTCATGCATTTTATCGATGTAATTGATGTCACTGTTTTACTACATAATGACGCACGTGATTTCACCAGAGAAATGCACTTCCAATATGGGGACGCATTTGATAATTCAGCGACGTAATTGATTTCAACGATGCTTTTACTGGTAAACCAAAACAGGAAGCTAATTTTGACATGTGCTTTAATTTTTTTATTTCATGTGCTCTCTAACATGTCACTAACATCTGGCTTTTGTTTTTTAGGCTAACTGGTTTTGCAAATTTGAATACATTTGAAGTGAAGGAGCGTGTTATCATTTGACCATACATTGTAAAAGTGTTTTACACTTATGGGACAATTATAACCCATTATATGTTGCTTTACTTTATACATTAGGACCAACTAATCTTCCATTGGGTTTAAAATTAACGTTCAAAGTTGGTTAAAATTGGACCCACACATCCTCATTTTGCTATATCAGTTAAAATTGAACAAATCAAACACTTTCATTTGGTGCTTAAAATGAATTCATTGTACTTTTAAAGGTTAAAATGAATGAGTGCTTAATAATCTTATGTGTACTTGAAGTGCGTATCCACTCCCCTTGTGTTTCATGTGATCTTGGGTAAAGAGAAACACTCAAGTATACTTTATTTTTTGTAAATACTTGTAGTGCATATCCTCTTCCCTCGCGCCTTTTGGCACTCTTGGGTGATGAAAAGTATCTTGAGTTTCACATTTTGTTTTACCTTCAAAGGGTCTACTTCCTGATTTGTGAGAGGGAATGACCCAAGCAGTATTTTCATTGTGGTCTGTAATATAAATATTTGGTGTGACGAAATTCATTAACCACCTAGTGCGGATGTTATATACCGATGACAGTCTCCCTTAACATCTACAAGATACGTAAAAACCCTTACATTTTTCTAAGGGTTGGGAGGCCTCTTAATTAAGTGAATCGTTGCATGTATAAACACCAAGTTATCCCAAAAGCACTGATTAAGAACCCTTTTTTAGTAGTGGCCAACCAAGTTCATTTTCGAAGCATATTTTAAAGTAGTGCATTAGAAAATCACCATTCCTAGAATTTACTTACCATGTTCAGTTTTTGGTTGAGGCAATAAAGCAAATAGGGAAGGGACTCTTTTGCTTGGTGTGTCAAGATGGTACATTTCCTTGACATAGCCTATTTGTCCATTCCATCTTCACAAATTAATCATATCTTGGAGGGATGATGGTAAGCCTACTAAGAAATACATACCCACTTGAGCTAGGGATGTTATATTGCTTGTGAGTCAGTTTAATACTTTGCTTGGTTCCAAAATATCTCAAACATAAATCAACAAGTTTTCAAACTTCAAACCCTTTGGATTAAGTATGGGTACCTTTAAAAAGTCCTAAAATTGATGCTTGTCCTAAGGATTCTATCCTTAGTGGCTTCTAAGTATTTTGGTTTATATCTAAATCCACACTTTCCAAAGTTAACCTAGGGAACTATGGCCTTAGCTTCATGATTTTCACATAATAAACTTTGTGAAATGAAGGATGCTTTTGATATAGACATTTTAGTTTGAAAATTAACTAAGAATTTCTTGATGTGGTAATGAAACAATCCCACTTAAGCAAATATTAAATCAAATGAACACCCCAAATTGATGTATGTGCAAACTTTGACTCCCCAAAACAAGCAAATTGAGACAAGGAAATTGTTGCAAAATCATTGAGTTCTATTGTCAAAATCATTAAGTTCTATTTTACCAAAACATTTGAGTTCTTAGGGTATTATCAGTTTAGAGGTATAGCATGTTTCTCACTACCTTGGTCTTGCATTTAATAAAGGTTCATTCTAGGTTAATATTTTGGGTCAAACAAATTCATCCACCCTTCATCATACTTCACCTTTCACTTCACCAAACTTTATAAACTTTTGGACACGCCAACACTTTTGACGTAGACATCATCAAACCAATCCCCTAACTTAGCTATGTTGTGTGTGAAATAGATCATTTTCCATACACTTAGTTGAATTGGTTATCAAATCTTGTGGACTAGTTTATATTAAAGATCACAAGTCTGTGTTAAGGATTTACAAGTTCATTAACACCTTTGATCAAAACAATAAATATATTTGTCTAAAAGTGTTTCCCAAGATTTTAGAAAGATCATCCCCCATATCATTCACCATTTTCATCTCCCATTCACACCATTGGTCCAAAGTGACTTAGAGTGGCCCTTTTACCAAGATTTGAGTCAACTAGAGAGTTTAAACATTATGAATCTCAACATAACTCTCCCACGGGTGACCCACAATTTATGGTAACAACAAGATCACAACACAAGAGAACCATGGAACAAACCAAAGTCACATTCACCACAAGTGATACCAATCCACAAGAATTTGATCTAAGAAGTCATTCTACCCCCTCACAACAACCCCAAAATCCATTGGGACCATATGAGGTAGAAGACGTCACAAATAACCCATTTGGGCTTACTAAAGAAGAAATCCTTGAGTATAAACAAGAACGTCAAACCTTATAGAAAGTGGCTTCAATTCCCCCATATTTTTCCGCACAAACCTTGACACAAGGCTCGATTTCATCTATGATTCAATCAACTCCATCACTAGGGCCAAGTCAAACACAAACTCCTAGTCTTGCTAAGGACTTTGGGCACACTCTTCCTTTGGAAAGCAACACACTTGTGGGTACTTTAAAAACCAATCCTCCACAAACCACCACTTGGACACCTACATTTGGTGCCCCACTTCAATCTTCCACCACCATTCTAGAATACACTTTACATCCACACAAACCTCTTATATTCCATGATACCACGATGACCTCAACATTTCAAGTGCAACCATCTTCGTCCATCCCTATAAGTACCAAAAGTGTGCCCAACGTCACGCAAGGTAGTGTGGACCAAGCGTATCAAATAGACCAACAAGGGAAAGTTAACACCCTTACGCAAAATCAGCCCTTAATGCAACAAGGGACATCTTCATCTAACCATCCCATTGGTGCATCAATCCCTTTGATTGCACAAAATACATCCATCCCATCCATCACCAACCCAAATCAAAACAACAACTTGGTCACAAACCTCATCAACCAAGGTAATACCTTGGTCCTGTTGATGGGTGTTTTAGCACTTCTCAACACAGGTAATGCATAAGTGCATTACCTCTCTTGAAAGGTAGAAATTTCCAAACAAGTTACAAATCACTACCTCAAGGTTTCTCAGGTGTCAGGTCATGACAATGCTTGGAATGTCTTAGTTGGTTAATGTGATTTTTTGTTGGTAATCACAGGGAAGCCTTATGTATGTTAAGTTAGAGGGAGATTGGTTCTTTAAATGGAGTTATTAAGGTATTAGAGTTGGTGTACAATTGCTACAAGTTCAAAATAGCGGTCTAAACTTCACTTTCATCATCAGATTTGGCTTTACAATGATCCTAGAACTTTGCCTAAATTAATGTTTCAAAGAAAAGTCAAAAGGGAAGGGAAAGGAGGAAGTTCCTAGACTTGCAACTACCGATGAATAGTGACAATGGAGGATGCTATAGTGGACAACCTTCCTAAAACTAAGTTCCACTTAACCAAATCAACTAACAGTATCATGAAACTAGTGCTATCTTCTAAGGTCTACAGATTTTCAATTGTTCATTCACTATAAAGTATGAATAAAAGATGAAATTTAAGTTCAACAATCAATTTTATGTTCATACTAGCTTTACATGCTATTTATCATCAATAAATAACAAAAAGCATGAAAAAGGAAGGGCATCAACACAACATAATTCTTCAACATCAATGAACAAAATTAACTAATCTACTAAAGCATGTAAAACAAATAGAGCAACAAAGTAAATCTACTCAAATCTACTAACTATTAGGAGAAGAATCATGAAACATGAAGGAAACTAGAGAATCCACCAAAATCAATGAATTTCTAGTAGAATTTCAGTAGCATGTCTTTACAACAACTCAACTCTCTCTTTGAAAATGAGAGGAGACCCCCTATTTATAGTTTTCAAAAAGAAAAATGAATGGCCAAGATTTAATCTCATTGTGTGGTAGGGATTCACTACAAATTAGGGTTTCACATACCCCCAATATTTTACAATTTTAAAATACATTTCTTGTCTTCTAGCCTATTTTTTCATCTAGTGATTGGTACTATAGCACTCTTGTCTTCTAGCTGATTTCCCTTTTGCTACAGTTTCATAGTGAGAAACTCATCATCAATGACTGGCTTTCCTTCATTCTTCTTCATAGTGGCGTACCCCACAAACCTGTCGATCAACGCCTGAAGTTTATTCCACTCCATTATATCTAATTGAAGCACTTAGAAGCTCAAATTTCTGGATCTACTAGTAATCAGCTCCCAATCCTTTGAGAACTTCGATTCATTCTTGATTACTTGCTCCGACTGGGTGAAAGCTCGAGCGGCAAAATCCATAAAATCCGATGTTAGTAAATCTGTAGCCCCATTCTCCATCTTCTTATGGAAATACGACCTTATCTTCTCAGTGTCTAGCTCGACAATAGGCATGTCATAATCCATCATGAGCTTTAAATATTCTTCACAGGCTACCCGATGTTCCTTGACCCAATACGGGTCGGGTTCCACTTCTGGAGCACCCGCTCCAAGACTTCTCTTCTATGAACTAGGCCTAGTTTCCATGTCTCAACAAGCCAATGGTCATCCTTTGCCAATGCCAACTCCTTTTCCCAAGTTTTCTTAGGCATCTTGAGGATAGCCTCAAGTTTAGGGTACATAATCTTGTACAATTTTGAGAAGTCGGTGCAAAATTTCTCCATGCCTTCGAGCTGCTTTTGCACCTCCCAAAACTTGTTTGTTGTTCAGACGGTGTGGCCAATGCCCATATCACCGTTGTAAAGTACTCACCGGAACCAATCTTCAATGGCCTTAGTCCAGTTTTTTCTCCTTTCAAGCTTGCTTATGTGTTCCTTGGACAACAACAGTAGCAGAGCCGACGACGTCGTTGGTAGTTCTTCAGTAGAGAACCACTGTTGTATATAGGTGGTAAGATCTGCCACTTGTGCCTTCAACTCCTCCTTGGAGGATTGGTCCTTGTTCATTTGATGCACAATAATGGTGACCGACCCCTAGAGATGATCAATCTTTTGCTCTCTAGTGGTTGCGCCTAGGTCAATGGTGGAGATATTGTAGCTAACTCCTTCTCCCTTGTTTATTACCAAAGTAGCAATTTATACTGTCCTTGATCCCGATGCATCCATCGTGATATGGGATCAGACCCTTGACTTCTTTTCTTTCTTTGCTCCTATCTGCGCTCATGCTAGGATGGCCTCCAGCCTTTCTTTAGGATCCATGAGATTAGGGGTCTTCTTCTGTAGTTGTTTCTCGAGCCACTCGGGCATCTGAGATCCCTCCTTTGGTGATTCATGATCACCTTCCTCTCTTTGGGTATGTTGGATATGTTGCCTAAATTTTCACCCTTTGGCTCAATCGGCAAGGAAAATTGTGTTTAACAGGTTCGAGAAGGCCAAATGGAGCATTCGGCCTAGGGCAAAGGTCATGAATCTGATGCTAGGTCACTGGGAGCTCAGTTGGGAAGCCTGCCTTGTTCAGGTTCGACATGAAAATCTTCTAAGGACAGAGTCACCAAGACCCCAGGAGTGTCATGGCGAGTGGGGTTTGCATATGGTCCCTATGGCAAGACATCGGATAGAGTCTCGGCGATAAAAGGTTTTCAGTTCGGCGGAGGTTCTTTTCTTCGGCCAAGGTCTCGGCGAATGCATTGGGTCTCGCCGACAAAACAACGCAAGATCCTTTCGGCATATGTGTGCGGGTTTCGGAAAGAGGTCTCACTGAAGCCACAGGGTCTCCTTGATAATCAAAAGGAAGCATGTTTCAGGACAAGTCTGGCCAACAAAAAGTCTCCCCGACACAAAGGAAAGAGGGCCCTCGGTATGACTAAGGGATCTCGCTGAGATGTCTCAGCGATTACACAAAGTCCCCCCGAAATGAAATGGAGCTCGACAAGATTCAAAGGGCTCGATATAGAGTCTCAGCGAATGAAGACGGTCTTGTCGATCGAAAGGAGGCCCCACCAAAACATGAAAGGGCTCGCCAATAGTTGAAGATGTCACCCGGAGGTCCTGCCGACAACAGGAGGTCTTGGCGACATACAAGGTGTTATCGGCAAGAGTCTTACCAAAGAGGTAGAGTCACAACAGGACGAAATGCTCTCGACATAGGTTGAAGCCTTCGGCAGGATGTCTTACTGAAGTGTGAGTGTCTTAGCGACAAGAGCAGATATCGGTATGACAAGAGACGCTCGGTATGAAGTCTGGCTGACAGGCCAATGTCTCCCCGATAACGAAGGGACTCACTAGATGTCTTACCGACCGAAAGGAGCTCGCTATGAGTTGAGGCCATCGGGATGAGGTCTTGCCGACTCGGTAAGGTCTCACCGAAAGCTGAAGGAACTCGAGCCCGGAGGAGAAGAGTAAGCTCAGGGTAAATGAAATGAGTTTTCCATGAGCTCTCGCCGACTGTTCTATGATATGCCGATAGCTGCAGACACCTAATCGCATCGACAAGACACTTTTTGTGTCTCACCGAGATGTAATTCTTTTCAAAGGACTTTTGACCAGTTGTAGAGCCCGCGTAGAAAGCACTCAACCAATTAGAGAGATCTGAAGGTAAATCATGGAAGTCTAAAGAACATCAACTGGACGAAGGGTGACGTGTATCTGTTCTGAACTAAGGGCATTGAAGGCGGATCGACTGAAGAGGTTTAGGGCGGACACGATGGATCAAATAAATGTGGTAGCTGCGAAATATCAGAGGGCTTCTATGAGGGTAACTCTTCACCGATACACACAATAGGGACACGTAGGCTTCAACATTGATTTCAATCAAAGGTTCTGAGGATAGATCTTTTTGAGCTCCGATATTTTGTAAGGCCTAAGGGGCCGACACATTTTGATATATAAGGCTTTTTTGCCTTTTTGTAGATAGTTTGGGTAATGCATCCAGAAGAGTTAGTGATTTTTAGCTATCCTTCCTCAACTGATGTATATTTTGTAACTCAAATCAGAATCTGGAATGCAATGCAGAGTTTACCTTGGAAGCTAGTGTTCATGTTTGTACTGTTCTCATTTCTGTATCTTTCTTTTGATTATGCAAGTCTTTAACTATGTTTTATAAATTCTACACTTATATCTTAGAGCTATGAAATTAATCTTTCCTTCCTGAGATGTGTATGTAGATCGAACCTATTAAGATTGATGCATAAGTCTAGAAGAAGTTGTGTTGAGCACATGAAACATTTATAGTTAGGTTTCCCAGTGTATGTTTATCATGTTTTCTTTTCAGAATTCCTCATCATTTCAGTGTATCACCTTAGATTTAAATCTTTATTTTATGCATTCCTTCTTCCTTTTTCCCCACAAGAATCAGTAGTTAGGTGACACCAAAGGAATCCGGCCTTCTTTGGAGGTTCATTTCAACTATAGGTGACCCACAGCCTTGAAATGATCCCATGTTGCTCTAGAAAGCTTAGTTTTTACAACTTTGCATAGGGTGCATTTCTAGGTGACAACAGGATCTCCCTTTCTTCATGGCCAGAGTTTGCTGCTCTATTTTATATTTTTCTTCTTCATCTGAGTCATGGATGAATATGGTTCTTCCTTCGAGCATCCTCGTAGTAGTTATATTTTCTTTGGGGTTTTCCTCCCCTTCAGGTGCTCGTTCTTCTTCTTGCCCAAGATCTGCATGGTGCTCTGCCTCTGGGATTATTTTAATTTCAGCCTCTTCTTCAGGCTTGTCTTCTTCTTTAGCTTCATCTTCTCTCTTCTCCTCATCTTCCTTCTCGAGAGGTACTTCTTCTTCTCGGTGGAGGCCTTCATCTTGTTCTTTTGTTGGAGGCTTGGTAGATACCTCCATGTCTTCATTTGTTTCTTTCCTTTCCTTAGAATATTTCCCCTCAACTTCCTCTTTGATGTCCTTGAGTTGTTTGGACAACTCCTCCTCGAGTTCTTGGTCAAAATATTCCACTATATACTTGGCATCGAGGTCATCAACATATTTCTCTGAGGATTGTGACCCTTCTTTTTAAGTACTACCTCATCAATGACCAAGTGTTG
This sequence comes from Sequoia sempervirens, assembly GCA_007258455.2. Classification (NCBI taxonomy): domain Eukaryota; kingdom Viridiplantae; phylum Streptophyta; class Pinopsida; order Cupressales; family Cupressaceae; genus Sequoia; species Sequoia sempervirens. The sequence continues at coordinate 15,979,783 of VDFB02000010.1, read as the reverse complement.
ATACTCTGGGTGCTCATGGTAGTCATCCTTGAATGGATCCTTAGATTCATCATCTCCTCCTTTGGTTGCCTCCCTCTGTTGTATCTCCATATCTTCCAAGATCTACATGGTCATCTTCATTTTGGGTGGTTGTGTCAAAGGAGGGACAAGGATACTAACAACAGTTTGAGCTAGAGCAGCCTCTATTGCAGGGTTCATCAATACTCCAGAGAGCTCATAGGTATATTCTACATGTGCCAGGCAAAGGCCTCCAAGAGAACAAGGGTAGGCATTGTCATTGTGGATCCTAAAGGAATTGTAGTTGATGGAGACATTAAGGAGGATGAGAGTGGGGAAGTTGTTGCAGAGGAGGAATATCTCACCATAATGGGTGTAGTAGGTGAGGTGGAGGCAAGGCGAACCGAGATGTCCACCACAGGAAAAGAGGAAGCAAGCAATGCTTGAGATGCTGGTGGAGGAGTGATAGCAGTGGTAGCGGTGGTGGCAACAAGAATAGAGGTGGCAGGTGGAGACTTTGGTTGCTCTGCCTCTTCCTCTTCTCCTTTGTGCAATGGATCCTCTTGAATTGTGGGCATCTTAGAGAATCCACCTGATTTCTTTTCTTTCTTTAAAGGCTCACCCTCTGAAGCCTTCCTTGAATATACCTTATGCTTTGGTTGGCACTCTGATACTTCCTTTCTTTTCCTTGACCTGGTGGTTGGAGGAGATTTAGGAGCATCTTTGGTCGGGGCAGTAGCAGTCCCATTGTCTTTTTTTCTCTCAAGCTCATCTTCAAGCTCACCATATGTTAATGTAGCCCCTTGGATCTTTAGCTAAGCGATTTGTGCATCAATCCACTGTCTTGTTCTATGCTCCACTAGTTTTTTTAGAATGTTGAGGTCATTGACCTCTTCCTCATCCCAGTCAATTAGGGGCAATGGTAGGCTGGCTACAACATCAAACCTTGCATCTATAACAATGTTCTCATCCTCCATAATTTGGTTTGGGATTGGGAATGATTTGATTGTCTTGATGAAGTAGGAAGTCATATTCATATAGTGTCTCATGTGTACCTCCTTGTCGTCCCTACAATTGGCCCAAAAATCTTCAACGTTATGCAAGTGGGCATATTCTCTTCCGACCATCTTCTTTAACTTGCCATATGGATCTGTTCTTGGTCGAGGAGTGTGGAGGCCTAGGTTGTATTCAATAATTTCCTTTTTAGAACACTCTAGACATTGGGATGTAGGAAGAGCATACATGCCCTGGCTAAAGGTGAGAGGATAGCGGATACCTAGCCTGTGTTTGTCGCTTAGGAGTGTATGTGCATGTTGTAATTCCTTGGAGACTTCCAACAAAATCAGTTGGTCATTTGGATATTGGGGTAGCTTATATGGCCTCTCAGAGAATCCCTCGGTTCAGATGTAGGTGAATTTAGGAAACTAGATAAACAAGAATCCGAACTAGTGGATGAATGCACATGCATTATGTGTGACTCTCCTCTTGAAGTCTCCTCTGAGAAGTCTGATGATGTGCCCAATAAAGGCATCATTTACCCGACAGTAGTCCTTAAAATTTCGGTATTGGAGCTACAAATGTTTGTCATATACTTTTAGTTCTCTCCCTGGGTTGGCCTATATGCCAAAAATAGACCTCTGTATGGAAAGGGATCAACCAGAAGATAAACCAAGTAGGAGGTCATGTAAAATTGAGAGGTCTTCTTGACTGCTACAAACTACTCACAAGCAGTTGTTGATCATTCCTGCCTGGTGGAACTTCATTTTCTCTTGATGATTTCTTCTATAAAGTAGAACATCCAATCTTGGAAGTATGCCACAGTTGGGATGCCCATGACTCTACTTAGCAAGGTTACCAAATCATGGTAGTCCTCATGGAAATCACTCTCGAACAATTCTCGGCATACCTTGTTCGCACTACCCCTCTTCTCTTTCAATTATTATTGATTAATCAACTTCTTACATCTAAGAGGGTCAGCCTTCTATGTGCTTTTTATGTATTCCTTCTTTTTTTCCTCCATTGGATCAAAGGTGGGGATGTGGAAGGTTTTCCCTATGGACCTAGTGGATAGGTCGGCCAATACCTTTCCATCATGGTCAACAATTCTTTTGTTCTTCTCTTGATAGGATTATCTGCAAACCATCACCAACTCTGGAACCATAAGATTAGGCAGAAAACTAGCTTCCTTTTTCCAATCCATTTTCCTAATTCTCTTTGCATTTTCCATAGTGGGGTTGGTAATGAACCTCTGTCTGAATTCATCAATGTCAACTTGGCCTAGGTTGGTATTTGTAACAATATCCCACATAGATGTGACTTTAGAAGTGATTTCCACCCCATGGAACTGGAATTTCATCTGGTCCTTATCTTCTTTTCCTCTCAGAACTTTAGTAGATTTCTTCCTCGTTTCTTTCTCTGTGAACGCCCTCGATGGTTCTACAGTTGATTTCATAAATCCTGCAAGCAAAGGAACAGTAAGCATATTCATGTATAAAACAAGGGGAGTGTTAGCAAATTCTTGCAAAATAGATGTTAGGTTGAGTAATCCATCCTTTAAAGATCATAACATCCATTTCAAAGGAGGCGACAGACGAACGACATAGAGGGCATGACAACCCGCATGCAGCCACCCGCATCAATATTTCCACACAATAATGGGGGCCACCAATGTGTTAGATCATTTGAACATGCAAGGTCATTATTCATGAGGTCTTGGAAATGCCAGCTCAATCATTTGGCACGCGGGTCCAGAGGTTGTGGGAGTAGGTGGTGTCTCAGCCGTAAGGAGCTCTGTTGTTTGGAATGGCGCTGGCAAGGTGGAATCCTGCGATGCGGGACTCACAGTTAGGGAGGGTGACATCCTTCCATCTTCAAAGTTCAAGTCACTCAATATGATTGGGCGGGGACCCGCAGGATGCTGTTAGGTGGCAGCCGCTTGGAGACGGCAAAGACAGGACACCGACGCGCAAGTAGCGATCAACACCATCAAGCCCACAAAAGGCATCGACATGAATTGTCTATTCAGAGTTGGATAGACAGCAATAGAGGGGTTGGGTTTTGCACAACAGGTGGTAGGCTCGACTCAGCCATTTGAAACAACAAAAATGGGATGGCGGCTTGTAGGCGGCCACCCACAATAAATTGCTCACCTGCAACTTAGTGATTTCAGTAAAGGCTGGGGGAAAAGTTGGCGTCAGGGCCAGTACAGCAGAAGGATGAGGGTCATTGGTTGTTTGGAATGGCGGACATATGGCAATGGTTACTCGCAACAAAGGGTCCACAAACAACAAACTTAGTTATTTTCGTTTTCATGACCCAAATGGTCGTAGATGATGCGGAGTACGCAAGGCAGACGGATGGGACACCACGGTCATTTGAAATGGCGGATGCCTGGTGGCAGTCCGCGGTTGGAATTCTGCAAAGACCAACCTGTAAAGGGTTCATACTTAGGCGTTCAGGCATGCAAGATGGTGAAAGAGACGAGGGGTCCGCAACTCGAAATGACATAAGAGTTTCACCATTTAGGATAGTCATGGAAACGATGACAAAAATCAACGGAAACCCACATCAAATGGCCCACAAAAGGAGGCTTAGTGCTTTGCTGGGTGACAGATAGGGGTCCCACAGAGCTCGCATGCCGAAAGGCTGGAGTTAGGTAGTCATGCGAAATGACGATTGAAAGGGAGCCATTCACGTGCGGAAACCCGCACTCACGAACGAGGCCGAGAGGATTTCCTCTTCACTTGGGATTTTAATTTGGTTTACTGATGACAGCGAGGAGGTGGCGTCCACTCGCATGAACGGGTTTGCCAAGGGTGATGGCCGCAATTTAAAGTTTGTCATTTGGAGAGCTAAGGTAATGACGACGAAGGACTTGCAGGCCGCAAGGGCTCGATGGCCCTGGTCAAGAATAACAGCCGTGGTGTTAGGTTTTGCATGGCCCCCAACGAGTTGATTTTTAAAGAATTTTCAATTTTTAGAACATGGGTTTTGCACAAAATTTTACGTTCTAACTAGTTTCAAGGTTTTATCTTCAATATTTTTAAAAGCTTTACAAAAATTAACGAAAATCACATGACTGGGCGGTGGCAAAAAACCTACCTAGATACCCCGCAAGAACTCGTGAAGAAATTGAAGGCAGTGATGTTCAAATGACAACAAGATCTCTTAGGCACGGAGGCGACGAAAGTAGGAGGAGCTCTGACAAGGTCAACAAGAATGTTAGTGAAATGCCTTGTCAAATTTTCTATTTATAGGATTTTTACCATTAAATGCTTGCATTAAACTCTAGTACAACAGCTGGCGTGGTTGGTGGACGCGAATTTCGAAACGACCAGCGGCAGGCGGTACCCAGATGTTTGCCATTTGACAGGTCGATGAAAGAAACAACAATGGAGGCCGTGGAACCCGTAGAGTGAGTCGACGTGTTGACTCAGCCACCACATAAATGGCGAAGGTAGGACAGAATTTTTCCAAGGGCAACCCGCATGGGAAGACCCGCAATGGGCAAAGGTCGCCAATTTTGAGGATTTGAGGAAACCTACCAAAGGAACTCTGCAAAGGTAGAAGACTTGAAAATATCATGGGTGGTGAAACTTGGTCAACTCAAGATGATAACTTTAGGACTTATTGACCACTTAGGACTCAAAATAGGGGGCACACAAAATGAGGTGAAAGAAAAAATGACCTGACGAAAGCAAAAGAGAGGGTCCCATTCCGAACGGGGTGTGTGTGTTATAGGCACAATAGGTCCCACCTCAAATACAACAAGGGAAACCCCTACACAATGGTCAAGGGAAACCTTTCAATCAATTTCAAGGTCCTAATGTTCCATTGCCATCACAATAGCAAATGGCACCATCATCATCTTTACCATTGGTTCCCCATGTCATGCAATATCAAATGGGACCTCAAAATTACATTCCTCCATCCCAATCCACCATTTTACAAGGAATGTTAAACCAAGGCAACCCCCAACCTCTTTTCATGAACCTACAACCCACTCAAACCATAAACACCCAAAACCCCATCATAGATGTCCCAACGACAAAATTATCCTACATTGCAAGCACATGCTTTAGCTTTGTAACAAGCCTTACAACAACAAGTCCAACAACAAGCCCTAGTGGCCTAACAACAATAGCAAGCCCAACAACAAGCCCTAGTGGCTCAACAACAACAAGCAACATTAGTCGCACAACAACAAAAACAAGTGAAACAAGCAACCCTAGTGGACCAACAACAATAACAAGCCCAAAAATAGGCCCTAGTGGTCCAACAACAACAACAAGAAGCCCAACAACAAGCATTTCTAGTCCAATAGTACGCCCAACAATAGTAAGTGCTTACACAACAACAACAACAACAACCAGGTTTATACTATATTAACCCTCAACAAAACATCGTCAATTCAAACACGTTAGGAGCATATACACCTCTACTACCATCACCTTCACAGTATAAAACTTCACCCTACACACCATACAACACCTCATCATATCAAAATCCCAATTACAATTCATCTGCCATCCCACAATACACACCTTATGCTCCTCCATCAAACCCACAAGACAATATGGAATCATAACTCAAGGTGCTAATGCAGCAAATGCAGGCCATTCAAATGGGAAAAACAAAGAAACCCCATACACAAAAAAACTTGTGTCCATACCCATTTGATAGAAACATCACAATGATGCCTTTTCCTCCAGGTTTTTAGGTCACTAAATTTGATAAATACAAAGGAAGAGGAAATCCAGTGGATCACATTAAAGAATTCAACATCATGTGTATGGAAGTTTCCTACAATGATTCCTACTTGATGTGCCTCTTTCCACAAAGCTTGAGAAGCCCAAATATTGATTGGTTTTCATAGTTTCCTCCAAGCATCAAAACCTTCCAAGAAATCATTAATGGATTCATAGATCACTTCTCCTTCAATCTTGACATGGATGTTAGCTTAAAGGAGTTATACACACTCAAGAAAAACAAAGGAGAATCCTTCACTAATTTATTGCAAAGGTGGAGACAAAGAGCTACTAAGAGCAAGTGACCCATTCCTGACAAACGAGTGGGGATTATCATAGCAAATGTTGATCTATATTTATCCTTCCACTTAAAGATGCAATGTATCACCACTTATGATGAGCTTGTCCCTAGGGCCCTTAACATCGAGAGAGCCCTAATCTCATAGGGAAATACCCAAGCATATAAAGACAACTGCCCATCTACTAGTTCAAATGACAAGCCCTGCGTCTGGGCTAAGAACAAGAACGTGACAAATGATGGTGTTGTTGATGTTGAAGTGGTCATTAGTGCTCCTAGGAAAAACACAAATCAGCCAACCAACGTCCAACCAATTATGCAACAAACCTCACCATCACCACAAAATAATTAGGTCAATAACACCGAAACTCAACAAAGATGAACTCCCAATAGGAATAACTACCCAAAACGCAAATACACACTATTGGGGGAACCTATTGAAACTATCATGAAGAAATTGGTAGAATCAAACTTGATAACGTTTCCTAATTTCCAAAACTACGAAGAACTATAGGATAAACCACCTTGGTATAATGAAAATGATCTTTGTGACTTTCACAAAATCAAAAGACACAAAACATCAAACTACATGAAGCTCAAGAATACTATCCAAGATCTTATAAAAAATGGACATATTTGTTGATGTACCAACCGGTAAGCAGAACCTTTAGATATACAAGAATCCTATGTCTAATCACAATAAAGGGAATGACAATGGAAAAGGAAAGAATTGCAATAACATGCAACATGTCTATACCAATGTGGTCGCCTCTTGTGACAATGTCGTAATAGTCATTACCATCAAAGGACCTAGTGTGGAGTGTGGAATCACCACACGATGTGGCAAGGTTACCATCCAATGAGCCTCATCTCAACCTAGGGCACAACCTACATTTCCAAAATCTAACCCTAGCAACTACAATCTCCTAAATTAGCTAAAGAAGACTCCCTCACAAATCTCTATTCTTGAACTATTGAGGCTATCCCCCACACATAGGGAGATATTAGAAAAGTATTTTTCCGCTTCTCCATTCATGAGAATATTGATACAAAGCAGTTTGAAGCTATGGTAGGGAATATCACTACCCCTCATCTTCTCACCTTTTCAGAACAAGACCTACCAACGTAGCCATCTCACAATTGCACCTTACATCTTGAGGTCATTATTCATAAGAATAAGGTTAAAAGAGTCTTAGTAGATGGAAGGGTTGGTCTAAACATTTGCACCTTTAAGTTGGTAAATAAATTGGGTTATTCAGAGGAATCTATTAAGAAAACAAAGAGTACAACCATAAGGGCATATGATGATCAAGAAAGATTGTCGCAAGGAATCATCATACTACCTATCCAAGTGGGACCTGCCATTACTGAGACTACATGCCAAGTACTAGACTTTGATCTACCCTACAACATCCTGCTTGGTTGACCATGGACTCATGCCATGCAAGCAGTAGCTTCCACATACCACTAGTGCATCAAGTTTCCTTTTGAGGACAAGGATGTTACTATCGATGGAGATCTTGAGCCTTTCTACTATTGCAAGAACCTCGAGGCTAAGTTCTACAAGATCCCACAAATACCCAAGAATGATGAAGGCCCTACATCCCCATCCTCACTTGTTGAGCCATCTACCCTTTCCTCTACCTAACAAACTAAAACACCCTTTGTGAAAAATATTCCAGAAATCAAGGTAGTTATCAAGGATGATGGTTGTGTAGATTATAAACTAAAGGACACTTTTGTGTTGGGTGAGTTACCTCTTTCTCCCAAATCTCATGGACAACTCATACCTATTGACAAACTGAATGAAACATTAGAGCTTGCATCTACCACCTTCACCAAATGGGGGGACTTGAACAAAGAGGATGTCAATGAGGAAGACATATCTAAATTTATATATCAAGATGAATGACCCACACCCATTCTTCCCATGGAAGATGATAATAAAGGTCTACAGTTAATGAAGGGATGGGGATACAACAAGAATGAAAAGTTGGGACAAAATGATAATGGTTTGTTTAAACCCATCATTCCCGAGAGATGCCCAAAGAATCTTGGATTAGGGTGTACTACTAGTAGGGTGCACATTCTTGGCCAAGGTATGTCTGGTAAGAAGGTTGAGGCTTCCTCTTGGTTATCAACATCACGTATCCTACCCTAGATGACTTCCCCCTCGACATTGTAGACTTATTTGAATGTAGCTCTCTCTTTATGATATCCACAACATCTTTCACCTCAAATGACCAAACCACTGAATTAATCCTAGTATACCCCTAACTCATCGACTGGGACCAATAAGGACCATCGATTCTAGATATATTAAAAAATGATGAAGCAATCTCAGAATTCATGGGACTCCGCGACAACCTACCATGTGGGGATCACAAAGCGAGATTTGATATAGAGCTAGACACACATGCGTACTATGGGGAGATGATTGAATCCTTCAGTTGCAAAATTGATGACATGAGAATAACATGTAGATCTTTAAGTGAAAACCGCATTATGGCACTTTCAAATCCTAAAATAGTAAAAATAAAGGACGTATCCGAGGGTGAAAACCTCTCTGAGGCACCCAAGGATGAGGGATTCAATCTCCCCCTTAGTGCAATACATCCAGAAAAATTAGCAGTGCTAGTAGAGAAGGCTACTCCAGTGAATGTAGGAACAAAAGAAGCACCCAAGACAACTTTCTATGTCAAATCCTTGTTGGATGAAGAACAAAAAAACTTAGCAACATTCTTGAAAGAGAGAAGAGTAACCTTCGCATGGTCATACAAAGATATGATTGGGATCGATCTAGAAGTGGTTGTGCATCATTTAGCAGTCTATCCTGAAGCTAAACCATTCAAACAAAAATCGAGAAAAATGCATCCTCAAATTACATTACCGGTTAAACTGGAGTTGCAAAATCTCCTTGACGTTAGATTTATCCAACCAGTTGATTATCCTAAGTGGGTTTTCAACCTGGTACCAGTTTCCAAACCCATTGGGGGCATGAGAATATGCACAAATTTCAGGGATTTGAGCAAATCATGTCCAAAGGACTATTTCTCTCTTCCCAACATCGACATCATTGTCGATTTAACAACAGGACATGAAATTCTATCACTCATGAATGGATTTTTTGGCTATAACCAAATCATGATCGACAAGGAGGATCAACATAAAACTACATTCACTTGTCCATGGGGTACATATTGTTGGAACATGATGTCATTTGGGCTAAAGAACATAGGAGCAACCTATCAAAGGGTGATGACCCTAATCTTTCTTGATATAATCCATGCAACACTTGAAGATTATGTGGATGATATTTTTGCCAAATCAAAGAAAAGGAATGAGTATAAGGTACGACTAAACCCAAAAAAGTGTGTCTTCGAGGTTAGATCGGGGAAGCTTCTTGGCTATATCATGTCACAAAGATGGATACATGTAGATTCAACAAAAGTGAAAGTAATCCTTGACATGGAACCACCACAAACATTAAAGCAAATGAGAGGGTTACAAGGAAGGTTACAATCCATTAGAAGATTCATAGCACAATTATCAGAAAAGATCCACCCTTTCTCGCATCTTCTTCATAAAGGAATAACTTATAAGTGGGATGAGAAATATGATAAATCCTTCCAAAGCCATTGATCTTATACATTTCAGCAACATCAACAACACTAGGTGCTCTTCTAGCCCAACATGATGAAATGAGAAAGGAAAGAGCCATCTATTACATCAGAAGGACCTTGGTAGGGTATGAAATGAATTATTCATCCATTGAGAAGGTATGCTTAGTAGTGGTATTTACATCACAAAATTTCAGACATTACATGCTTGCACACCAAATCAAGCTTATTTCTAAGACAACCCATTAAAATATCTGTTATCCAAAGCAACTCTTATTAGGCGAATGGCCAAATGGGTAATGATCTTGACTGAATTTGACATATAATATGTGGAGTGAAAGGCTATCAAAGGACAAGTTATTATAGACCAACTAGCCGAAGCACCCATTTATGCGAAGAATCCTTTGGTATATGAGTTTCTTGATGAATTAATGTTTCTCATCAATGCAACAAATCAATGGAAATTGTACTTTGATGGATCATATACTCAACATGGATCAGGGGTGAGCATTCTCTTTATCACCCCTCAAGGCGACTATATTCCAAATTCATATTGGTTGGCATTTCCATGTACCAATAATATTGTTGAGTGTGAAGCCCTAATAATAGGTTTAAGGGTAGTAGTCCAATGACAGATACAAGAGTTAAAATTCTATGGGGACTCACATCTAATTGTCAACCAAGTCAATGACGACTACCAAACCAAGGATGATAAACTCACTCCTTATAAGAAGATGGTAGAAATTCTTAAGGACTTATTCATTGATATAATTTTTGAGTAGATACCACAATGAACAACCGAGCATCATATGCCATGATGACAATTGGATCATTGTTAGACATGTCACACAATTTCCTTCAATGTGAATTCTTGGTAGAACAACTTCTCGTATCGACTTTTGAAATTCTTAAATTTGAATTCGTGTGTGTAATTGTTGGTTATGGTTCCCCATGGTATCACGATATATTCAACTATCTTAGTAGAGGTACCCTCCCATATGATATCACATCCAACCTTAAGAAAACCTTTGTTAAGAAGGAATCCCAATTTTTCATCTTAGGTGATATCTTATACTGTAGAAGCAGCAAGAGGACATTACTACGATGTCTTAACCAAGAGGAAGCCTTGGCCGCCTTAACAAAAGTACATGAGGGAATTTGTGGTTCCCATTCTAGTGGAATATCCTTATCAAGGAAAATGTTGAGGATGGGGTACTATTGAACAACCATGGAAAGAGAATCTCATCGGTATGTGCAAAAGTGTGTCCAGTGCCAACACCATGGAGATCTTATCCATGCTCCAGCTTAGGAGTTACAACTGATGGTCACACCTTTGCCTTTCTCACAGTGGGGGCTTGACCTCATAGGAAATATTACCCCCACCTCATTGAATGGCCATAAATTCATCATCACGACTACTGAGTACTTTACCAAGTGGATCGAAGCCATTCCTATGACCTATATAATGGGGAAGAAAATCTCCAAGTTTATCCCAAATTACCTTATCTTTCATTATGGTGTTTCGCAAGCCCTTATCTTAGATAATAGAACACCCTTCAAAAATTAGGATCTAAGAGAGCTATTTCAACAATTTAACATCCAACATCAGTTCTCTACCCCGTATTACCCTCAGGGAAATAGTCAAGTTGAGGCTACAAAAAGGACCATTATGAAAATCCTAAAGAAAACAGTCAATGAAGTTGGCTATGACTAGTATCTGCAGTTAAATCTTGCCCTATGGGCTTATCAAACCAATATTTACACATCTACAGGTGCAACCCCTTTCTCCTTGGTCCACGAATTAGAAGCCATCCTACCTATTGAGGTTGAGCTTCCTTCACTGCAAGTGTCACTACAAAATCTGATCACTAATGAAGAATATAGGGTGTCTTAGTTGAATGAGTTAGAATTCTTGGATGAGCGTCGTCTTGATGCCTTAAATCATTTGCAAGCTTAACAGAATTGACTAAAATGTTCTTTTCAAGTAGGGGATCTTGTCCTAAAGTAGAATCAGAAAAAAATGTTCCAGATCAGGACAGTAAAGGAAAGTTTGAGCCTAATTGGGTGGGTTCGTTCTTTGTCACAACAAGCTATGGATCAGGAGTGTACCAACTATCAACGCTTGAAGGTGAACCCTTTCAGGAGCCAATCAATAGTCTATATCTCAAAAAGTTTTATGCCTAGGCTAAAAGGGTGTAAATCTCAAAAAATCAAAAAATGATAAAAATGATAAAAATCCAAAAAAATAAGAAGGATTGAAAATAGTAAAGAAAAAAATAATCCTCTAGTGAAAACCACTTTGGTGGTGCTTTGGGCAAGTACCTTGGTGAAAACTTGGCAAACAAGTGCCTTGCATAAATAAAGCACCTCCATCTATCTTTAGCTCTTTACCTTATCATTTTTTTCATTCATCCATTGCATCGTTCATCTCATTTGTTCCATCACCCATCTGCATTCATATCATAGCTTGATATTGTAAAGTATTGTATCCCCCTTTAGTACTACCTGGCACATTCCTAAGGTTGGTTTGTCCTACCTATATTGAGGTAGTCTATCACATCACGCTGGGGGCAATTTGTTATGTGTCAGGTTGGGTTTTTGTATATCTTAAGGTTATTCAAAATTTCTTTGAAAATCCCAAAAACATTCATAAAATCTCATCAAAATCCAAAAACACTTGCAAAATAAAAATCCAAAAACACTCAAAAAATGTAAAGTCAAAATTCCAAAACATCCAAAACTCATCAAAAATCCCTAAACATGTCAAAACATCAAAAATCCAAAAAAAAACCATGTCGAACTACGTTGTCTCTAAGCTTGAGCGTAGGAAAGGCCATCATTGATGTGCCCCCAAGACACTTTAGGTTAGTAGTCCATCATTATAAATTGATAATCCATCAACTATTCATATCTCATCAACAATAAGTCAAGTCAGTCGTACTATGTGGTCTCTATGTGTATAACGTAGGCAAGACTAATCTTTGATAAGCCCCTGGGCCCCTAGGATAGTCTTTTAGGTTAGGTTCTTGGTCGAAATATTAGAAAACCCCAAAACATTTGAAAACTTAGAAAAACAAAAAAACATTTGAAAATCAGAAAACCCTAAACAACCTCAAATAATCGGAAAACAAAACATCCACATAAACTTTCAAAAAGACCTAAACAACATCAAAACATTTTCAAAATACCAAAAACATTGAAATATTTCAAAAAATCCAAAACCATCCATCTCATTTCACTTTCACCCACAACAAGCCTTCATCCATAATAAATTTGTCGTCATATTCAACATTTGTGTTGTGTGGTCTCACAACACGCCCCAAGACTGATCTGTATACGGATCTAGACTAGATTGCGTTTGAATGCTCAAATAAAATCAACTTAGCGGAAGACTTAATACATTTATACATTAATGAAATTAAGCATTAAAAACTTCAAATGAGAAACAAAATTGAGAGAGAAGAAGATAAGAAGGTGCAAACAGAGTTTGATTACGGAGTTCGCCACAAATGTGACTACGTCTCCAGGTCAGCTCCAATAGAGTACGACCAATCTGATTAATCTCCAAAATCAAGTACAATGCACCAAGCCCTTTTCCTACAGGCACTTCGGCAACATAACAACGCTCCGTCGTACGGAAATGGCTCAAAAGAGATCTCCTTAGAACTCCTCTCGAATCACTTGTGTTTCTCTAACTTGAAAAGTCTGAAAATTCTCACTTAGCCTAACTCTCTCCCTTTCACCCCTTTTTTATACAAAAGTTTCACCCAATTTGGTGAAAACCATAAAATTTACCAAAATTCCCCATATCCCCTAAAAACCACTACATCTCCCAATTTTACACATTAAAATCTCTTAAAAATTATTTAAGTCCTTCAATAATATATTTCTCTCGGGCTTTTGTTGATTTTAGGAGATTACCTATAAAAAGTTGTTTGTTTTATAATTTTAAGGGAGTTGGTTTTAAAAATAAGGCATTCGGTTTTACAACATACAACAAAACAAACCGATGCCACCAATATGTCGAATGGACCCCATTGTCTAACGGTGGCATAATATTTTTGGAACCCGGGCATCGCAGGTTCAAATCCTGGTGGTTGATTTTGAACCTAAAAATCCCATCAGTTTCTTAACAAAAGAAACCGGCCTCCATTCATAGTGAAGCCCGTGGATATGGTGCAACGGCCAGGGGCTAAGTTCGGCGGAGATAGGTTGGGGGTTCAAATCCCCCAACAAAATTTTAACAAACAAAACAACATCCAACCTGCCAGAGGATGAAAGAGAGGCCATGTGGCATGCCGATGAGGTGCCACATGGCGAAGCCTGATTCGTCAATGAAGCTGACGTGGATGCCAACTAAAACGCTAACGTGTCCTGCCAACTGTGCTGTCGACTATACGCTGACTGTGTCGATGACTGTACGTACGGATGCCACGTATCGCTCTATGATTGGGTCTGTATAATGCTGATGTGGATGACATGTGTCAGATTCCGACTGGTCCACCTCACTATCCGTATAGTACGGAATGATGACGTGAGCATTCTATACGATCAAAAGTCAACATTCCTTGCACGAACTTTGACTGACGATATCTTGCACCTACGATGTCGGATTTTGACCAAACGAGTTGCATTGGAAAGCTGGCGATGAGCTCTTCGTGATGACGCCAACTTTGACAACTTTTGATGACATCATTTTTTTGCTTCCTGGACGCCCCCTGATCCCAGTTTGACCCAAGGTTTGACTGGCCATAACTTGCACAAACGGACTCCTTTTCGCTCCGTTCGAGTTGTGTTGGAATTAGGACGTCGAGCTCTTTCTGATGGTGCAGATTCTGGAGAGAATGAAGAAACTTCAATTTTCACTGAAAATATCCACTGGATCAAAGACTGAAAAGAATTGGGGACCCAAGTGAAAAAATGTGTAACTCTTATGGCAGGAGCTAGCAAAATTGGAAGATCATTGTCCAAGTGAAAGAAAAAATATTTGATAATAAAGTATTTCGTATTGTAAGTGTTTTGTACATTGGATACTGGGTACCAAAAACACGAAGAAGGAAAAAGGTAATGTAAAGTTTGAGTGGAAGGTTTCGGTCCGGTATGAAGGGTTCCAGTATAAAGCGTTCCGATATAGTGGAGTTCTGGTATAACTGAGTACCGGGTTGTAATGTAGATTGAAAATGTGAAATTTTAAATTTGTCTAATGATCCCGGTGCTCTGGTATTTGTATGAGGATTCATGATATGCTTTTAAAAGGCGTGTTAATTATGATATTTTTGTACTAACATTGGAATAATGGTTTTATTTACATGAGATGTTATAAATGTTCTTTTTAAAGGGTTTTAATGTGTGGAATTTGTGATTACAGGAGACATAAATTGTGATGCAAACGGGTATGGATGGTCAAAAAAATTATATTTGTGAACAAATATGATGGTATTTCTAGGTTCGATGATGCACTTAAGAGGCTCATGCTGGAATGGAGTTCGTTTCAAAGATGTGCCAGTTACTAGAATACTGGGATGATAGAGTTCAAGCATGTAGTAATAAAGTGTATCTATTCTAGGAGTGATTCATTCTTGGAATGTTCAAATCAAGGAACGTGAAATATAGGAGTTCAACTTCCACTTGATCGCTCTGTTATCACGGGAAGCTCCTATATATTTTCATTTGAGAAGATTTGTTTGACTTCAAAAGGAATCCTGACAAAGATGAAAAAGTAGAACCCGAAGAGCTTCAATGAGTAATTGGATTTGACTTCCATTGACTTCAATTGCAATTCTCCTATTGGTCACAATATTCCATGTGCCTTGATGAGATTGGTCCCTTGGATTTCCTCTCATGTATTTGTCTTATCCTATCTGAGCCTTGTGTTCTATAAAAGGCTAGTGGATCTTCATTTTTATTTTAAGTTCAAAATTTGTGGGTGTCTGAGGAGCATCAAAATTTTAAGTTTGGTTCTTTATTCTTGTTTTTTGAACCATTTCGGCATAAAACTTTGTATGCACGTAGAAATTAATTAATATCAAAGCTTATTAGATAGCTACCTATCTCAATATCTTTTGTAGCTAGTTTTGTTAGTTCGACCGAACAAGACTATATGTTGCACCGTTTAAGGGTGCGTACAGAACCTACTTAGTGTCCAGAAATGAAACCCTTCTCTTTAAAAGCTTGCACTGTTTTATATGTAGCTGTGAAGCAATCTGGTGAAGTATAAAATAGTTTGCTATATTTTAATTAATTATTTGGGGCATCCATGGAGAATAACTGGGAGAAACTTTTAATTTTTAGTATTTTTATACCTTTTTTTAGAATAGATGTTTAAAGATTTGAAAATGTTCCAAAAATTTAAATGAATGGAAAGAATTTTGTTCAAAATCCTTTGTTTTCCATATGATTGTTGAATGCTTAATGCTAAATCTACTTAAGTGATAGCAAAGAATTTGTGATATTCATGAAATATTATGGAAAATATTTTGGTTTCATGATGTTTGAACTCATTGTTTCAATTTGGAATGTATATCTAAAATATTCAAAGAATAACCATGGTCCCTTTGAGATTAACGACAATATCACATCATTACCCGAGAGCGACCCTAGTGCAACCATGACCTGTTTATCAGAGACTTGGGATTGAACGAAATCCAATCTTTGTCCTGTAATGCAGAATTTCCCCTTAGGTTGTCTTTGTTCCATATCTTTCAAGAAGGATAGGCTCTTTGCAGTCTTGTCTGTGAAGAATTTATTCGCCCTGTTTTCTGCGAGTAAAATCATCGTCAACAGGAATTGGTGCTAGAAGGAGGGCCTCTGTTAAATATTTTAGGTATCATTTCCTAGAATTTATAGAATTGTGTTTCAAAAACATTAGTTTTGAGTTTGGCAAGAAGCTTGTGAGTGAGAAAATTGAATGCAAGCTGGTTTTCATTATGGAAGTTGGAAAGCTTTGTAAAATCCTTAATTAGAAATTGCATATGATGAGTTTGTTTACTTTTGGAAGAGTCACCGAGTGTAGAATTCATGATACAACTGACCATGGTGAACTTGAGTGTGAAATTTTTTAACTAGGGTTTGTTTGGCCATAAATAGAGTGACTTCATTAACAGAGGAAGTTTTAACTACTAAAAGAAAAGGATCATTAACGAGAATTTTTTTTTGCCTTAGTGAAGTTGGAAATATTAAAAAATCAACCATTATACCAAAAAAGTTGGAAAATTGTGATTATTATAAAGAAAATACTAACGCTTTGTAGGGAAATAGGCAAGAATGTCAAGATCTAGAGATATTTCATCACAAACGAGGAAATGACATTGATGAGTCATCATTTCCTGTATACGTGGAAAACGTGGATAACAAGATGGAGCAAGAAAATCAAGTGGAAAACACGTGTATTGTGCTTCAAGTTAGAAATTCACCAACTATAAAAAAGAAACTTTCCTGATTTCATACAAGATACAAAATATCAAGTTTTTATTTTTTCTCTTTTTGATAGTAATATAAGTAGTGATATATCTTGGTCTAATCAAATGCAAAGTGAAAATAGGGCCGAAGATATGAAGAATTTCAGAAGAGAAGGAAGCAGAGAAATAAACGCAGTCATTCATGGAAATGGACCAGGGTTGGAAGAAGGTACAATATGGCTGCATCAAAACGAAATGTGTGCAATCGATCTCTAATGAGTTCGTTTTCATACATTTGAGCCAAATTTTGGGTAAGTACACTTTTGAATTCATGGTGTTTAAACGCAGAAAATTCAAGATAATCTATTGTTACAGTAGAATATTGAAAATTTTGATAAGAGAATTTAAAGACAAATCTGTTGTAATTCGTACTAAAACTGTAGAAGAAATAGCCGTAGAAATTGAAATAAATTGCTTTATTAGAGTTAATCTTTTGTTGTGTTAGAGTTAGGGTAGTTAGGGTTAGTTTTCTTTTTGTAGGGTTTTGTGCTTGTTTTGTTTTCTTTCCTCATTTTTGATTTTTCTTTTGTTCTTTTCTTTTGTCTGGCCTCTGCATTAGCAAATCCTGCTTAAATTTATCTTATGCATGAGAGTGAATTCAAACATTTTGCAAAATTGAAATGAGAAAGAGAAACAATAAAGCCATACATAGTAAAACATGCTTTAGAATGTACCAAAAGATATATACATGTGTATGTGTGTGTGTGTATCATATATATACATGAGATATTGGAAAATCCTCGTTCAAAAAATAAAAAAGGAGTTAAAAGAAGAGTGAGCAAAGTTGCAGACAATAGTAACCATTCAGTCGATGTGGGACGCCTCTTTCATCAGGGATAAATATCCTATGTAGGAAAGTTCCCAGTGAGTTTCAAAGTCTTGGATATGCATATCAGTAAGAAAGGGTCGAAGTGGAACCACTTCCCCGTGTTCCAAGAATCGAGGAATGTCCTCCATGGAGGGAATTCCAATGGTCGAATATGCGACAGCTAAAATGGTATCCAGATTCTCCAAGAATTCAGGTTTCACTATTAAGTTGGCAGTAGCACGAACGTCTTCAATAGGTAGCCTAATGTCCATAAGTGATGCTACAAAGTGAGAAGCAATGTCAGAGTAGAAATGAAAGTAGTGGATTGATGCAACATATCTTTCCCCAAGGACTAAGCATAAATTTGGCACAGTGAAACTGGAATTCCTAATGAAGAAGACCTTTTCAAGCCTTTGTGGTGTGCTACTTCCTAAGAAAACATTTTTTCTATGAGAACAACCTAAGCAAATTGGAGTATCCATGGCTAAGAAGAAAATGCAAGGACACAAAGCAGATTTACAAAAACTAAAACAAAAGGAAAAGAAAAGAGAAGTGTGGAGAATTCAAGAAGAAATGCACAAATTTATAGAGATTCATAAGGAAGTTGCGGTACATAGTTTCCTTGAGTAATTGTTTTTTTTGGAAACTGTAAGCGAGGTGGCAGTTGAACAATAATCTTCATAATTAAAGGTTAAATCAAATTAATTCTTTACACAATCTGGTGAAATAACTTCAAATTTGAGCAGTACGAAGATTGTGAATCAAGCAAGTTGAAGATTTTGAAATTAATAGTGGTCATTTCATATTGTTTAAAAAGAGTTGTACTAATTATGGAGGTGCTTATGTGTGCAGGATACACAGGAAAATGAAGTCGGCAAGGCAATACACGTCATCACTTGAGTTAGTTGAAGAGATAGTACATGCTGAGTAAGGCGTGCAAATTTAATATAGAATAATGTGATCGTGTTCCAAGGTAATCATGACATTTTTGATCCATTAATGAAGTGCAACACCATCAAGTCGAAATAGCTAGCAAAAATTTTAGTAGTTGCCATAAAATTTAATCGGAAGGGTGGTAACTAATGTTTCTAAATTTAGATTTAAATTTGGTAATTAAGTTGTCTATTGCTAAATTTTAATTTATGCATATTTTTTAACATATAGCGAGCTACAGTTAGTTGGGATTTGGCATAAATTAGTAAAATTTAGCTCGAAACACACACCTACAGGGAATCATTAAATGAGTTTTTGGGAAGTAGTGAATTGATGAAGGGATTTACATTGAATGAAAAATCAAAAAGTAACCTTTTCTACCACTATAATTCCCAACCTAAAAGTAGTGCTTCATTGCTTGCAAGTTGATAAATGAGTTGTCATTGAAATATCAAAAGTGAAAAATGAGCTATCATTGCTATATCTAAAAAAAAATGAAAAAAAGATATCAAATCTTTACGCTATCCAAATAACTCTACTGGGGCTATAGACGCCTACCGACAGTAGAGCTATGTTTGGGGGAATTAAAGAGATA
The DNA here is from genome assembly GCA_007258455.2 of Sequoia sempervirens. Taxonomy (NCBI): domain Eukaryota; kingdom Viridiplantae; phylum Streptophyta; class Pinopsida; order Cupressales; family Cupressaceae; genus Sequoia; species Sequoia sempervirens. The sequence continues at coordinate 15,960,328 of VDFB02000010.1, read as the reverse complement.
ACCTTGTCGGGGCTATGGACTCTTGACTGGCAGCAAGACTCTATCCATGGTTGGCTTTGGAGGATTACTATATTATGTAGTTCAATGTTAATGAACTGATTCTTTTTATTAAGTTTCAAAAACTAGAATTAATCAGAGCACACACAGATGTTTCCAGCAGATGTCATAATCTAGGTAAAGGTAGAAAGTTATAGTTTTAAAATATGTATAAGTTTTAATTTACAAGTGGTGATTTAATTTTAAGTTTGGCTTAAATTTGGTTTTATTGGTTGCAAGTTGTTGTGTGGTCTCACAACATGCCCCAAGACTGAAAAGACTTGGGGACCCAAGTGAAAAAAATTGTAACTCTTATGGCAGGAGCTAGCAAAATTGGAAGATCATCGAAAACACGAAGAAGGAAAAAGGTAATGTAAAGTTCGAGCTGAAGGTTTTGGTCCGGTATGAAGTGTTCCGGTATAGTGGAGTTCCGGTATAATCGAGGTCCAGGAAAGTAAGTGGGTAAAGCTGAATACTGGGTACCGAGTACTAGGTTGTAATGTAGATTGAAAATGTGAAATTTTAAATTTGTCTAATGATCCCGGTGATCCAGTATTTGTATGAGGATTCATGATATGCTTTTAAAAGGCTTGTTAATTATGATATTTTTGTACTAACATTGGAATAATGGTTTTATTTACATGAGATGTTATAAATACTTTTTTTAAGGGATTTAATGTGTGGAATTTGTGATTGTAGGAGACACATATTGTGATGCAAAGTTCGGGTATGGATGGTCATGCAAATTGTATTTGTGAATAAATCTAATGGTATTTCTAGGTTTGATGATGCACTTAAGAGGCTCATGATGGAATGGAGTTCGTTGCAAAGATGTACCAATTACCGAAAACCGTGATGTTGGAGTTCAAGTATGCAGTAATAAAGTGTATCTATTCCGGGAGTGATTCATTCCTAGAATGTTCAAATCGAGGAACTTGAAATATAGGAGTTTGACTTCCACCTGATCACTTCGTTATCACAAGAAGCTCCTATATATTTTTCATTTGAGCAAATTTTTTTTACTTCAAAAGGAATCCTAACAAAGATGAAAAAGTAGAATCGAAAGAGCTTCAATGAGTAATTGGAGTTGACTTCCATTGACTTCAATTGCAATTCTCCAATTGGTCACAATATTACACGTGCCTTGACAAGATTGGTCCCTTAGATTTCCTCTCATGTATTTGTCTTATCCTGTCTGAGCCTTGTGTTCTATAAAAGGCCAAAGGATCTTCATTTTTATTTTAAGTTTAGAATTTGTGGATGTTAGAGGAGCATAAAACTTTTAAGTTCTATTCTTTTTTTTCTGTTTTTTGAACCATTCTGGTGTAAAAATTTGTATGCACATAGACATTAATTAATATCAGAGCTTATTAGATAGCTACCTATCTCATTATCTTTTGTAGCTGGTTTTGTTAGTTTGATCGAACAAGACTGTATGCTACGTCATTTAAGGGTGCATACAGAACCTACTCGGTGTGCATAAATGAAACCCTTCTCTTTAAAAGCTTACACTGTTTTATATGTAGTTGTGAAGCAATTTGGTGAAGTATAAAGCGATTTGCTTTGTTTTAATTAATTCTTTGGGGCATCCATGGAGAATAACCAAGAGAAACTTTTAATTTTCAGTATTTTTTACTTTGTTTTAGAATAGATGTTTAAATATTTGAAAATGTTCCAAAAGTTTAAGTGAATGGAAGGAATTTTGTTGAAAATCCTTTGTTTTCCATATGATTATTGAATGCTTAATGCTAAATCTACTTAAGTGATAGCAAAGAATTTGTGATATTCATGAAATATTATGGCAAATCTTTTGGTTTCATGATGTTTGAACTCATTGTTTCAATTTGGAATGTATATCTAAAATATTCAAAGAATAACCATAGTCCCTTTGAGATTAACAACAATATCACATCATTACCCGAGAGCGACCCTAGTGCAACCATGACCTAGTTATCAAAGACTTGAGATTGAATGAAAGCCAATATTTTTCCTGTAATGCAAAATTTCCCCTTAGGTTGTCTTTGTTCCATATCTTTTAAGAAGGATAGGCTCTTTTTTGTCTTGTCTGTGAAGAATTTATTCGCATTGTTTTCTGTGAGTAAAATCGTCGTCAACACTTTGGTAAAACAAATAGAAAATAAGTGTCGCAAGTCGTAAAGTGAGAACCTAAAGGTCAAAATATAAAGTTTAGATCATAGGTAAATGAGTTAGTGGTGTTTGTATCAACATACTATCACACAGTTAGTCTTAGTCAAAACATCTTATAAACATGTCCTAGGATGCATCTTTCCTACAATGGAAATCAACATAAAAAATCACCTTAGATTGTCATCTTCAACCTTTGGTAAAACAAATAGAAAACAAGTGTCACAAGTCATAAAAATAACCTCATCATAATAATACCATAAAGACCTAGTTCATACATGTAAATCTCTATCCTCTGCTAATTAATTAAATTTTAGGAGAAATAATTGATTAATTTTAGTAAGAACTTGTATAAACTTTATTTCTTTTGATTTCTTAAAGTAATTTTCCAATACAGATTTAATGGGTTGTTATTTTGTAGATAATAATCGGTCAATCAAAGTTACAGATTGAAGCATCCAGCTGGCACGTGCTCCAGAACAATTAGAGATATATGCTGGAAATATGCTCTAGAACTTCAGGATGATGGATCGAAGATGTTGTTTTTAAAGTTGTTATTTCTATTATCTTTTAAATTAAAGATTTTATGGCTCGACTTGAGCCTCTTAAATGTTGTGTAATAGGATTAAAGATATACAAGTTATACGTAGATCTATTTAGATACATTTCAATGGTTGTCCATACCATCTGAAATATAGCATGTAGCTACAGTTTCTCTATAAAAGATACGGTCTCTGGAAGTAAGGGATATAGTGAAAAGTAATGTTATACTATCAGAATGTTTCCAAGGTTTATGAATAAAGAGATTGTTATCTGAAATTCTAAGTTATGAGTTATGGATGATAACTATGATTGATAGAAGTATTTCTGAAATAGCTGAGAATGTGAGGTGAGAATGAATGTGTTGTCCCACGAGCTAGCCACTCGACAGGAGTAGATAAGTGTTCTCTTTTATTATATTGTTGTTATGTAGAGAGTTTTAAATTTACTGTTATGAAATTTTAGTTCTGAAGTATGTGTTATCTTTTCACTTTCGTAGTCTTTGTTATTTACTGTTAGAATTTTTTTTACTATTAAGGAAATGTTTTATGGATTGCTATAAGTTTTTTTGCTCTTATAAATTTTCAACTTCTTAGTTTAGTTGTTTCTATGCTTTTTAATTTAGTCATTATGCTTTCTAAATTAGTATACTTATGCCTACAGTTCAAGCATTTTCTGTTTTACTTTACAGTTTGATAGTTAAATAGTTTGAAGTTAGAATTAATCTTAAGTTGTTCTTAAAAGTTAGAAAACCTAAGGGAGATACTCTGGACCTCTTCTATTGCAGACCTCCTTGAACACTACCTTGTTGACAAATTGAATATTATATTCTAAAGTAATGGGACCTAACGACATCCTATCATTTTTTGGCGCCGTTGTCGGGGACCCCTTAGCTTCTTTTGCTTAAGTGTTAATAGAAGATGCCTAGAATACCTCTTTTAGGACAAAAATATTATATGTGGCTTCCTTTTCTGCATGGTCAGGAAAAGAGGCCCTCGCAGATGATTTATACCAAAGACCCCCCCAAAATACGTTCCAGTTATACTAAGGGAGGCCCAAGGCTCAGAAGACCATTCTGCTAACAAATTACTTGAGCCTAACCCACCTGAGGCTTTCCACTATCTCCCAGAAGATCATCCTGTAGTGCAACCTATGGTCAACGAAATTATTGTCGAGGAGCATATTCCTCTAAACATCATGGGAGATCGGAGGGTAGAAGCTAATCGTAATGAAGCAAACCGTAATCATAATGATCCTCCACTACCTAGAACGTTCACTTATCCTATTGCTTTGGATGCAGATGATGATACAACAATGAAAAACATCTCTCCAGCTTTCCTTCCAACCTTTCGTGGCTTATCTTCGGAAGATCCAGACCAATTTCCTTTTGAATTTAAGGTCCTTTGTCAAACTTATGACGATAAAAATGACAACCAGAAACGGAAGTTGTTTCCTTCTACTTTGAAGGATTCAACAATGGGATGGTTTATGGGACTACCATCTGGAAGTATTACAACTTGGGCAGAAATGGAGACGATGTTTTTGAATAAATATCAGAGTTATTGTAGGGTGAGTGATCGTAAGGAAGAGTTGTTTAAACTTCAGCAGAATGAGGATGAGAGTCTAGAAGACTATTTGGATAGGTTTCTTTTCTTATCTAAACGGTGTGGGGAAACAACCATTAGTGTTGATATTCTCAAGACTATATTTCTTAAAGGACTCGATGATGATGCAAGAAGAAGTCTTGATTTAATGGGAAAAGGTGATGTGTCTTAGTTAAACCTTGAAGACATATGTGATTTGTGTCGCAATTTTTCACGTACTCGTGGAGGAATCCGAAAAACAAATCTTTTCAAAGGGAATAATGAGATAGGTAAACTTCGAGAAGATAGACATACTGGTCCAATTGAATATTACGTTGGATGGTATACAAGCAAAGACACGTAACCCTAAGACTTTGACAATCTATTGTCCTAGGTGTCGAAATAAACATCTTTTACATGAATGCCCTTTAGATAAGGTTAATATTTGTCAACTCTGTGAGCAAAGCCACCCTACCAATCAATGTGAGCTTCTTACTGATCTTAAGAATACTAAGAAAAAAATTGCTCAGGTTGAAGAAGAAATGAATGTGCTAAATCAACGCCAGGGAGGTAATTTTCCTTATGGGAAAAATTCCAATCCTGCATGGAGACCCCAGAATAACTAGGCTGGTAATCAATGGCCTCCATCTTGGAATCAACCCTACCCTCCACAGCCTACTTGGGGAACTCCTTATTGGGGATCTCCTAAATGGGCAAGTCAATCATGGGGAACTCAACAATGGCCAAACCAGTCAAAACAAAAATGGTACCCACAACATATTGCTCCCCAATGGAATCAAGGACAAAATCAATTTTATACTAGTCCTAGGAGGAATAAACAACAAAATTTGTTGCCACCACCTCAGAATCTTCCTCAGACTGAGCAAGTGAATCAACCTCAACTTCCGGCACAACCACTTCCCAATCCAAAGAATAGTAGATAGAATACTCCGGTATATACTACAGACCAAGATCATGTCACAGGCCTTAATGCAATTCATTGTGGAAATGTTCAATTACGTTCTTGTAGGACACTTCAATCGCCCACTATTGAGGAAGTAGTGGATGAACCTATTTCTCAAAATCTTGAGAAAGATACTATACTACATGTGAATATTATTGAGTTCTCAGCAACAGGAGCTACTGGTTTATCTCGGGAGGAGGAAGGTCAGTCTTTGACTGAGTCTAGTAAAGATATTCTTCCAAAGGAGAAAAGAGATATCCCTTGAAAGGAGAAAACCCAAGCACCATTTTTGGAGTGCTTAAAATCAACAATTTCGAAAGATACTCTGAAAATGTCATTAGCTTATGAAACTGCATTAATTCATGAAATTAAACAATTGCAAATAGAGGTTCCTTTGCTGCAGGCAATAAAGGAAATTCCTAAGTTAAATCATTTGATCAAATAACTTTGTATTAGAACTCCAGGAAGGAAACCAAAGAAAATAAACACTGTGCACATTGATGGTTATCTAGCTGAATTTTTGTTTGGAAATACTGTTGCTCCAAAATATGATGATCCTGGGAGTTCACTGATTACTATTACAATTAATGAGGTAGCAATACCTAATGCATTGGTAGATTTGGGAGAAGCTATTAATGTAATGACGGTGGATGTAATGAAGAAATTAAGTCTTACAGATTTAAGTCCTACAACTACAATCTTGCAGATGGCAAATCAGTCTATAGCCATTCCAAAAGGTGTTATAAAAAATGTTCTTGTTAAAGTTGATGGATGGGAATATCCAGTTGACTTTCAAATAATTCAATCACTTACACCTAAATATAGTTATCCAATAATTTTGGGAAGACCATGGTTGGCTACTGTCACTGCTAAAATTGATTGTCAAGAGGGAGGAATGACCATTTCACATGGTCCAGATAGTAAACGTTTATTTTTATATCCTCCTGCTAAACCCACATAATATAATAAATTTTGGGTTGATGAACCAGAAGAATTTAGTGGGCAAGACAGTTTGGCCTCTTTGGCCATGGTGGTGATTAAACAACATGGAGAAGAATTAGAGGATGAGTTAGTGAGTGAGGTTGCACATTTCACTATAAGTTCTACTGAAGAAGTGATAGAGGATGTACCAGAAATTTTGGGACAACCGATTGATATAAGTGGGATGGAACAAAATTATGTTACCATGGGGATGCCTTGTCCCTTGGCTAATATGATTCCTAGAATGAGTTATTTTTTTGATGATATTACAAGATTTCACCGACTTATACCTCATAGTTGTCCTCTCAACACTTTGTTACAACCAATACACACTGTCACTTCGGCTTATCCAGGAACAAAAACAATTATGTTGTTACCAGGAAAAACTGTGAATATCAATAGTTGGCTGATAGAAATACAAGAGGATAAATTATTTAATGTGCTGGTAACAAGGTCTAAAGCTTTTTCTTGGGATTATACAGACATGAGGGGGATTCACCCGAGTTTTTTTACTCATCACATTTATACTGATCCTAACATAAGACCTGTTCGTCAACCATAGAGGAGACTCAACCCCACATTAAAGGATCTTGTTAAAGTAGAGATTGAGAAACTCCTCTGTGCAAGATTTATTTATCCTATCTTAGATAGTAAGTGGGTGTCACCAATGGTAGTAGTACCAAACAAAAATGGCAAGTGGAGAATTTGCGTGGATTATAGAGAACTTAATAAATCCATCTTTAGAGATTATTTTCCCTTACCATTTGTTGACCAGGTTTTGGACAATTTGGTTGGGAAGAAATATTTTTCTTTCTTAGATGGATTTAGTGGTTACAACCAAATTCAAGTAGCACCAGAAGACCAAGACAAGACAATGTTTACTTGTCCTTTGGGTACATATGCATACCGAGTTCTTCCTTTTGGACTTTGTAATGCTCCAACTACTTTTTAGAGGGCCATTTTGGCTATATTTGTAGCACTCGTTAATGATTGTGTAGAAGTTTATATGGATGATTTCACATTATATGGGTCAACCTATGATGAAGCTATTCAAAAATTGGATAGGGTTTTGGAAGTTTGTGAGGAAAACCAACTGTCCCTTAGCCACAAAAAGTGTTTAATAATGGTGGAACAAGGAATAGTCTTAGGCCATCACATTTCCTTGGAAGGAATAAAAGTTGATCCTAAAAAAATTGAAGTCATACAACAATTAACTATAACTCAAACACAAACAGATGTTCGAAGTTTTCTTGGGCATGCTGGATATTATAGAAGATTCATAGAAAGCTTCAGTAAGTTGGCGGCCCCTATGTTTTCTCTCCTCCAAAAAGATGTGGAGTTTAATTGGACGTCTGAGTGTCAACAATCATTTGAAATGATAAAAGAAAAGCTTGTCTCTGCTCCTGTTCTACGTGGACCAAATTGGAGTCTTCCCTTTCACATTTATGCTGATGCTTCAGATGATGCAATTGGTGCAGTATTAGGGAAAGAAGATGAGGATGGGGGTAAATATGCCATATATTTTATTAGTAAAAACTTAACGTCTGCTGAGAGAAATTACACGACAATAGAAAAATAATTCTTAGTAGTGGTTCATGCCATTAAAAAGTTTCGTCATTATATTACAGGATATAAAGTTACAGTTTATACAGATCACTCAGCTGTAAAGTATTTAATGAATAAACCTGTAGTTAATCGTCGAATAATGAGATGGTTACTACGTCTTCAGGAGTTCAATGTGACAATACTTGACAAGCTAGGGAAATTTAACGAAGTGGTAGATTTTTTTATCTTGAATCAAACAGGAAGAGGGTGATCAAGCACCTATACAAGATGATTTCCCAGACAAAAAATTGTTTGCTATATCTATAAAGGTTCCTTGGTTTGCTAATATTGCCAACTATTTAGCTACTTCTGAAGTACCTCCTGAATTTACCTTAAAACAAAGGAAGTGACTTATTCGAGAGTGTGCACCATTCAAAAGGATTAATGGGATTTTATTTCGTTGTGGACCTGATATAGTTTTGAGAAGATGTGTCAGGGTTGATGAAACTTATAGTATTATGAGGGCTTGTCACGATGATCCTTCAAGGGGTCATTATTCTGCAAAAAGAACTTCCCATAAAATTTTAGGCACTAGATATTATTGGCCTTCAATGCATAAAGATGTTAAAAATTATGTTTGTCATTGTGATGAATGTCAAAGAGTAGGAAGACCAACTACTTCGACATAAATTCCTTTGCAGCCTCAGATAACTTTGGAACCATTCAAAAAATGGGGGTTAGATTTTATCGGCCCCATAGATCCTTCCTCACAAGGGAAAGAATATATATTAGTTTGTATTGATTATTTGACAAAATGGGCTGAAGTTCAAGCTTTACGAGTTGCTAGAGAAGAGCAAGTTGCAGATTTTCTGTATAACAAAATTTTTCTTCGATTTGGAGCCCCTTGAACCATTGTTACAGATCAAGGACCCCAATTTATGTCCAAAGTTCTCCTAGTATTTACAGACCATTTTCAGGTGAGCCATAAGAATTCATTCCCGTATCACCCACAAGCAAATGGTCAAGTAGAGGTGACTAATATGGAGTTAGAAAACATACTGACAAAAACTGTCTCTTCAGAAAGAAAAGATTGGGCCAGGAAATTGCCTGAATTCGTTTGGGCGTATAATACAACATGGAAATCTACAACTGGATTCAATCCCTATGAGCTTGTTTTTGGAAAGAATCCTCTTCTTCCCATTGAATTTGAACTTCAGACCCTACGAACAACTATGGAATTGGGTCTAGATTTGAAATGAGCTCAAATAGAATGAGTTTTACAGTTAAATGAGTTGGATGAGCTTCGTCTAGATGTTGTTCATCAAACAAAATTGGTTCAACATTAACAGAAAGTTTGGCATGAAAAATATATTAAAGAGAGAGAATTTCATAATGGTGACTGGGCCTTGCTATTTGATTCAAGATATAAAGACCATAAAGGAAAACTCAAAACTCATTGGCTGGGGCCATATGAAATCTTTGAGGTTTAATCGAATGGCACAGTTTAGTTAAAACCAATTGATGGTGATTTACGAACTCTCTTAGTTAATGGTCATCGCCTACGTATTTACCATAAACCAGTTAATAGAGAAGAATTTACAAAGCTAGTAGAAATGCAAGGAGAGATCCAATGCATTGACTCTGCCAAGGTAGAGTCTATTTGATTTAACGTTTTGTTATCTGAAAAAAAAATAATAATAATTTTTATTTTTTTTGAAAATGGATAAAAAAATTTTAATAAAAAGACATGTGTACTTAATTTATTTTCAAAGCATTTTTCATAAATTTTTGGACTTAACACGTATTTTCATTTTGTAGGACCTCTCATAAAGGAATAACAACTTTCAGAGCACCATTCAAAGATGCTCTGGAACTTGATCATTCAGCTGGCCAGTGCTCCGGAACATGACAATTTGAACGCTTGATGCTCTGGAACTCACCTTTCATCCTACCATGTTGGACGAATGTTCCTGTGGAATGATTTAACTCATGAAGTTCGAGTTAGTGGTGTTCGTTATCTTCTTCTCTCCGGTTGCTGCTCCGGCTGCATCTTTTGACGATGCTCCAGAACTTTCATCTCATTGCTGCTTCGGCCGCATATTTCAACGATGCTCCAAAACTTTCATCTTGTCGCTACTCCGGCTGCATCTTTCGATGATGCTCCAAAACTTTCATTTTGTTGCTACTCTGGCTGCATCTTCCGACGATGCTCCAGAACTTTCATTCGATCACTGTTTCGGTTGCATCTTTTAGCGATGCTCCGTAACTTATCCATTTTTCCAGTTCCTAATGCATGCCTTACACGTGCTCTGGAACTTTAACCACTTTCTTTGTCTAAATGCATGCTTTACACGTGCTCCAGAACTTATTCATTTTCATTTCGCCAACTCCTTTCTAGAAAAAATTTCAAATGTTTTTCGATGCTTTGATTATCGTACATTGGTACATGCGCCTTCTTTTTCCATTCTAAATAAAAGCCGTCGTAATAGCCTATCTTCATTAATGACTTCGTCATCCATGAGCCTCTTCATTCATGTCATAATAATTATACTGTCACCTTAGCCAATGCCCTTGCATCATCCTGTCAAATCAATAAAGGTATAAGATCTTCAAGTGATCATGGAATGAAAGTAAGTACAAATTTTCGCTTTAAATAAGTAGTTATTTTTGAATAAAATATGATTGATTGGCAAGAGTTTCCTTTCCCAATTTAGTAAATTGTGCCACTTGGTGATTAATTGTTAAGTACGCCACTCTTTTTGTAGCCCTTCATGCAAATTGAAATTATTACATAGCAAGCTCCGAGCAAGAGTAGAGTAAATGATTACAGTCTGATCATATTTTTAAAAATATCAGTGCACAAGTTCTTGGCATTATTGAATTTTTCAGTAGGGTGGTAAGCAAGAGAGAGAGAAAAAATGGGCGGTACAAAGAAGAAATCTGAGCCAGCTTCTACAGAAAAGCTATTGGGGTTAAGTAATATCTCTCCGCTGTTTGAAGAAGTGGGTTGATTGGATTTTGCCAAGAAATTTGAAGGGTATAATGAAAAGCTGGTGAATGCATTTGCAGAAAACTACTCTAACGGATAGGTGATTCTGCATGGGAAGCATTTCAAGGTGAGTTCAAAAATTATCTCTTCTATTGCAGGGTTAGAAGATTCTGGTATTAAAATATCTGAAACCACACAAATTCCATATCAAAAGTTATCAGAATTATTCCTTAGATAGGGAGATCCTCAACCCATGATAGTTGTCAGTACTAGGGGACAAAATAAGGGGTTTCAGCGAGCTTCTATCTTAGAATGCTGGGGTACTACTATTGCATGGATCATTAGATATTTTACTTGGGAAGGTCAACTTACCACTGTGGTAGGACCATCATTCCGCATATTAACACATTTGTGGCATGGGAAGGAAAACCCTGCTCTAAGGGTTAATTTGCCTCATTTCTTGAATGATTCTATTAATTCTTCAATAAAGAGATACAAAACTGGTTCAGGGCCATTAAAACACCATGGGTTAATTCAATTGATTTGTAAATATCATTTCCGTAAGAAACCTAAAAGCAAATGGGAATTTTTTTTGGGGAAGTTTGATATGCCTACATTAGGAAGGAAGATAAAATTAGGAGAATCTTCAAAACAAGTTGCTTCACCTTCCGGAGCAACTTCCCCCGGAGACCCCAAGGCTCCTGAACCCCAAATTCCCACCATAATTGGTGAGGAAGTGCCATAATTTAGAAATGATGAGTTTGAAACTCCGACCCAAATAGAAGATGTAGAGATAATGAGTCCAAATGTGGATATTCACCCTATTAAGAAGAGGAAAAGAAGAACTATTCTTCTTAATGATCCAACTATTTTAAATTATCAGGATACTCCTCCTGATAAATTCAGGATTTAATTTTCTTGTAGAACAGGAAAATTAGGAAATAGGAAGGGGAAAATCTCCACTTCCTATGGAGATTGATGACAGTATGTTAGGGAAATTGTCTCCAGTTATTAATAGAGCTGTTGAAATTCTTGAAATAGAAAATATTAACATAGAATTGGAAAAATTGAAATTGGAGATGGAAGAGTTAAGAAATCAGCTGCATGAAAATAAGGAAAAGGTGAAATTACAACAAGAGGAAATAATGGTGTATAAGACTGTAATAAATTAAAGGAATCAAGAAATTCAGGATTTAAAGTTGGAAATATAGGGAAAAGATACACCTATTAGTGAGCTGCAAATACAAATTCAGAATTGTGATAAGGAAAATAGGATACACAAGGATGGATTAAATAAAGAAATTCAGAATTTAAAAGGAAATTTTATGCTCATATTTTCAGCCTTTGAAGAGGAAAAGAAAAGACAAGAAGAAGAATTAAATACTTCTCTTAGTAAGATTGTAGAATTAGAGTAGGACTTGCAGGAAAGCACAAGTAAACCAAAGATGGAATCCAGAGAAGTTCAAATCGAGCCAACGGTAACTGAATGGTTCCAAATCCAGATTCCTCCATTATTAATGAAATGGATGGAATGGTGCTATTTCCTCAGAAATGCACAAGTTGAGAATAACAGATTGAAAATGGAAATGGTGTTATTAAGAGAAGCATTTCATAAAGCTTATAATGGGAAATAAGATGCATGTCAAATAGCTGAATTTATTTTATCCTGTAGAAGGCCATCCAAATTGTATTCCATGTTTTTGAATGAACAATGTTTTAGATGGAAATTGCTTAAAATTTACAATGATTAGCCTTATGAACCTAATGATAAAGAAATTGTTAAAATATTTGCAGTCTCAAAGCTTGAAGAGCAAGATATGCTCTGTGAATTCTTTACCCATGATCTTTTGTTAGAGAAGCATATTGATTTATTTGTTAATATTTTTGTGGGGGAAGTACAATTAAGATCTCTATTGTCTACTATGCAGAATCAAATTCATTGGCAAGAATGTAATAAAGAATATGTTCAAGCAGAGAAAAGTATAGGACTTCAAATGAGATCTCCAAATAGTAGACCAACAACTTTTAAAAAGACATTTGTAGCTCTTTTGTTGGATGAGAAAATGAAAGAAAGGTATGATGACAACCTTCGAGTTTGCTATAATCATTTCATAGAACAGGGGCAAAAATTGGTTGGCAAGGCTTGGCATGCATGTGAAGAGAGATACACTCCATTGCCTATATATCTAAAGAAAAGAGAAGTGATCTCTCCTCTTGGTCTTAGATGGTCCTTCAGAAGAGCAGATGCCTTGGCCAAAATTTTAGGAGATCTCAAAACAAAATGGATAGGAATGAGGTACAAACCTCCTTTACTACTATATCCAGCCCTTGCTTTCCATATTAATACAGATCAGGATGACAAAATTTTCAATGAATGGAAATGGGGAATTTCTTTTCATTGAGGTTTCCACAATTCCCCTATAAACTTTGATGTCACAACAAAAGATTTGTATGATATCAGTGCAAAATATGAAGAAGGGAGTAGAGGGCATAATTATAATCAGGGGACAGGAGGACCTGCCAAGAACTAGGAAGGGGAGGAAATGATGAGGTAAAAATAACCTCATCATAATAATACCATAAAGACCTGGTTCATACATGCAAATCTCTATCCTCTGCTAATTAATTAAATTTTAGGAGAAATAATTGCTTAATTTTAGTAAGAACTTGTATAAACTTTATTTCTTTTGATTTCTTAAAGTAATTTGCCAATATAGATTTAATGGGTTGTTTAAGTATTTTGTAGATAATAATCAGTCAATCAAAGTTACATATTGAAGCATCTAGTTGGCACGTGCTCCAGAACAGTTAGAGATATATGCTAGAAATATGCTCTGGAACTTCAGGATGATGGACCGAAGATGTTGTTTTTAAAGTTGTTATTTCTATTATCTTTTAAATTAAAGACTTTATGGCTCGACTTGAGCCTCTTAAATGTTGTGTAATAGGATTAAAGATATACGAGTTATATGTAGATCTGTTTAGATACTTTTCAATGGTTGTCCATACCATCTGAAATATAGCATGTAGCTACAGTTTCTCTATAAAAGATACGGTCTCTGGAAGTAAGGGATATAGTGAAAAGTAATGTTATACTATCAGAATGTTTCCAAGGTTTATGAATAAAGAGATTGTTATCTGAAATTCTAAGTTATGAGTTATGGATGATAACTATGATTGATAGAAGTGTTTCTGAAATAGCTGAGAATGTGAGGTGAGAATGAATGTGTTGTCCCACGAGCTAGCCACTCGACGGGAGTAGATAAGTGTTCTCTTTTATTATACTGTTGTTATGTAGAGAGTTATTTAAATTTACTGTTATGAAATTTTAGTTCTGAAGTACATGTTATCTTTTCACTTCCATAGTCTCTGTTATTTACTGTTTGAATTTTTTTTACTATTAAGGAAATGTTTTATGGATTTCTATAAGTTTTTCTACTCTTATAATTTTTCAGCTTCTTAGTTTAGTTGTTTCTATGCTTTTTAATTTAGTCATTATGCTTTCTAAATTAGTATACTTATGCCTACAATTCAAGCATTTTCTATTTTCTTAGGAATAGATTAATTTACAGTTTGATAGTTAAACAGTTTGAAGTTAGAATTAATCTTAAGTTTTTCTTAAAGTTAGAAAACCTGAGGGAGATACTCCGAACCTCTTCTATTGCAGACTGCCTTGAACACTACCCAGTTGACAAATTGAATACTATATTCTAAAGTAATGGGACCTAACGACAGCCTATCAGTCATAAAGTGGGAACCTAAAGGTCAAAATCTAAAGTCTAGATCATAGGTAAATGAGTCAGTGGTATTTGTATCAACAATCTATCACACACTTAGTCTTAGTCAAAACATCTTATAAACATGTCCTAGGATGCGTATTTCCTACAATGAACATCAACATCAGAAATCGCCTTAGCTATGTTACTTTGGCAAGAGGTATAGATAACATTAACTTTTTCTTTTCTTTTCTTATGATTTATCTTAATGACCCATTCCAAGGACCTCTCGATGACGTCTACATGATTTAGAGAGAAAGGAGCGGGGCATAGATCATTTTATTTTGTTTCTTGTGCTTGTGGCTATTCTTGTAAAATAATCTTAGCGCATACTTGCTTAGTTGTGTGTAGGGAGGTCGTTTGGAGTAGATTGTTGACTATTGTGTATGCTTTGGTCCAATGTATTCTAGACTTCTAAACTACATTCCAATGAGGTTTTTGTATGTCAAGATGTGAACAAGGATTATCCTATCTATTTGTAGAGTCAAAGTCCATTACACTAGATACAATGCCATCCTGGTTTTCAATACCATGATGCATTGTGTCTATGTGTTATATCAAACATAAGGAATGACAGAAAGTCCCAATCCCAAATATGAGCAAAATCATTCATCTCATCATTGTAACCTAATAAATTCTCGATGCATCATGTACTTGTTGGATTTCTGAGTTAATCTCAAAATCAAGGGTAAATTCATATATCTTATCCTTATATCTTCTTTCCGCACTAACATGGTATTATGACAGTAAACCAAAAAATCATCAATGCATCCATCCTGCATCCACAAACCATTAGCACACATATATCTTGCATGAGCATATCATATCATCTGTATATCACAAAGAATGGCATCATCATATGGTAAACATGGAAAAGAAAAGCATATCCATCTCATAGCATGTCATAGAAAGATACTAAAAAAGAAGATAACACATCCATTGCATTACATCCATATCATAACATCACATCACATATGCATTCATAACATAAAAATTTGCATCCATCGCATCCATACATAATCAAAACACAAGCAATAAATAAAGCATCACATCGCATATCATAAATGCACCACATCATAAATCCGCATCGGGCCATCTCATATATATCAAAAATAATAACTGTCATGATACATATCTAAATCAATGTCTATAACTGTCATAAAAAATACATATACAAGAGGCTATAAAAAATGAGACAATGAATGTATACATGTATAATCAGGCTATATATCAAAAGTATGTCTATAAAATGAGCATGGAGTCTATCCCTTGCTCTATCGATCATCATTTCTTTGGTTGGACTCACCTTATTGTCTAATTGAGGATTGCCCATCTAAAGACCTCGGTGCTGCCCCACTCCTCTAGGAGTAATCTTGTTTCCACGTCTCTCATGGAACATCTCTATGATAATGCATCCTGTAATAGGCAACCTTTGTCACTACCTCCCCATACAATTGAGTAGACACCTCATGTCTCTATGTCGCAACCGTGACAGCCTCAAGCTACTAGCATCTCTCTATCTCTTGGGCTAGCTATAGGTCTAGCTGTTGTCACAGTTGAACCTCTCAATCTTGCTCTATAGTCATGGCATGTAGCTGCTATTACAGCTGGTCCCTCTCGACAGTGAGAGCTTGTATCTGTACATCTCTCGAATCTGACCCCAATGGTTGTAGTGGTTGATATGGCTACTGGTGGGCTTGATGCCCCTGATCCTGCTAACCAGGATCCTGTCATACCTGGTCTCCATCCCCCAAAACCTATACCCTCTTCTACCCTCCCTGCTATCAGCCTCCATCCCTACCTCCACCCGACCTCTACCCCTTCCTCTTCCACGGGGGTATCTCATCTCTGGGTTTGTTAATCGGGTAGGTGGTCTCAACCATGCATCATATTCTGAGGTGGTACTTACATATGGAAATACTCAATTGTATGCCCATGGGTGGGAAACCAACTGTCTGAACTCATTGATCGTCACTGTCGGATCAATATGCTACCCCCACTCCACCTCTCTCTGAGATTTGACACACACCATTGAATAATCCTATGGAGGAACATCTTGGGTCTCCCCAAATTTTCACGTTACATGGTCAGGTAGGTAGCACTCAATCATAGTGTGCTCCCGACCCTGGAGGTATCAGTTTTTTCAAGCGAAAAAGAGTTGTTGCTAGTCATCATACCATGCCAAAATTTGCAACCATGGTCTCCATCTAAAATCGGTCGTATCATCTATGACCTACTGCCAATACAGAATACCTGTGGGCCCAGTGTGTTGCAAAGTCATGGACAATCTGTACTGGTAAACAAGGGGCTCATCCTCATGTACATCCCTTAGAACCACAATCGGTCGCAAAATTGCTATATGCTCATAAGCCCAAATGTGAAGGAGTATAATACTGGCCCCGATGCTCCTCCCCTGGCAGTAGATTTCCTGATGCATATCATGATATAACGAGGCCAACATGACTGGACCCCATGCATACATAATGGTCCTGTGAATCTTACCATGCCACACCAGCCTCCAACCTAGACCGAAACCTCTGCCCCATCGGTCTGGGGCAATCACACTTGAAATCAGCGCAGCCACAACCAATTTGAAAATGGGCACCCCACTGCGGTATAGATCCAAGTCTATCTATGAACTCACCAAGATAATCTTATCTAAACACAATAGGTCACAACATGCATCCATCTTGGTCTATGTGTCGTAAATGACATGCTCCCCATGAATGGGAAGTTGAAAGATCCGCTACATGTCCTCAAGTGTAACTGTGGCCTCACTGGTTGGAAAATGGAATGAGGATGTCTTGTTGTGCCACCTCTCGATCAACATTGTCATCATCATTAAATGGGTGTGAACCTTAGGAATGAAGGAAATGAACCCTAATCCAACTGCTCCCAAGTGCCCCACCTCCAAATCGCCAAAGCCACATACCGCTGCCAAAAGCTTGTATCAATGCTCTCGAGACATCAAGGGCTAAATATCCTCCTACACACAACGTCAATTTTCCTAAAAACTAGAAATTGGTCAAAATTTGAGTGTTTGAACCTAGAAAATCAACAACATCATTGTTTCTATGGCGCATCACTGTAATCTTTTTGGGGGTGTGTCCCTATTTTAGTGATGCACATCGCTATACTCAATAGCGTGTCAATATCTTGGTGTGTCGCTTTACCAAAAATGGTAGGCTTGTTGCCCTTTAACTCATGCCTCGCCATATCTCAAATGATGTCACTAAACTAAAAAACCCGACGTGTTGCTCAATCAAGCCAACATCGCCCAACCCTCGGTGTGTCGCCAAAATATAAAATTCTAGTGTGTCGCTAAACACTAAGTGTGTCACTATAAAATAAATAGTGACGCTGACAAGCTCCTGATGCGTCACAATATAATGACACCCTCATTGACCTAATTTTGAAACCCTAATAAATGCACTAAAATGAAAAAAATAAGAAAAGTTTCAAGTCACATACTTGGGGTCCTACATCTACTTGACATTGGTACTCTCGCACTTTCAAAAAGGTGAATCGAAAGCACACGTTGCACCATCTCACCAAGTTGTCAGAGCTCCAATCGTAGGAAATGTCTATAGTGTGAATGCACAAATAAGTTGAAAGTACCCCTTTTGCCCATATTTATGCCAAATTTTAGGGGTTTTTTCCCTAATTTGAGAGAAAAGCTAGGGTTTTGGCCTATTTTATCAAGTTCTGAGCTATGCAGCCTATTTTGAGCCGTTTTATACATTTTTGAGCTTGTTTTCACATCTCGGAACAAGTTTTTACCCCTAAATGAATGTTTCACCTTTGTCGAGAGATCAACCCAAAATTCAAAATTTCCACTTGATCTCTCAAGGGGGAAGGGAAGAAGCTTAATTCCTTCTGTTGGGGCAACAATAGGGCATCCAAAAAAACATATTTTTTTTATCTAAGCAACAGTTTTAATTTGAAAAGCAACAGTCTTTGAACCAACATAACAAGTACCTTAATTCAAAGAGGGGCAAAATGTAGATGCTTAAAAATGTCCTTAATGATATACACACTTGAATCCGATATATTAACATCATTTTATTCTGAAATCCATCCTCATTTCGCTTGCTTGATTAAATTAACCCAGTTATTTAATCAAATGCCTCATTTTTAGCCTTTTAATCTATTTGACCTAATTAGGTTAATTCACGCCCTCTCACAAAATCGAGATGATGGAGACTGTCGAGGATGTTCTTGGGCGAGCTAGGGCACTCATGCCCTAGCTCTGGTTGCTTATGATCTGTGCGCAGGGGGTTTTTTTGGCTTGTGGGTGGGTTCCTTTTTATTTTTTTTGTGTTTTGACCTATTTGTTTGGTGTTTGAGCACTGTTTCTTCTAATTGGTGGTTGGTCTTGTGCTCAGTCGAGTTCCTTGGTTCCTGACTAGTAGTTTGTGGCTGTTTGTGGTGGCTGAGAGACGTGGGTGCATCTTTTGCTCACTATTTCCTTGTGGTGTGAGCTTTGTGTGGTGTGTCGTGGGCTTAGGGTTGTGTCACAGGCCTGGAGTGGGTGTCCAATGATTCTAGCTGGGGTCTGCCTGGTTTGAAGGGCGATGGCAATGCATGTGCCAATTGATATGGCTGCAAGGGATTCTACCATGGTCGGTGTGGATTTGGGGGTTTCAAACCTTGTATCATCTGGTACGGGTATTACATGAAATGGAGCTTTTAAATTGCACAAGGTGAATGAATGTTTAGAAAGGGAACAAGATCAGTCGACTCTTGTGATCCAGCTTGATTTGGTGGTTGAGGATCTTGCCTACTATACTAGTCATGTTATGATATGCAAGTTTATGGGGATGAGGGTTTCTCTCCCATTTCTCGATATGTGGATTCAGAAGACATGGAACCCAGAAGGCAACTTTGACATTTTGATGGTTGAAAAAATAAATTATGATGGATTTTTCATGTATTTTTATCGGAGTAGGGCGTTTGAAGGTGGACCGTATTTTTATAACCAGGTGGGTCTTTTCATTAAACCATAGTATGCTAGTTTTAATTTGGTGAAGGAGTTACCTTCTAGGGTCCCAGTTTGGATTCGACTCCCTTGGCTGCCACTTGAATACTGGAGAAATGATATTTTGCATTTGATTGCTCTGTTTCTTGGAAAACCTATTGGCCCTTCACAACAAACCTTGAATAAGAAGATTTTTTCTTATGCGAGGGTTTGTGTGGAAATTGATCTAAACCATCCGCTATCAGATTCAATAGACATGACTGTTGGTTCCTGCTTTGGGACCCAACCATTGGATTATGAGATGTTACCCTTCAGTTGTTGATTATGTCATGAATATGGTCATTTTCAACGGAGATGTCCACGAGCTTCTAGTTCTTCTAGTGCAAAATTCCCTCTCCCTTAGTCTAATGCTAAGGTGGATAAGTGTAAGACTCCTTTGCAAGGGGAGGTGGCTGATAAAGAAGGTCTTACACAGGTTAAGGAGCGCAATCGTGGTCGAGGAAAAAAGAGATCCTTTAAGGATAGGAAGGAAGAGGAAACTTTCAATAGATTTGAGGCATTGGAAGACTTGGTCTCAGAGGAAGGGTTTAGTATGGTCTTGCAGGATATAGGGGGTTCTTTAGTGGAGTTGGGACTGGGGATTAGCTTAATGTGGTTCCTAATTTAGTTCAACTTGGTGAGCAGGGCTCCCAGATGGAGACTTATTTGTCTCTTTTGACTCTTTCTCAGGGGATGATTGGTGAGGTGTTGGAGGCTCCTAGTAGCTCCCCTAGTGTTGGTAATGTCCCCTCTAAGGTATGAAGGGTTTCATATTTAGCTAGAAATAAATCTTCTTCCCCGACACTGGGTTTGCAACAAAAAGTAATCCCCAAGAAAGGGGTTATTGAAAAATCATTAAAGGTTGGCAGAAAAAAGGATCGGGAAAAGGTCAAGTTAGCTAGTGAAACGATGGTTGAGTCAGGCTCAGTGAAGACTATTGATGCTCACTTCTCCCATCCACCTCGATGACTGTGCTTTATTGGAATGTGAGGGGTATGAATAACATCCCTAGATAAAAAGATATTCAGGATTTGATTCATGTTCACTCTCTAGATGTGATTTTTCTTCAGGAAACTAAGTTGTCAGTTAATAGTATGTTGAGTATGGCCTTGAAGATTTGGAGCCGGGGTCAGTGTCAATGTGTTGGGGAACTTGGTAGTTCAGGTGGGGTGTCATGCTTATGGGATCCTCATAAAGTTGTGCCAATTTGGTGGTTCTCTAGTAAAGGCTCGATTTCTTGTGTTGCTTCTCATCTTGAGTCTGGTGAGAGAGTTATTTTTTTCTAACATTTATGCTCTAACTGATTTTCAAGGTAAGGTCTTGTTGTGGACGCATGTTCATTATGTAAGGTCTTTAGACCCTTATCTTCCTTGGATTGTGGTTGGAGATTTTAATGTTGTCTCTTCCTTGGAGGAGAAGAGAGGAGGTAGTGCTTGCTTGGAGCCATCTTCAATGCTTCTACAAGATAATATAGCTCTCTTGAGGCTAGTTGATGTCAAGCCTACTAATGGGGTTTTTACTTGGAATAATAGGAGAAGCGAGGAGGCTGCTATTTCTGAAAGACTGGATGGGAGGTAGGTGGTTGACTAGCTCTAATATTTTGGATTGGTAGGGTTCAGATCATTGGCCGATCAAGCTTTATGTTGTTTTACCCCGGAATGGCTTAAAGAAGTATTTTAAGTTCTAACTTATGTGGCTTAGAGACAAGTCTCTTCATGATTTGATTCTTGGGTGGTGGTGTCTTGGGAAGTCGATGTTTGGAACTGCTATGTACTCTTTCTCAAAGAGGTTGCAGTATGTGAAATATAGGTTGAAACGGTGGAATAGGCAACACTTTGGTAATGTATTTCATGCGAAGTAGAAGGCCCAGTCTTATCTAGATCTGATTACTCGGAAAATTTGAGATTGGGGGCTTACAAAGGAGCTTGGTACGAAGGAGAGGGTTGCAATGAAGGAAGTGGAGGAATGGGAATTAAGAGAGGAAATTTTTTGGAAACAAAAGTCTCAAATTAAGTAGATCTAGGTAGGAGATAGGAACACTTCCTTCTTTCACAACTCTATTAAGGACCGAAGGCAAGGTAATATGATCTCCTCTCTCCTGTCTTCGAATGGGGATAGTCTTTCCTCTTCAACTACTATTTTTGAAGAGTCTGTTCATTTCTTTTCTGCTTTGTTTTCAAAGGATTCCCTTCTTGCATAAGAGGATGAAGCTAAGATTTTGGAGAATATACCGCCTTTGGTCACTAGGGAGATGAATGAAGCTTTAATTTATTCTATTTCTTTGTTGGAGTTGGAGAATGTTGTGTTTTAGATGAAAAAAGGAAAAGCTCTAGGACCTGATGACTTTTCGGTGGAATTATTTCAATAGTTCTGGGAAGTGATAAAGTTGGACCTATTGGAGGTTGTTCGGGAATCCTACTTGAATAAACAAATGCTGAAATCCATGAATGCTACATTTATTGCTCTCATACCAAAGAAGGATGGGGCTAACTCTTTGGATCTGTTTAGGCCTATTGCTCTATGTAATGTGATTTAGAAGATAATTACAAAGTTGATTGCAAAATGGTTAAAACCTTGGTTAAGCAGGGTAATTTATGAGCAAGGGGGTTTTGTTGTGAGTAGAAAAATGATGGATGGGGTCATCATTGATGTTGAGACCATTCATTCTATGGCTAATTCCAAGGAAAAAGCTATGTTTATTAAGCTTGACATGGCTAAAGCGTATTACCACGTTAAGTGGTCCTTATTATTCAAGATCCTGTGAGCTTTTGGTTTTTCTAGTGACTGGATTGAGTGGGTTAGGAGTTGTGTTAGATCCTCATCTTTTTCGGTGCTAACTAATGGAGAGCTATCTGAATTATTTGGTGCTTCTAGGGGGCTAAGACAAGGGGACCCCCTGTCTCCTTACTTATTCATATTATTGGCTGAGGGCTTGGGGAGGTTTATTAGATCCAGTGTAGAAAGTAGTTTGATCTAGGGCTGGTGCTGGGGAAATGATATCCCCCCATAGTCTCATCTCTAGTTTGTGGACGATACTGCTTTGATGGGTCAGGCTAAGGTGGAGGATGATATTAGATGGCGTGGCACTTGGATAGTTATTTAGCTGTGTTTGTTCAGCTTATCAATGAGGGGAAATCATTTATTTATTTTTTCAATACTCCTAAGGCTATTCAAAGGAGAATTGTTGGTATTCTTCATTTTTAGATTGGCACTCTCCCTTTTTTCTATCTTGGCATTTTGCTCGCTATTTGGGCGCTTCCTAAATTGTTTTGGCAAGGGATTATTGATAAGTTCATAAATTTATCCAATCCTTGGAATTGCAGGAGGCTCTCTTTTGCAGGAAGAGTGACTCTTTTAAAGTAAGTGATTCAAGCTCTTCCCCTATACAGATGTTTTGTTCTTTCAATGCCTTCTAGCTTTATCAAGGATTTTGAGAACTTATCTCAGCAATTCCTTTGGTCTGGTAATCTTCTTCATAGTAAGTGGAGTTTGGTGAAGTGGGATGTTGTGTGTAGGCTGAAGCAAGAAGGTGGGATCGATTTACGTTGAGCAGATTTGAATGGACAGGCTTTAGCTACTAAATTGTACTGGCGGTGGTGTTCGTAACAACATCAAGTGTGGGCTATAGGAGTTGTTGAGGGATTTGATGTTGTCCGCTTTAGTTTAGAAGGGAAAGGCTCTTGATTTGGGGTACCCTCAAAAGGGGGGCTAAGCTGGTCAAGCAAGGGTTGTTTTGGATTTGTAATTGTGGGCGGGATGCCATCTTCTAGTATAATTCTTGGGATGGGCATCCACCCATTTTTTCTTTATTTCCCCATCTACAGAATTTATGCCAACACTTTATTGATGCTGGTTGGTGTTGTATTGTAGATTTTAAAACTCGACTGAATATGGGCAGACCATTTTGTGTAGGTGGAAGGATCCGCATGAGTGACCTCTTGGAGGTTCAGATGAGGACCGCCAAGAGTTGGTAGGGATTTTAGCTGGGTGTGTTTGTAACTCTCTCCCTAGGCGTGATAAGCTAGCTTTGGGACTAGATTTGAAAGGTAAATACTCTTTTCTTTTGACTATCAAGTGTTGGATAAGCAAGTGTATGGGAGCTTTGAGGTTTCGTGGTGGAAAAAGGTTTGGAATAATTTTTCCTGGCCTAAGTGTAATTTTTTCTCCTGGTTAGTGGTGCGGGGGAGGTGTTTCACTTGGGAGAATCTTTGGAAGCGGGATTTCAGGGTCCTTCCAGGTGTGTTATGTGTGTTGGGCAGGAGGAGTGTATTCCACACTTATTCTTTCAATGTTCCTTTGCAAAAGCTATTTGGAATTCTTGGTGGAATCTTTGGTGTTTTCCATGTAGTCATGTCTCTTCCTTGGAAGACTTTTGGAGGAGCTAGGGGTCTCCTCCTATAAAGACATTGTTTCTTCTCACAACTTGGACTATTGGCCCCAGTTTGATAATTTGGTATATTTGGTTGGAGTGCAATCGTAGAATTGTCCTAGACAAGAAGTTGCTAGATGACCAACTGTGGTTGAGAATTATGGGGGTCTTACAGGAAACATTAACTGCTAAGAGTGACTTATTTGTGCCCATTGATCCTGGTGATCATGGGGTGGTTAATGTTATGGGTCTTTATGTGGAAGACAGGAGAAACTAGAGGGATAATCATCAGGGGTGGGGGCTAGAGAGGGTTTTCCGTACTGGTCATTGGTGTCTCCTACTTTGGGGGAGTTGAAAATTAATATTGATGGGCCATCTAGAGGTAATCCTGGGCCTACTGGGGTTGGAGGTATTGGCAAAGATAGTTCGAGAGTGGTGGTTTTCTTCTTTTCTATTTACAGAGGTCAGCAGACAAATAATCTCATGGAGGCTGGCGATAGAGTGTGCTTGGGCCCTTGGTTGGAGGTAGATTATTTGCAAGTCTAATTCCTAGATTGTCATTAATATGCTAAACAAGGGGCTTGTTGAGGATGTGAATTGGTAGTTGGTGATGGTTGTTAAACAAATTGTTTCTCTGAGCACCGCCTTGGATTCTATTGCTTTCTGTCATGTTCCTAGGGAGTGGAATAAGGTGGTTGATGGGTTGGCGAAGTGGGCTTCTGAGCGGATGGGGGCCTAGAGTGTGGATGATTGGGACAACCTTCCTAGTGATTTGGCTCTTACTCTTACTCTTAAAGATTGGGTTATGAAGTATATGAGGTGATTTTTGGGTGTGACTTAATTCTTTTCTTTGCTTGTGCCCTTATTGGGTTTGCTTCTCTTTGATTGTATTGCTTTTCTGATTCAATAAAGTTTTTACCCCATCTTTTAAAAAAAAAATCACCGCCTCTCACACTAACATTTCACCCTATTTAATTAAATAATAAAAATTATTTAATTTAACCCCAATGTAATCTTATTTAATTAAATAGCCCTAAACTATTTAATTAAATATCATATTGCATCCCCCTTTTCATTAAATCAATTATTTAATGAATATCATATTATTTCTCATATTGCACATTCAAATTTATTTTTAATTAACTAAATTGCTAATTATCCTCACCCTCCCCCTTGCAAGGGAATATTCTTGGAATATTCCTCATTTACACATTCTTTTAAAAGAGAATATTCCTATGAAATATCCTCTTTTGTGCATTCATTCCACCAAAATATCTCTTAACCTCCTCCTAATTCTTAGGAAGTGTGTTTGTTGAAAGCTAATTTGGACCAATGATTAAATTTGTTGATCCTTGTCAACTTTCAACTCTGACCGTGGATTGGAATCCTCAACCCATGTTTCATCCTCCTTTCATTATTGACCATTGATTGATCTTTTCAATATGAGCCCTTGTTTTTTCATTTGATCTCCTATAAATAGATCACTATTTGGAGAGAAATGGATCCACCTTTTTAGAGTAAAGTTATGCTGCTAAAATTTATACTCAATTACACCCATATTTCATACTTGATAGCATTTTAGATTAAAGCTTCATCCATTTAGCTTAAGCATTGCATCCATTTTAGTATAATTTGAATAAATGGCTTATATCTTTGAATTTTGTTTACATTTAGCATAGATTGCATCCATTTTATCTATCATCTTAGCATTAGCAACTCATCTTTATCATATTAATCTAGTTTCATATCATGTTTCACACACATCTCACCTATTGCATCAGTTTTCTTGAATAAAACTGACTAAAACAAGATCATATTATCCCAGGGATTGGGAAAGGGTCGCCATTCAATTTCAATGTGACACCACTCCCCCAATAAGATAAAATTTGAGGTCTTAGAATAGGGTTTTGTTATGCTTTCATGTTTATATCATGTTAGTTTAATGGCTTCCTAGTTTTGATGAATTTCGAATATTTTATTGGGATCATTGCTTAGGGAGTTAAATAGGATTTGAATTCATTTGGATATGGATTATTTAGTTCACACTATGACATTGGTCACAGGTATCTCCAAGGATAGTAAATCAGGAATTTTTGTGGATGAAGGTTTTCTTTTGATTGGTCGTTAGGTGGGGTGGTATGATTTCATGTTGGATATAGGAAAATGTGTCCTCATACCACTTGGCGAGTCAATACCAACATCACATATGAGTTTGGATTTTGAGATATCAAATGTTGGTATAAGCAAATGTTTCACTAGGAATTTGCATCTAGGAACGTTCTCAAGTATGTCAAGGAGTGAATCGTTAACAACCATAGCATTAGTTGCTTTATTGTTAACCCTTGGTATTTGTTTAAAGATGACAACTAAAAATTATTCCTTGAAACTATCCACCATTCTCTTGTATGGCATGAGCTTGTCGTCTTTAGTCTAGTATTCGTCGTTGACCTGCCTTATGACCAACTGGGAGTGACCATAGACTTGTAATTCCTTAATTTTCTGTTCCACAATAATTTTCAACCTAGTGATAAATGCTTCGTACTTGGCTATATTGTTTGTATAGGGAAAGGAAATCCTATATGATTTTGGTATACTTTCTCCTTGTGGTGTGAGAAATAGGATACCAGCCCTTGATCTATGTTGAGAATGGGATCCATCAAAGTACATAGCCCAATGAGTTGATTGAGTTATTAGTAGGATGCTCTTGTTTGGAAATTCTACTATGAGTGGTTGATGATCTTCAATAGGCACTTTTGCTAACTGATCTGTTATCACCTGTCCCTTGATGGCTTTCCTGTCAACATATTCTATGTTGAATTTGCTAAGTATCATGACCCACTTAGTGATTCTTCCTGTAAGAGTTGCTTTTTCCAAGAGATATTTTAAGGGGTCTATCTTAGATATCAACTTGATTTATCTATTTAACATGTAATGCCTAATATTTTGCGCTATGAAGACAACTAATATACATGCTCATTCAATGGGCATATAATTCAACTCATAGCCAACCAGGATACAACTAATGTAGTAAACTGCTTGTTCTTTGTTTTGTTTAGCAATTTGTGCCAATAGGGATCCAAAAGCTGCTATAGTTGTAGATACTGTTAGAACCAAAATTTTCATAAAAAAATTCTAAGTATTTTATCATTTAAAATCCAAAATTCCCACTCTTATTTTCATAATAAATCACATTATCGCCTTTCAAGGTCATTTTTACCCTTTATCGCATTACCACTATCACATTAGCCACCGCTCATAACACCCATATCATACCTCCCTACTGTAGATCATCCCCAAGCAGCTCGTAGTATGACGGTAAGAATAGCCACTACTATATACTACAACCTTCACACTATACCGCTATACCTTGAGGGGTCAAGACATAGCCTGCAGTAGAGCAATACGTTGAAGATAGGTACATCACGGTACCGTAGGGGAGAAAAAAGTGACACGAGGTAGTGTGGTAACCAAGCCATTGGATCATTTAAAACACACCAATCACATCAATCAACATCAAAATATAAAATTGAGCTCAATACAGAGATTTAAATTGTGCGAATTTATGAGTCAAGATTAAATGCATCTTGGTGTTAAAATACATGAAATAAGTTGAGATTTTTCACTCATAACAGCTGAAACCAAGTTGCAGATACGCTCAAATTGCGAGAGTGAAGGGAATTCTTCGAAGCGAGTTTTATTCCCGGGTAAGCTTTGCTCATCATCTTTTGTGAATTTCATAAAATGGCACCAAAGAAGACTAAAGTAGGAGTTAAAAGGGATGAAACCAAAACTGGTAAACCATCATTGCAATCCCTATTACTTTCCTTGTTGCCTGGTTCAGTAGACAAAGGACCTAAAAAAGTTTTCAAATACTTAGCTCAAGGCTGTAGGGACCCCATTATACCTCAGTCGGGTTGGAACCTTTATTGGTACTTTATTAGAAGAGGAATGACAAGGTTCCGACATCAAACCCATGGACCCTAGATTTGGCTAAATTGATTATCCCTAATGTTTTCATTGATATTAAGCTAATTAAAGCCCTTGTCCATAGCTGCCATGCCCCAACCAAAACTATTAGGCTTCCAAATGGTGGGTGCTTTGTTGATATCACAAGAGATGCCATTATAAAGTGTTTCAACCTGAATAAACAAGTTGTAATAGAGGTGAATTTAGTGAAAATGGAGCAGGAGTATAAGAGGTTGAGAAGAACATATCGAAGTGATGAGCTCCCCCTAAACATGAAGAGGGGTGATGATAACAGAAAACTCCTCATCCCTTCCTCTAAAATGGAACCTTTCCAAGCCTCATAATTTCAAGTTTATTTCAAGAACACCTATCATGCATTGTGTCAAGTCTTGGGGATAGATGCAGAGGAGCATGTGCCAATAGGATTTATGAGAAGGGCCATGATAATTCAACATTCTGAGTCGAATGTAGAGTTTGATTTTGCATCTATAATTGAGGAACAAATACATGAGGGCTTGTTGCAAGTTAGGGAAGCTAAGGCCCCTATTACTTTTAGGAAATATTATTTATTTTGTCACATAATCCTGTATCAGAATGAAGTGAAGTGGACTAAAAGAATGAAATTGTGTACAAAAGATAGTGGAGTAAGACTCCCTATACAAAATTGGTGTTACACTTGGGATAGTAGATGTAAAGAGTGTGATTTTGTAGTATTTTGAGATGATTTTTTTGTTAGACTAATAGCTTCCCTTGGTTACCCAACACCAATATTTCCTAAATCATTGATGAAAGTGATGAGGCATGTATAGTATAGGCCAGATCATAGCTATACCCATAATTATGCTGACTAGTTTTGTATGCCTCAACACACAATTATCAGAGTATATGGATGTGACCAAGCACCACATATTTTTCCTAAGTTTGTACCTGCAAGGGTATGTTTTCTGGAGTTTATGTGGCAGATGCTTTGGATGGAGCATGATTTGATGAGAAATCAAAGGAAAGGTACATTTTTTCCTGATTTGACTGTATTTGAAGAGTTGGCCATTGGGTTTGATATGCTAGAAGAATTGTAGAGGTTCATGAGGGTTAACTATCCCCTCAAATTTGGAAAAGAGAGAGTGTGTGACCCAAAGGGTCATATCAACATGATTAGAAGAACCTTATTGAGAAAGAGGGCCATCTCACATGAGTTTGAGCCTGAGGAGGATGTTATAAGAAATCAGGTGTATTTTGTTGATGTAATGTAGACAAAAAAAGGTGGATAACAATGATGAAGTGGGACAATCAAAATAAGGAGAAGGATAGAAGTTTCAAAGGGTTTTTTGCAAGTGAACCCAACCTTTTGAAATGGATGCAGATGATCCTTGATAAATTTGATGAATTATACAAAATGGCCCAAGATGAGGGATTGATTCCACTCCCCACACCTCACCAACCACCACATGAAGCATCCACATCATAGACACCACCCCCATCACCTACACATCCATCCCCTCCATCTCCTACTCATAAACCACAGGCTAAAAGATAGAAGATTGAGCCATTGGTTGATATGACTCAAGTGATGATGAAGAACAAGAAGCAGTCCTAGCTCTGACTGAAATAAAGGAGGTAGTAGAACAATAGAGAAGTCAAAAGCCTCATGATCCTAAGGCCAGGCTTTCAGAGGAAGGCGTTGATGAAATTCAAGAAGATGAGAGGGTAGTGACTTCTCTAAGGTTCATGAAAGATGATAATTTTATCCATACCAATGAATTTAAGGACTTTTGGATTAAAATGAAGATAAAACAATTTGATGAAAGGTTGAAAATCAAACTTATTGGAGCTGATGAGTCGAAGCAAGCTGAGATCCAATCTCAGACATTTGCAGAGTTAAATGTTGATAACATTAATGTCACCCCCTAGGAAGTGAGAGAGATGGTATCGAAAAGTGATATGCTAATTATACCAGGATGGAGATATCTAAAATGTTTCTTCTAGATCATATTAGAGCACAAGATGACCCCATGTTGGTAGAAAAATTTGATTCAGAAGAAGGTGTCTCAGGAACAGGGTATAACCCTGCTACCCAAACACTTGCTCTATGGACAAAACTAAAAAATACAAGGAATCCTCGACTCTTGGATGTAATGTAGGAAATGAGGAAGTCAACTATGGTCAGAAAAATGAGAGACACAACTCCTACAGAAGCTACCACTATGACTATGCATTTTGCAATGTTCACCAAGGATGTAGAAAATATGGAGAAGAAGATTAATGAATATGAGAAGAGATTGAAATTATCAAATGATGAGGTGAACAAGTTATTTATTGAAAATGTAAAGCTAAAGCTAAAACAACAGTTGCAGTAGGCCACCACAGTGAGAGGAGATGAATTAATTGTCTATCACCCACCTGTCCAGGCAGAGGATCCACAGATACAACAAATGAGAGATGAAATTGATAAGCTGAAGAATCATAACATGGAGGATTTCAAGCATCATATCATAGAGACTATAAAGAGGATATTAGAGCATAGAGTTGGGATACTAAAGGAGAAGATAAATGGGGTACATAAAAACTTCATCAGTCTGATTAAAGCTTTGGAACAGATAAACACTAACTCCCCCATCCTTGAGGAGCTCCAAAAGAGATGGCAACCCACCTTTCACATACTGACTACTTTATGCAAAGCTACACATAGGGATCCAGAGGCTCCATCAAGGCTTAAAATTACACAAGAGATGGTGACAGGTGTGATCGATGAGTATAAGTATTTGGTGGCTATTAGGAAGAAAGTGGAAAGTAGGAAAAGTACATTTGATTCCATCAAATACCTCTTCAGCCCATCAATCCTCAAAGGTGACAATTAGTTGAAAGGTATAGATGAATAGAGAGAAGAATTTAATTAGATGATTCCTAAATGCTTGACACATATACAGGAGGATGGGGAGATCAATCTCAACAAGTTTCATACTTTGCTCAATGGGATCATCATGCTGGACAATGGATATACAAAGTTTGTAGTGGATGTTAGAAACCTCCTAGATAATAGATGGAAGAGTCATCTTACAAATTTCATAACTGCACAGGAATTCAAATGGCCAAGCGACTTGACAATTAATAAGTGGCAGGAAAAATATTTGGGCTCTGAAGAAGATTGATCATGTACATCATGAAGAGAAAGTATCATATGGTAAAAGCTTTGAACAGGTCTTAGGTGACCACGGGTTTTTACTCGGAGATTAACGGATTGATACACATATGATTAAGTTTCTTTAGTTATGTTTAATTTCAAAATTATGTTTTGTTATCAAAAGACATGTCCTTTGGTTTGAAGCTTGTTGCCTCTCGTATACATAAGAGAGACAAGGACCGAAAGAAATTAGGAGAGAGACGAGAAAGAAACAGGTGAATAGGGATAAATAGATAACAAAAGACTGTCATAATGCTTACATTTCAAAAGACCATGAGGCATGTATAAAATTTTGAAGAATTCAATGAAAGATATCTAATTTTGTGGCGTAATCTTGGTATCGACTGTTTGTTGGAGTTATTCAATTATCTGGTTGTCTCCATTTTAATACTTCTTTATTATTTAAATTGGTATATCAAGTATATATTCAGTTTATCAATGCACATTTGTTGTACTTGTGTGATATGATTAATTGGTTTCCCCTAAGGAATTAAAATCCTTCTAGTCAATCACAATAATCAGGAAGTGTTATTTGGATTAATAAGAAGAGACATATAATTAGGATTGTCAATCTGTCTCCAATTTGGTGTTATCTATTTTCTTGCATAATTTATTCAATTGGTTCTTTCAAGTAAATATTAAATCCTTTTGATAAATTATAAGTAACCTGGCTGTGTCAGTTGGATCCATAAGTAGAGTTTTTCAATCACTTTCCTGCATGTTTATACAAGTTATAAACCAATATTAGTGTGCCAAATAGTTGGAGTTACTACCAAATACAAGCCACTTATCTTAGACTTTCATTTGATTCCATCTACCCAACAAGGCACTGGTTTGATCCATTTCATCTTTTAGTTTTATCAAACTTATTTCAAACCTCACATCTGTTAACTGAAAATATTAAATTTCACCTTGATATTGCTTATACAATTTATACCAAATTAGGATTACATCTCTCCACTCCCAATTGCCATTGTGGATAGATTTATTAAGTAGGAAACACATAGTTTAAGTCCGCTTCATTTACATAGGTACACCCACCTAGGTCTAGCAGAGCTTGAAGAGAAGGTTCAAGTGCACCATTTGGCCTTCTTCGTTAGCCTGAAACATATGAAGAGCTTGGCAACCTCTTGTGGTTTTTAACTAGAATTTTTGAGAACTAACAAATACATATAAAATGATTGCTTTATCCTCAATTGGAGGCATTGATATTAGGGGAGAGATAAAATAGTCCTTTACCTAATGAAAAGCTTGATCACACCTTCTATCCCATTTGAATGTTACATATTTATGGAGGAGGTGTGTAAATGGATGATGTTTATTCACTAGTTGTGCAATAAACCTTCTGATAGACTGAAGCTTGCCTTGTAGAATGCACAACTATTTCAATGTTCTTGGGGGAGGCATTTCCAGGATAGCCTTGACCTTAGCGGGATCCACCTCAATACCTCTTCTAGATACAATGTAGCCCAATAGTTTCCTAGATGTTATGTCGAACACACATTTCTTTGGATTTAGACGCAAGTCATACTCCTTTAGTCTGTCAAATATCCTAGCTAAGTTAGCCAGGTGTTCACGTCTTGTGACTAATTTAGCCAAAAAATCATCTACATAATCCTCCATGAAGATGTGCAACATATCATTGAATATGATAGTCATTGCTCTTTGATATGTGGCTCCTGCATTCTTCAAGCCAAATGGCATGACGTTCCAAAAAAAAGTTCCCCAAGCACAGGTAAAAGCAATTTTGTGTTGATCCTTAGGGGCTATATTTATCTGGTTGTACCCGAAAAATTCATCCATTAGTGAAAGCATTTCATGACCAGCAGTTAGATCCACTATTATGTCAATGTTGGGAAGGAGGAAGTCATCCTTAGGGCATTCCTTGTTAATATCTCTGAAGTTTGTATAGGGCTATATGCCCCCAATGGGTTTTGACACTAGTACGAGGTTGGATACCCACTCAAGATAGTCTATAGGTCTGATGAATCCCATGTCCAATAGTTTCTGAAGCTCCACCATGACTAACAGTGCTATTTACGGGTGCATCTTATGAAGCTTTTGCTTTACTGGTTTTGATGCAATGGATACCTTTAGATGGTGTACCACTAAAGCTAGATCCAACCCAGGAATATTTGCATATGTCCAAGCGAAGTTGATCTTACATTCTTTGATGAATGCTGAGAAGTTAACCTTTTCCTTATGATCTAAGGAAGTTGCATGATATGTTACTTTAGGTGCCTCTGTTGTTCCAACATTGACAGGTTCATAACCTTCAACCAAGGCTGCTGATTGTTCTTGATATTTTATGATGGGGAGATTGAATCCCCCATCTTTGGGTGCCTTAGAGAGGTTTTCACCCTCAAATACGTCCATTATTTTTTTCTTTTTCATGATCCAATAGAGCCACATTGTGGTTTTCCCTAGGGGATCTCATATTGATTTTTAGATTTTTAATTTTAATTTTGCAACTAGAGGATGCAATATCCCCTACAAAGTATGCTCCTTGTTCTAGTTCTATGAAAAAATTGGCCTCGTGATCTCCTTATGGTATACCATGTTGAATTCCCATGAACTCAATAATAGCTTTATTTTTCTAGAATAGGTCCACAATAGGTGTGTGATGTTGTTGATCCCAATCGATCAATTGTGGGTGAAGTAAGGGTAGGTTATCATTGCTATTGAAAAAGATTATGGAGAATGTGGTAAGGGTAAGGATAGAAAATATATTATGTTCCCAGAGAGTATCTAGTTCATAGTCACTAGAGGAACAAGATTCCCATTCCCATTCCCATTCGTTGGAATCTACTTCACTATGGTAGTTATTCGATGTCTCAATATTGGTAGAAGGAGTTATTTCCTGACAAGAGGTAGTTTCAATGTTTGGGGTAACCACGTATATCGAGCCATAACCTAGTCCCATGTTCTTCTTATGTTGTTCTATTATGGTGGGTTCTCTTATACCTTATTTTTGTAGACCAAGGCCACCTTTTCCAGTGTATCCCATATTTCTTTCCATCCGATAACCTTTATTGTTATGGTCCACAAGAAAGGGATGTAGTTGATTCTATTCCTCCTATTCTTCTTTATATATCCATGATGAGAGGTCCTCTTTGAATACCATTTCATCCTTCATGTCTATCCCTTTGGTGAAATAGTAGGTTTGACTTCATACTTAATAGTTTGAATATTCTTTATTTCCTTTGGTCTCCCATAGGATTTTGGTGACTGGGGAAGCTCCCCAATGTAGAAGTAATATTTAAAATGGTATTATCCATAGCCCTTGTCAAGCACCTGGATCTTGAGGTTGAATTTTGGAGGATCAACTGGTGTAGATGGAGTTGAGGATGAAGCAAGTGATGCAGGATTGACATATGAAAATGAGTGGGAGGATATGTCATTACTAGGTATTTGAAGGAGTATTTTTTACTTCTCCTCCAAGTTTGTGTAGTAATGGAAGGGTTTGGGATCGGCATATACTATAGCTTCCTTATCATTGTAAGGAATTTTAAGCATTAATGAAAGGTTGAACAGACCGCTTGCATTGCAGGGATCCATGGACATCCCAAGAGAAGGTTATATGGAAACTCAAGATCCAGTACTTGACAAGTTATTTCTGCTATTGTTGGCACTACTTGAATTGGAAGTCTTATTGTGCCCTCAAAGTTTCTTTCCATATCATTAGAGGCCCTTATGGTGATACTTTTTTTCTTTTCGATCACATCATCAGAATATCCCAACTACTTTACCATTTTTAAGGTACATATGTTTAAGCCTACACCTCCATCTATTAGGACTCTCTTGACCTTGTGTTTATGGACACAAACCTTGAGATACAAAGCTTGATTGTTGAAGGATCTATAGGGAAGGTATTTTTAGAAAAGACCAAGTGATGGGGTGAAGTGATGGTACCACCCATAGCTTCAAATTGATCAATGTTAAGATCATTAGGCACTGAAGATTTAATGAGACATTTCTCCAAGATCTCTTTATGTGTTGGTGATAACTTTAAAATCTCAAGGATAGAGATTAATGATGGAGTTTTCTTCAATTGTTGAACAATTTTGTAGTTACTGGAAGGATTGATGGTGACTTTGGTTGGAAGTGGCGTTCCTTGGATTGTGACTTTTCCTCTTCGTGTAGTGACATTACATTCAGGGCTTTTACCTAGTATGGTTACAACATTGATATATCAATCAACTTGATAGATGGTTCCTAAAACTTCATCATAGGTGAAGTTATATTTTTGGTAATATTGTCCCTTACCTTTGTCATTTCCCCTAGAATGATCAGGGATTGGATCCTTGTATATTCCCATGTCTCTATTATCGGAGGGCCCAAGATGATGTTCAATTTTGACCTCTTCTTTTTCTATCAAGTCTTGTACGATGTTTTTAAGTCTCATGCAATTATTTGTTGTGTGACCCTTGATGTTGTGGAATTCACATCAATCATTCTCATTATACCAAGGGGGTTTAAAGTTTGGTTTTTCATAAGTTGTTTTGTTAGGATTAGGAAGCTTGATAAGGTTCTTTTGGATGATTTTATGCATAACTACCTCAAGAGTTTCTCCCAATGGAGTGAATTTTCTCCTAATTTGATTATTTTTTCTTGGCGGCCCTCTTTGAATATCTTGACCTTGATTTGTTTGTAGGTTATTATGTTGGTTGTTTTTAGGATATGTAAGCTGGTTGTTTTGAGTGTTTTTAAGAGGATATTTATTTGAGTTGCCTAGACATTATTCTGTGGATTTTTAGGAGGTTATACATTTCACACAAATTTGGCATCGACCACTCCATCATTTGTAACATTTATGTTCTTCACCTATATGTTAGGTTTGTCATTAGAACTAGAACCTTGGTCTTTGTTGTTATATAGTTTAATGAATCCCCTTTCTATGAGAGCTCTTTCAATGAGTAAACCCTTTTCAATGGTTTCTTCAAAACTACTGGGGCACAACATGGTGAGTTGGTAGCTAATGTCTGTTTGTATGTTAGAGACAAATATTTCTACGAGTTGTTTCTCGAGAACGAGCCATTTACATTTGGTAGATTTAGGTCTCTATCTTTGTAGGTAAGAACAAAAAGGATTCCCCTTGGCTTTGTTTAATTTTGTATAGGTCGGGGACCGTTATGTCCTTCTCTATATTTTAGGAGAAATGGCTAACAAATTTGTCTGACAACTCATCAAAGGTTTTGATACCGGGTGGTAGATGAGAGAACCACTCGATAGCAGCACCGCCGAGACTTCGTGGGAAAAAGCCTCATTAAATAGGTGTCATTGTTTTGTACATCCATGCAAGCTACTGAGAATTCTTGCACGTGTTCTATTGGATCTCCTCTTCCCTTGTATTTGTCAAATTTTGGTATTTCAAAGTTCTTAGGGAAAGGTTTCATGGATATGGAATGATCAAAGGGATATGGGCATATGTCTTGTAGAGCGTAGCTCTTCTTTGGTTTTCCAATTTGAATGTCTGATATCCTTTGGTTTAGATTTTGAATATGTAAGGTTACATCATCACTTGGTGCATTTGTTTGATAAGGAGAGATGCTATAACCTTGTTGCCTCACAATGTTGTGTGTGTTATATTATACCCAATTTGTATATATGAGGGCCCTTGGACCATGTTATGAGTGTAGGATGATGGATGGGGTCCTTGAGGACCGATGTGGGTGTGTTGTGGATTGAGGGTACGATGTTGTTGTTGAGGTATGATGTTGTGGAGGTATGTTATGTTGTTGTTGAGGTGTGTTGTGTTGTTATTGAGGTATGTTGTGTTGTGGAGGATTGGGTGCTTGATTTTGAAGATCTTTGTTTTACTGAGGTTCAACATACGTTTGATGTTGGGTATTGACATTTGGTGGTGTTGAAACATATGTTTGATGTTGAGGATTTTGGGTAGACAATGATCCATATTGATATTGTGTGTTAGGATCATAGTATTGTTGATGCATGTATTGAGTTTGATTTTGAACATTTCCTTGGTACATGCTTTGATCTTGTGGTGGTTGTTGATATATGTGTTGTCCTTGAGGTGGGTTGTTAGCATGTAGTTGTGGTTCCAAATGGTTGTTACCTTGTTGGTTCACTACATGTTGTGGTTGTCTTTAAAGAAGATTCCCCATGCTTTGCATATTAATACTGGGACCTTGTTGTTGGGTGTTCTAAGATGTCTCATATATGCTGGGTCCCACTGTATTAGTGTCAACATTATGTGGTGGCATATTTTGACTTGTCAAGAGATTTGGATTTTCTTGAGTATGTTGAGCTACCACAACTTGTTCAATTTGTGATGGATGTTTATACAATGGATTCTCCACATTTTGGGGAAAAGATTAATCATTGATATGTGCTTTTGAGAATGATGGTGGTATCTTGGGATCTACTATTATTTTGGGTATTTGTCTTACCACTGATTGGTCTCCCAAATGAATGAGATTGAGATACTTAAGAATTTCAACATTAAAGTATATAGGTAGCTTGGCACCACTTTGTGCTAGTTTGAGGAAATATG
Organism: Sequoia sempervirens; assembly: GCA_007258455.2. Taxonomy (NCBI): domain Eukaryota; kingdom Viridiplantae; phylum Streptophyta; class Pinopsida; order Cupressales; family Cupressaceae; genus Sequoia; species Sequoia sempervirens. Next base: position 15,922,725 of record VDFB02000010.1, on the reverse strand, counting down.
TTTTTGGATCCTTCCCAATCATTTTTTCCATTAGTTTTTCCATTTTTGGATCTTGAGAGTGTTCTAAAATTACTTCGTTAGTCATTTCCTCATCATTATCATACTCCTCTATGATCATATCTACAAGATTAGGAGGTTTACTTTGTTGCATAGCAAATTTGTCTTGATTTTTAAGGCGTATGTTAGCATCACTAGGTGGTTGATTTGGTTGAGCTTTAAACGTTGGTTGTTCTTTGGGAATTGAGTATGTCCTAAGATTGTAACCCCATGGTTGAGATTCCTCATTGGTGGTATTGGTTTTTGGTATACTAGAGCTGCTTTTGTTCTAGCTTCCATTTTATTTTTATGCTGCAATCTCGTTGTAGTCATAAACAAACTCAAAAGACCTTGGTAAGTTTGAGATAGCAACTTATGGAAATGGGATGACATTTTTATTTGAGATTATGTTTGATAAAATGACGTACAAAGGGGATGTGTGTATACCATTTGGACAAAGGTTGTTAGTTCTTTGTTATGGATTGATGTTGAGATAGTTGGACGATCAAGTTTGATGTTGGATTGTAAGATTTTTCTACTCAACCCTATAATGAGCAGATGAGCTGATCTTGGGTGTTGTTTGATAAATGACGCTATGATGTTGGATGTTCAAACCCTAGGATAAGAGTATGAGTGGATGTTTGATGTTTTGATTTGATGCTAGTTTAGAACACAAAATTTAACAAGACTCAAATCAATGTTTTTGCTATGTCTTAGAGGATATGGTGATTTCTTTACTTGAACTAGATATGAGGTTGCAAGTAAAGGTTGCTGTAAAACAATAGCAAGATGATGGTTTGATTTCTTGTGTTCAATATGTGTCCAAGACTAGGTTGATGTTTGGTTGTTGATGGTGATGTTTATAGGATATGGTGCAAGTTTTATTTTTACGTTGTGTCCAAAAGATGGTAGCTATGAACTCTATGTAAACCAATTTTGAAGGGTACGATAGTGATATTGGATTGTGTAAGTACATGTGTAATGATTGAAAATGTTGTCTGACAGTTGAATAAAATGTTAGTTTAGTGTTTTGAAATAAGTTGTTTGAAATTTTTTGAGGTAAGCCTATAAGTAGGATGATAGCGGCTTCTATCCAAGATGATAGTGGTAAGAATTTAGGACAATAGTGGTTCTATTTGAGGACAACTATGACAAAGCCTACATAAGCGACTTTGTTTTGACAATGACTATCATGCAACTAGTGATAGAAATAATAGTCAAATGAACAACAACGAGCAATTATTAGGTCAACAACGGTAATTTTTTGGAATGATAGCGGTAAAATTTTGAGACAACAATGACAAAATTGCATAGTAGCGACTCGATTTCAACAATTTTCAATTTTCTGATGGTAGTTTTGTTTGATAAGTTTGCAAGTTTTGATATATGTTTGGTGTGATGTCTGATATAATGTTTTAGAGATACATCAAGTGAAAATACAACAAAAGTGTATGAATTTATCATAATGTTTTGAATGTTGATAGGCCAAAATCAGTCCAATTTACACTGGTAATAACACATCAAAAACATTTCAAGAACTTTAATCCCTAAGGTCAAAGCCAATGGTAACACTTTCAAGCCCACAACTTGGAATCTCCTTCAACTCAAGGGTAGGGACACCCAAAGGGGTGTATACACTTTTATCTTTATGAGAGTGGATAGATAAGGGCCTCCTAGCTAGAAGGATAACCCAAATCACCCTTTCCTCAAAAAGCTACAAGTAGCTTATGTGAAGTCGAGGATTTTTGTCTCATATCAAGGGAGTTCATATGGCGAGTAAAAAATTCATGGTGCAGTATGCATCCCTTGCACTAAAAATGTCGCCAATACACGATCAATCAATAAGGTGGGTAACTACAATAAGGTGTTTAGTCATTGCTCGAGGACTTGACGCCTTGCAAATGTCTAGTAAGCCACTTAAGGATTTAACCAATCCTACTAGGGGTGCTATATACCACTTGACTACCTCCCCTTTTTGAATGAAATTGTTGAAAAGGTACTTGTCAGTTAAATCTTGGCTTTGGCTTTAACTTATTTATATAGCGGTTTGAGGGAAAACCCACTTTGGGTCGCCTTTGAGTTCTCCTCTTGGGATGTGCCTCATAGGAAGGACCGATCTAAAAGGGAATGATGTAAAAAAAATTAAAGAGCCCAAAGTGTTTCTCATCACCTAGGATAATCAAAAGACACAGGGGGAGAGGATATGCACTTGGCTTGCCAATCACGGTAGACACAGTGGACAATTTATTGCAATTTGATTTTAAGCCCAAACGAGGTGTTATAGATAACAATTCATGTTTTACAGCACCAAATTCAAATATTTGAGACTTCAAACATTTATACAAAATGCCATAAACCAATTTGTTGTCATTGCAATGAGATTTTAATCCCAAATGAAACGTTCAATTTTAGACACCAAAATGAAGTGTGAAGATTGTAAGTAAATTTTAATGTACCAAATCAAAGTGTTCAAGTTGTATTGTTCAATTTTAGTGCACCAAGGCAAAATGAACTCATTTTAAAGCACCAAATCAAATCGTTCAAGTTGTATTGTTCAATTTTAGTGCACCAAAGCAAAATGAATTCATTTTAAAGCACCAAAATGTAAATATTTAAAGACTTAAAAACATCCATACAAATTCTTGAAAAAATGGATCTTTGTAAAAGGTTCTACAAGCAAATGATTTAGTATTTTAAGCTTTTAAGAGTCTTGGACCGTTTGTCAACCCTACAAGAAAACAATTAGTTGTTCAACAAAAATATGCCATGACCCTACAAGAGCTACACCAACAATGTCAAACAATCTCACAAAACACAACAAACAATAAGTAGTTAGGGTTAGATACACTGTGAATCCAAGAAAGTTTGCAAAACTGACACAAACCCAGAAAACAATACAACAATGGCCCTGTTACTTGCAATAGCGATTTTGTACCTAGTACGACTATGGCTCTTTCAGACGATAGTGATGGGATAATAGTATAATAGTGGTTCTATTCAAGACAATAGCAGCTCTAGAATTATAGTCCAAATACACACAGTCTGAAACCTACAAAATAGAAAGGGCAATAACAGTCTTTCTCGACAATAGCAGCCAAATTTAGGTCGAAAGCGACCAAATTTAGGATGACTACAAAAAAACAATAACGACGATCACGTTCAAATTTTAAGACAATAACATCCCAGTTAGCAAAAGCAATTCCTACAAAGATGTCAGTGACCTAAAACTTGCAATTGCTCACAAAATTTAACAAAAACATTAGAGTTAAGGACCTAGGTCCCACCGGGCATGCTAGAATGTGTAAGGGGAATATGGATCAATAGATTTAGTAACAGTGAATGAATTCAAATCAATTTAAAACAAGATAACAAGACCCACTTACCCATGAAATGTAATTGTAAAGCTTAAGAATCCAAACAAGCAAGGTTAACATAAATGAATGAAACACATAATGAATTCAAAAAACTACAATCATACCATCCCATGCTTGAGTGTATTTGTGTTGAAGATGGATGTTGGATTGCTTGGTTCAACATGAAGCCTCTGTGATTACAAAAGCTTGATAACGACGATGATCTAGAATGTAAGTATATGTTTGCTCAATTTGCTTCAATATTCAATCTGACATGACCTTTCTACAAATTCTCTAGATTTTTTATGAGAAGGATGAAGGTTGTTTTATATATTTATGAGTTTTAGATGAACGATCAAGATTCAAAAATGAAAGATCAGTATTAATGACTGAGAACTGTTGAGAGGAAACATATTGATTAGTTAACTCGTCTAATTGATCTATTTAATGGATTTAATTGGATAATCAGTGGGATTGGATTGAATGATTAGTGGGATTGGAGAGATTAGATTGAGTATTTAGTGGGATTAGAGTAATCGGTGGGATTTGGGAAAGTAGATTGAGAAATGAGTGGTCATGATTTATTCAATCAAAAAATATGAGGATGATTTAATTAATTTAATAATTAATTAATGTTTGAGAGGAACGTGCAAGATGTGTTTGACTTTAATAAATGAAAGTTTATTTATTAATTGACCACATTGGGTGATTTTGGGGAAATTGAATAATTGATTTAATTATTCAAATTTAGGGAAAATTGAATAATTGATTTAATTATTCAAATTTAGGGAAGGGGAAGTAGTTTAATTAAATAATTAATGATAACTATTTAATTAACTTGGATGAATAAGGTATGTTAGTGACAATTAAATAATTTGTGTTTATTTAATTAATCAGGAGGGATAAGGTCAAATTAGGTGATGACATGGTGAATTAATTAAACAATTTGAGATTATCTAATTAGTAGAGGAAAATAGGGCTAATGATGCAAATGATGTTAAAAAGGGGATTAATGATGTTAATGAAGCGAAATGCAATAGTGGTAATGAAAGTGATGCCAATAATGGAAAAATGCCATTCAGAATGTGTGATATGCATTAAGCCATTTTTACATGTCTACATAAATAAATAGAAAGATTAAAAAGTTTTGAAATTGTGGTAGTCTAGAATGAAAATAGAGGAGTAATAAAGGAAGATATTTACAACAAGAGACAATTTTAAGATCTAAGACACAACAAGGCTTAGAGGGCCTTGCCTGCTTGGTATATTTTGGTTTGAACAAATGGGATTTTTTTTTGTTGATAATCTTTAGGGATTATTTGGATAATTAATTTTTAAGAGAGTATTTGAGAGACATACCCTTGAAGTTGCCTACCTCACTAGTAGTTCATAGTGCTTAATTTAGTGAGGTTGTAACTAGAAAGTTGTAGAAGGATTATGATACATTGCTGCAAGATGTTATAAGGTTGAATGAGGAACTTGGAGAGGAGATACAAGGGAAGGAGGTCGAGGAAATAGACAAAGACATAAAGGAAAAGGAAAAATAGTGGTAGGGGATTCAAGCACACGATAGTGATTGGTATAACAATTTTTCGATCCCTCCACTGGTGTCATCACCATCTAACCTCATTTAAAAGACCCCACCTATAACCTACCTTTCATTTTATTTTCATGCAACTATATAAATTCAGTGCTTTTTATTAAATTGTATAAAAATATTTATTTGTAATTAATTAAAATATAAGAATAGTTAAATAAAAATTACTTCTCTCTTATACTTATTTTTCTCACAAGTATAATTCTTATTAGAATACTTAAATGAATTAATATAATCATTCACGCTTTTCCATGTCTTTTTGGTATGACATAAAAAACTCTCTTTCTATATCATTACTCATTTTTTACTCACCTTTTCCTTGTCCTTGACTATCTTACCCATGATGATTTATGTACATGAAAGTTGATGGTTCTTGTTTAGGATTTATTTTAATAAAATTCATCTAGTTTTGTAAATTCTTCTCCCTACTTCCCATTCTAGAGAATAATTTCTTGTAGAATTTCTATTATTTTCTCTTCCACTAACACATTCCTCTACATTTTATAGATAGTTTTAACCTTTATCTTAACAAACACGACATTATATTAGTCTCATGCATTATTAAATTTTGAATTTTCCTAATCGATCTATTTATTTTTCACCCATCTCATAATTCTCCCTTTGAAATATTAATTGCTCCTTCTCCTATATATATATTCTACCTAACACATCTTCATTACACAAAATTGTATTTATCCTTCATACTTCTCCAATATGTACTTCTCTACAACACTATGTATATTCTCTTGATAAATTTGTACTCTCATATGCTCGTTTGTGCTAACCCACTTGATGAGGGAAATTTTTTTCTCTATTGTTTATTATCTTACTCATTTTCTTCCTTGATAGTTGTCACATGATATAGTCTTCATTAACCTGCTCAAAATTCTTCACACTCAAACAACATGAACTTTTTTGCCTCCCTTTTTTTTGTGCCCCTTTAATATGAGCACTCTCTTTTCTTCTCACTTCAAAGTTATAAAAAATGAGTGGCACTCTCCCTATCTCATGTTATTATTCATAAAATATCTATTTTTGTCCCTTCCTTCAGGAAAAAAAATCTCTCATGTTGATTAGGGGCATATCCTACTTGTATTACCCTCCTTATCTTTAATTATTTTCTATACATTGACATCATTTATCTTCCTCTCCTCACCTTAACTTGATTGACTCTCAAATCTCATTAGTCAATTTAAGAGGGGCATACTTTATGAAATATTTATATGATATTTTCATGCTATTGTCACATGGTTTGACGTGGCCTCTTATAACATTAAGATAGAAACTACATATAGTTGGGTGTGACACCCTCATTATCATAATATTACATAATTTCCATTATATTTTAATTGATTTGTTGGACATGGTAACCTTATAACCATACCTATTTTATCATAATATTCTTATTTTTGGCCTATCCTAGCTTAATTATTCGGTAGAAACAATACAACCAAACCTCTACCAAGTTGATTCCACTCTACATCATCTTCTTAGGCTCATATGCAATTTCTTATGTATATTTCTCTCTTGGTGTTCCTTCAAGAATAATATAGTTTGTTTGTATAATTATACTCATTATAGAAAAGAATAATAGTGCATGTGTTTTATTTTTATAGTTTTTTCTTTATGCCCATTTAATATGATTCTACTACTTTTTTATGACACATTTTTCCTTAAACTAAAATAGTAACTTTGTTTCTTGCCTTGGATGTTTTACAAAAAAGGAGCATATTGAAATGAAGGAGAAGATGAAGAAGGATGGGATCAAAGTAATGACATGCATATATGTGTACCCTTTTTCATTTGTATCCTTTATAAATACACTGATTATTATATTTTTGTAGATTTATTTTACTTTAGGATGATATATCACTTAGTTGAGCTAGTTCACTATAGAGGGAGCAAAATGTAAGGTTATAAATTTCCTACTTTGTGAGCTCCACCTTACTTTCTTAAACTCATTTTTGCGTTCACTCCTATAGTTCCATTATAGGGCCACTTGCCTTGATTCTTAGCCTTAACTTGGTCTTTGGATTGATTCTTAGTGACCACTAGGATTTTTTTTTTGGTCGGTAATAGAGTGAATTTTATTAATAATAAAATGAAGATTACAATGCTATTGTCATTACAACATCAATTAAAATCCTTTCCAAACCCCATCAATGCCTAAAAAAAACCCCTAAATCTACCTACAAAATGTACTGTAGACAACTCCAAAAAATACAAACAAAGCTTCACTACAACTGACAATCATGCTTAAAACCAATAACCCCTAAATAACCTATTAACAGGTCAACAATTTGGAGCATTATTTGGTCTCCCTTTAGTCTGTGACAGGACTATTTCAAAAGCTTTCTTCTTATCCTTCTTTGCTTTCTTCCCCTTGACTGTTTGCTAGCCTTCCTCCACCCTTGCTACCTCCTTCTAGTCTGATGAATTGGCACAAGGGCTCTTCCAAACATTATTCCTATTGCTAAATGCTTGCTGATTCTAATCATCAACCTTTTGTTTCCCAACATATTTCTCTTGTGGCCTCACCACACCTTTTTTCTCCCAACATTCTTGTGTTGCAACCCCATTCTTGAAGTTCACCTCCATCTCATTACCATTAAAATCAACATTTTCATCAATCCCAGTTGGACTCCCTTCCTGTGTTGAGACAACACTAGTTTGTTGCTGATCCTCACTTCTAACTTGGTTCATTAGCATCTTTCCTTCCTGATTCAGAGCTCCAAATTCCCTTCCCTCCTCTTCACTCTCCTTCAATTGTGGGTTCACTTTCTTCTCCTCCTGTTTCTCTACTGTATAATGCCGAGGAGCCACATCCTTCCACTAAGAAGCAGGTTTCTTTAATCTAATTTTGGAACATTCAACAACCAAATGCCCTATTTGATAACAAATTCTGCACCTAAAGGGAACCTCTTCATAATCCATGGGTTGTACCCAACATCCTTTCTTAGTTTTTATCTGAATCTTCTCTGAAGGCACCTTGGACACATCCATTTCTACCAAAATGCGGGCATAAGTCGAGTGTAGAAGATTTGAGGATCGCTCATCCATCATTAAAAAGTTTCCTAAAGAGTTCCCTACAACCTCTAAACATGAATCAAACCAAAACTATAAAGGAAGGTTAGGAAGTCTCACCTAAAGAGGAGCCCTCTCAAAAACTTCAGTTGCTGGGTTAAAGGCTGGGTGCCATGGTTTTAACATCAATGTATGCTTTTTTTCCCAATCCTAGTGATAATCACAGAGAATCCTGCTCCTATCCTGTTCCTTTTCAAAAACAACAATAAAAAAGCCTTTTTCCATGGGATAAATTTGAACATACCCTTCCAGAATAGGCTTCCACTGATGGAGATCAGTCAATCTTGGCCAAAAACCCCTGAATCTCCCAATCAGACCCAACCCAAAAAAAAAATCTTTCGTTAAAAATCACCTGTTGCTCCAACTCGTCATCTATTTCCACTGTGATAATATTCGTTATGGGTTGGAGAACATAGTCCTTTCTTCCATCCTCTGTGGGCCTTCTAGTTGGGTGCTTCCCTGTCTGAGCTTGCCCCGATTTTGTCCCCCCAACCTCAGGCATCTTTGGCCTCTTCCCATTTCCTTCACCACCTAAAACAACACCGCCTTGATAACCCTATTTCTGGCTGCCCTGTAAAGACTGACCTCTGTTGCCTAAAGCGGAGCCAAACCTGCGTACCACTAGGATTATTTTATTAACATTAATCTATTCTAAAAATATAAATTAAACTCAAAATGTGACAAAAATATGTCAAAACACTAGGGCCCTAGACAAATATCATCTAGATGCTAATATCTAAGATTACTCCATTTAACTCTAGTTTTTTATTCCTAAATTATGTAACGTAATTGTATCCTAATATATTCACTAATGGCTAGCTAGACCTGAGCTCAACATAAAACATAAATTTCTTTCATTTTGGTCAAGATAACACTAGAAACTGAATGGATCTAACTATACATCTATTGCAACTCATAAATATACTCTATTAAATGATATCCAAGGATATACAAGTATACATTCAAGGACCAAATAAAAATATTCCCATTTCTTATAGATAATTCCCATTTTTTAAACCCTTATATATTACTTTCACAATATGCTTTTTGTTCCTATTATATTTTCCATGTTCCCTTCTTATATTTTTTCTAGTCATTCAAAGCTCAAAATATGATCCCAAAGGTTTTTCCAAATCACGCTAAGGCTCCCTCACTCCCTTTATTCAATTCATACACTCTCTCACACCATTCCTAGTGGATTTAAGTCCTATATTTTTATACTCTTGTTATCAAATTTTTTAGTACTTTTACACTCTTACACTAAGATTTACACACAAATATATTACCTACGAGCTTAGCTATTGAAGGTTTAAATAAAAAACTAAGGACTCTGAATGAGGTAGGATCCTAAAGAGTCCTTACCATTTTTCTTGATGCTTAGACATAAATTTGAATATTCAAATATCTCAAAAAAATATAGGTATTTTGGTGAAAGACTTGGTGTTTAGAAAGGCACATAATTGCTACCAAAAAAATATATGGACAAAGGACACTAAGATCTCAAATTATTAGCATAATTTTTGTATCCTCATGTGTATTACATCATACTTGTTTGTATAAGGGGAATACCCTTGGCACTAGAGCCCTTGTTACAACATTTTAGTGGGTCCTCAATGCCATAAATGGACCCTTTATTAACTTTAGTTCCCTTGTTCAACCCTCTTGTCTACTATAACACCCAAGTGTAACCCTCAAATCTATACTAGCATTCACCTTGGTCTCAATTTCCCCAAATTCTTCCTCTAGGCATCCTCTACAAGTTTCTTCTATACGTCATCAACCTACAACAAACTAGGGGCACAATTATCTTTCTCTTTCTTTATTTACTTACGTTTGAGCACACTCAACTTAGTGTTAATAATCTAATATGAAAATTTGAAATAAATTTTGATTAAATTCTAATACATTTTAGTTGCTAGAGTAATTAGTTATCACATTGAAAGGAATTAATGTAGGTTAGTTAAATACAAAGACTAAAAATATACTAAACACCTAACAACCTAATTTTAACCTTTCACATGTAAAATCTTGGTCACACAACCAAACTTTTATGTAGGTTCTTGAAAGGAATTTTTTAGTAATTTATAATTTTACATATAACCCTCTTGAGAGAACAATATACAAAACAAGTATTAAGAATCCACAATGCAAAATAGTAACAATTTTTTTTGTTAGATGCACCATGGGAAACCCATTCCAAGGGAAAAAAAAATCCTCCAAAAGCACTCACATGTATTCAATTTATCATCTCAAGAAAAAGATTATGATACACTTGTAGAGTCTCGGTGCAAGGCCTTTGAAGTATTAAGCACCCTAGTTATAGTCCTCCATATGAAAAAGAAAATGAGAACCTTGTAGCCATATATCCTAATCCTTACTTTCTCGACTCACATATGCAACCTACAAGAGATGCTCAATCCAACCTCAACCAACAAGCTAAAGGTTAAACACACCAACCTCAACAACTACTCATATGCTTTGTTTTATAGAAACAAGATTGCACAAAACCACTAAGTGGTATTACATAAACCACATGTCTCAAAATCACAAGCTTAAAAAGTCATGATCCCAAATTAAATATTTGGTAATTTAAGTTTTCCTAATATTAATTTTTTTACAATGTGACACCCACATTAAATAATTATCCCAATGTCATGTACAACATACAAGTGGCCCTAACCCATGTCGTATCCTCATATCTAAGATGCATCACAATCAAATATTTATTTTTTACATTATTAGCATTATTATCTTTATTATACAAGGTGTGTAAAACACCTTTTTCTACTAGTTTAGAAATAGAGACGAGTATTTCAAGATTGAGGACTACCACATATCAAATTTGTGTAGAATGGTTAGATCCAAATTTGTGATATTAATTCTATATTCATGCATGGCATATTGACATTTGTAAAAGTGACCTAGATGATAAATAAAATGTTACCAATTATGATGTAGTTGACTAACATGTCCTATTTTTTTGTTATACAAATGTATTAATATAGTTTGGAACATCTATTTGAGTTAGATTCTCCATCAAACTAAGAAGTAAGTACCTTGTTTCATCTATTTAATTTTATGCATTTAACTCAATATATTTATTAATCCCAATACTCAATATATGTATGTATGTATGTATGCATGCATATGTATGTATGTATATGTATGCATGTATGTATGTATGTGCATGTGTATGTGTATGTGTATGTGTATGTGTATGTGTATGTGTATGTGTATGTGTATGTGTATGTGTATGTGTATGTGTGTGTATGTGTATGTGTATATGTATATGTATATGTATATATATATATATGTATAGATACATGTATATATATAGATACATGTATATATGTACAGATACATATATACATGTATATATAAAGATACGCATATATAATATATATGTGTGTGTATACATATATACATACACACACATACACACATACATACATACATACATACATACATACATACATATATATATATGTATACATATATATATATGTATATATATATATGTATACATATATATATATATGTATACATATATATATATGTATGTATGTATGTATGTATGTATGTATGTATGTATGTATGTATATATATATGTATATGCGTATATATGTATATATGTTAGATAAATGTGTCTACATATTAATTAGGTCATGAACTTTCTTCATCTCTAACAAATATTCTTGAAACACATTGAAATTACCCTTGATCCTTGTCATGTTATTGATCAATTTTTCATTTATTTTGTTCTTCAAATAAATGACAAACTCCATTATTATCCTTATAATAAAGTGGACCTTGTCTTTCCCAAAATATGTAGGGGATTGCTTTAATGAAGCCCTCAATCTCAACCATGACAAAATTTATTGTCTCCTTGCTAAGGGAAAAAATATTTTTACATTCTTTAAAAAAAATGTTTGTTTAATTAGTGGTTTTCAATTGATCCAAGTGTACCTCAAGGCTATCATCTAGAAAAATGTCTTCTTTCAATAGGTCATCAAATAGTACCATGTTTTTCCTTTTTAGCATGGGTAATTGGTCCTCAAGAGGGATAATTTATTTACTATTGATGTCTTCAAATTCTCTCATTACACTAACTTCATCAATAACCTTGTGATATAGTATTGGATTACATCTATGATAAGTCTCCTTCCTTGAGACTCTAAAGTGTTTCTCTAGGATCCTATTGCATGGAAAATCCCTCCCACATCTCCTTTTTCACTTCCCTTATCTATTCATACAAATAGTGTATAAGTAAGTGCACTAGAATGTAGAAGGCCCATGAAGTAATCTACATAAATATATAGTCCACCAACCTAAAATTTGAGCTCTTTTTTCATTTTTTCATTATGATTAGGATGGTAGATGGTAGATATTTTTGCCTAAAGTGTTTTCTTCTCACTCTCTCATGCTTGGTGTCCTTAATTGATCCTTTGCACATGATAGTTCTTTAGTACGATGAACATTTCTTCCTTATTTTTTAGAGGAATGACTATCTTTGTAGTCCTCACTCTTTGAGCATCTATAGAAATAATGTACACTATTATTACTTTTTTCTTGGGTTGAGCCTTGAGCGATTCCAACACAATAGGGAATTATTTATTAACATGTTTATAACTTTTTTTTCTCTTCCTAATTGTTGTTTCTAATCATGCTTGTGATCTAAAAATTTCTATTACATCACCTTCTTGAGTAGGGGATTGAGGTAGATTACATGCTCTTGGAGGACTTGGAATTAGAGAAGGAACATGAGGATGACTAGGAACTGGAGGGGGATTTGAAAACCTCAAAGAGGACTGTTGTGTGGAGGATAAAGTGTCTTGGTAAAGATGGATTTAGGAGAAGAGGTGGGTGAAGGGGTCTTAATCTTATAAGTAGTCCCTTGTGAGAAAGGAGACTATTTCTTGGATAAATACAACACTTGTTAGACCTCCACTTTTTCCTCCTTTTCCTCTTTTTCTTTCTTTTCCTCATCTAGAGTAGACATTTAATTATTTATTTAGGATGACTCTATATGTTACGTTGAGGTGAAAGTGACCTAGCAATTGGTCCCTATTGACTTCCACATTCCATTTACACTTTTAGAGGTAAAGTAGTTGTGAGGTGGGAAGCATTGGAAGGAGGAGGAGTAGGGATCTCCTTCAATTTATTCCCCCTCTTTCTTACTATAGGTACTAATTTGAATTCTTCACCCTCTTCCTCAATAGAGATACCCCTTCAAATTATTCCTCCTTTTCCTCTATTATATCCTAAAATTAAGCCATGCCCTTCCTTTTCTTAGAGGATCTAGTGTCATGTACCTCTTTTTGACCACTCTATACCATTGGATCTTTTCCTTTAGATATATTTTTGGACTCTCCCTAGTGTTGTCCATGACATATGATTTGTTTATCCATTTATTTATTTTCTAGATCACCTCCTATTTTTTGACTTTGATGAGGGGATCTTCTTGTGCACACCAATCAATGCTATTTATAGGTTGATTGAACAATTTATTTCTATTGCATGCTAGGTCAATGATATTTCCATCTTCCTCAAGGTAAATGAAGATTCTATTAATTTTTTAAGTTTGTGATATAAGGGAAGTTCATGCAATGGAAATCCATGACCCTTACTTCATGTTTATCTAAAAACTCTTCCAAATAATCTTAAAACTTTGCTTCATGCTTGTAGAACACTCCAATTATGATCCCCATTTTTTATAAGGTCAAATATTTTTACAATGTTATTGAGCTCTGTGGAATATATGACTAACTCTTTCTCATCTAGTTTAGCATGGTAAATACTAGAGCAAGAGTAGGCACCTATGAAGATGGGAAGTGAAAACTTGTCTTGTGCTTCCCAACCACCATCTTGTGTACCTCCATGAATTACCTACATATACCTAATAAAATGATTGTTAGTGGGATACTTGGTGAGTTCATATGGGGCCTTGTAGAAACCCTCAATTCTAATGCACGTGAACATCTTAAACTAGATAAACAACTTCCTCAATTTATCATATCTTGAGATGACTCTAGTGATAACCTCTTTGCATAGTCATTCTCTAAAAACTTGATGATGGAGAAGATGAAAGCATCATTAACTTTGTTCTAGTTTCTCTAATTTTTCTTGAATTATAATTGGGGATAATTATTGTACACTAGAGTTCCTCCAAGCTACATATTTCCACCTTATGTAGTCATGGGAAATTTACTCTCCTATCCAAATGATAGAATAAACCATAAACCATGCAAAACTTCCCACTATCTTGCACCTTTATTAGTTAGCTATGCAAGTTATCACTAATGATGCTCCCCCAATCAATTTTATTCTTGTCCACAATGGACAACATAAAAAAGCACATCCAAGGGTATAATTCCTCAGTGTTGCAGTTAGCTACTACTTAGCTTAGTAGGGTGATGGCATCATTGGCATAATATTTAAACTCACTTTTATGAATTACTTTGGCCATCTTTGTTGCTAATTTTCTCTTAGTAATCTCTTATTATCATTGACGCACTGTGTTGCTTGAGGAGAATTTGTTTCATAATAGTGGAGGGCCTCCTCCATATCTACCTTTTCATATTATAGATAGGTAGGTAGGCCAAAGGTCTTTTCAATGACATAAAAGTTGACGTCCAAGATTGTCTGATGCACTAGCCAAAAAAACCTTTCTTTGTATGTCATTATAGTGTTGTGCATATGTCAAGAACAACTCTCACGATTGGAAAGCTAAGTTGAGAATGTGACTGTTTGTACCAATTCACTCTAGGCCATGCTTTGGGCATCAAATGCTCTATTTCTCTTTTTGAAAACCCTTGCAATAAATTTAAAAAGGTCTACATGCTTGAGGTATATGCCATCAACCTCATTCCAAGGGAGAATATCTTAGATACTAAATTTTAACCTTTGTACTTGTACTTCATCTCCTTAGTTGATTGGTCCCCTTGCAAAAGTACTATAAATCTAACATGAGATCTATTAGATAATTCATAGATTTTAGACTTAAAACATGTAAAAGTACAAATTCGAATGGAAGCAAAGTGCATCTAAAAATTCTAAAAGAGATAAAATGTAAGGTAAGTGGGTATTTGGGTGTTGGGATACCTCATATGTGATAACCAATAAAGTGGAATTCCGCATTAAGGGAAATGCTAAGTTAGTCATAATTTTATGAAAATACTTACTAGCCAACCTTTATTCAAAGACCTTAGTATGTGGCTAGAGATTTGAGATTTATGATCTCATGGTGATTGATGCCAATTGAGCATTAAGGAACCTAAAAGTTTGAATTCTAACATGCAAGTATGTAGGCACATGTTCAAAGCAAATACCCTTAGTAAATTGTAACGATTTATCTTTAAAGCACCCTAATAGAATAAACTACCTTATCAAGAATCAATAATCAATAATACTTTATACCTCTTACCCGTAGAGCATTCTAATAAATGTATCCCTAAAGTACCAAACCCAAAGTAAATATAAGGTTGAAAACATAGTGATCAAGGATTTAGGATATTTAATACATCTTACCAATACAACCCTCCAACAAATATATCCCCAATGTCCCAAACCCAAAATAAACATAAGATTGAAAATAAGGGGATTTAGAATGCTTCATACCTCTTACCAATAGAGAATTCAAATACATGTATCCCTAGAGTCTTAAACTTGAAGCACATACAAAATTAAAAACACAAGGATCAGTGATAATTCATACCTCTTACCAACAGGGCATTCAAACAATTGTATCCCAAGAGTCCTACACCTAAAGTAAACATAAGATAAAGAATTTAAAGCATGCAAGTGAACAAAATCTTGCAATTCCAACTTTGATGGGAAATGGGTTTGCAGATTCATGAGGAAAAGCATATCACACAAGTTTAAAACTCCCAAAACCTAGAAAATAATAAAAGAGTAGATTTGACAATACTTTAAACACTTTTTTGAAATGAAACCAAACTAGGGTTTACACAACACTATGATTTTAAATGCAAGCCATGGTAAGGACCTAGTGCATAAACAAGTCAAATAAATATAAAGGAAACAAGATGTAAATAACAAAAAAGAACAAAATGTCCTAAACCTTACACATCAAAATCCATATTGAAAACAAACACAAGAACTTGAGACAAAACCTAAACAAGAAAACTATAAAAAGTAGAGAATGAAACCCCACAAAAAAATAGGAAATGACATGAAATGAAAAAAATGAAGGTAGAGCACAATAAATCTACCCAGAAAATGAAGGAAAAACAAAATCTAGTGGTGACATGCAAAAGGAAATGTAGGTAAAGCTTTTCCTAACAACCTTCAAACCTGTGATTGAACCAAATGTGGAAGTAAACACAAATTCAAAGGATTATTGGATATTAGATTGAGAGATGCTAGGAAGAACAAGATTGCTAGAGCTTAAGAAAACATAAAGCATAAAGTGATTAAAAGAAAACTTGTCAAGACCTCTAAGTGAATTTGCATGAGTGAGATTTGCCATAAATGCATAGCCAAAGGGATAGGTTAAGAGTTGGATGATAGAGATTTCCATACATTGAAGTTTGAAGTTTGGATTACCTTATGCTAGATAGCTTTTAGGATTTGGGTAAAATAAACTTGGAAAATCCAAATGAACGTTACTTACATGATGAACTCAAAGCATAAAAACAACAAAATCAACAAAGATCAAAGTTTCGAAGTTTTGTTTGCTTGCAAATAAATAAGGAAATCTTTGAAACTCTAACAAAGAGCAAAAACTTCAAAACAAAATAAAACTTTACACACACTAAATTTCAAAATATTTGTCTTAAAGTAAAACAAAATAAAAAAATAACACCAAGCAAAAAAAGGAGTCCCTATTTTGCAAAAACAAAATAAAACATTTGTACAAGACACAACACTTAACTATTTTCTTTTGACAATCTTTATTAACATTCACCTAAAAACTTTGTTTCTACAATATTCTTCTCTTTAAAGATTGTTTCATTGATTTACTTCATATATTCATTGATATTACATAAATAAACATTATCATAACAAACTTCTTAATATTGTAAAATTATAAAACATTAAAAAAATATATTTTAATATACTTTCTTTTTAAATACCTCATTGATATTACATAAACAAACATTATTTTAATATACTTTCTCTTTAAATACACTCATCCTCTTTTCTTCATCATACTATTCTTTATAGATATTAATATCATATCATCATTTCTAATTATCTCACTCAACAAGTTCATTTCTCACTTAGGATGTCCAATTCTTCTATAAAGTCGCACTATCTTCAAGTGTCGAGGTGACTCCCAAATAGGTGATAAGAAGTGGATATGGCTTGTTCTGCTCCCTATCCCGGCTTGTCTCGTTCGAATATTTGCGTTGCTCGAAACTCTCACAATATCAATGCTTCCCTGCACTTAAACCACTTCACTTCATCTTTCTTGGGCCAAAAAACATTGGGTAGATGCGACAGCAGCACATCAAGTCTAAGAATTTTCAAGGTGGGCGTGAAGTCTCATTGCAGAAGGGTAACATGTTGGTTTAATTTTGGTAAAAGTGCAGAAGGAGCAGGAGTGTATGGCACCCAGGCGAGAGAGGATTTTGACCGAGATGATGTTGAGCAGGTTGATAATTCTAGCCTCCCCTAAAAATTTTATCTGCTTGCATTTCCTACCAAATAAGAAGTTATCCGCTTAACATCCTAAGTTGATTTTTATCTTTAAATTTGGTTATACAATATCCCAATGTACGCGTTCTATATCAAAATTGTACTGGGCCAAGCTAGTCACGTTCCCCAGAATCGGGTTCATGTTGTCGAAATCTATGGATAATTCAGACATTATTCATCATATGTTTACTTGCAAATACCAGCTTTATAGGATCTCAAGTCTCCGTGTAGCTTTCTGAGTGATGAATTGAACATCAATAGATTCTTCTTTTGGGTGCCAATATTTTGTGTAATACTGTAGTGGAGTAGGGGGTTTGGTCACATACAATGTAAGTTCAATATACAATGAAGCTAATATCAAAATTAAGACAGTGATAACAGTATAGCAGGAACGAATATATCATGACAGCAGTATAACAGCTATAAATTAAACATGACAGCAGTAACAGCAGCGACAGTAGTATAGCAGCAATAGATATATCATTATTCAAATTCATAGCTAATGATGTAAGTTTTATAACAGTTAACACTATTTTTTTAATGTCACGAAGGAATTCAGATTTATGAAAGAATTTTAAAATAGTTATCTAACAATTAACAGTTATATAAGTTCTTCAGATTCACGAAGAAATTTTCAACAGTTTTTTTTAATGTCACGAAGGACCTTTTTTTTTTTTTTTTTTAAACATTATAAAAAGCCTTGCCATCGGGGACATCTGAGGCCTCCCTGGCCACCAAATGGCCCCGCAGCATTTCCTGTTCATGCAATGTGTTTGCGAAAAGTTTCAGAATTTTGAAGATTTTTGGGGTTTGCCATCCTACTGCACTTGAAATACCACTGGGGACAGGGACAGGAGTTTTAGGGCTGGGGATGCGTCCCGTGGAACATATTATAGGTATGTCTGTTCTCAGGAGTTTGGTATGTAGTGGGAAAGTTGTAGGGCAAAAGCACATGCAGACCAGCTAATGCTTATCTTTTAAGAGGAATGCATTTCTTCCTTCACCAGCATGCAAGAAGGTTACTGGTCCTGGGCAGCATTTTGGCAGACCATCAATTAAACTACTGAAACTCAAGCTCATAATCTGTATCTCTGCTACTGGGAATTTGTGGAGGGTGGTTCCTCCCACAATTAGGTGATATCGTTGGTGGGTCAGAAGGATCGCTTTGGGAAGGCAACTGGTGCGTATCCCCTATTGGAGATCTTCTTCAACAGCCACACTTTGAAAGTTGGGAAGGTAATAAACATTAAATTGTGTTTGAGCCTTGAACTAAACCAGCTCAAAACCAAACAAAAATAGAGCAAAATGAATTAGGAAACAATAAATAAATCACCCTTTTTGTTGGAGATGATAAATTAAGAGACAGAAAACTGACAGCCATAACAACAGTCTTGCCGAGACAAAAATTCTTAGCAGAAGAAGGTATTACTTACTTTAACCTTGGACAGAAGATTGCTTATTTGAGGAGGGAAAAATCGATTCAAGCTAACTTCACAACCTGTTAAATAAAAATTGGTAAAAAAAAAACTCTAAACATAATATCCTGAAGGTATGCATAAAGCAAATTATCCTCGATGCATGGGAAAGTGTAATGCATGATTAATTTTCCACATTTAATCTCAAGCCACAATTATGTTTGAACACAATCTTTTTTACAGAAGAGAAAAAAATGATTTTTCCCTACATAAGTGCACTTAATGAGGCAAAAATTCTCTTGGAGAAGGCCAGGTTACATTTGGAGGTAGTGATTTGCACTTGTAACAGGTTGGGGGCATTTATATCGGACTTGGATCCTGAATTGAGAAAACAGAAAGGGAGTGACTTTTATAAATTTGCTATTGTGTTTATGTCAAAACTAGCACACAGTTGATGCCAGAATAAAGGCAACATCAAAATTTCAAGGAGCGTCACGAGGCACGAGTGAAAAATGACTTGCATTTTGAAGCATGTCAAGCAGGCCTGAAATTTGATGGCTATTTCAATATATAGTTATTCTAGACATTTATATGTATTTGGGCTATTTAAAAACGTTTCATTATTCAACACTCATTTATGTTCATTGTGTTGGCCACCCTGCCAAATCTTGGTCAAAAATTCATTTGTTGTCATGTTTTGGGGCTATATTGTTAATGTGAACTAAAGTCTCTTTGCTTAACCACTGCCAAAAACCATAAAAAATTCTCTGTCTTAAGCCTTTAGTATTATTGCTTGCTCTTTTTTGATGTTCCCATGTTGACTTGTATTGCCCAGTTACCTCCTTTAAATGAGGTCTTTTATGTCTGTTTTAATGTGGGTGACTGACCCCATCACAAGCATCATTTGAATCACAAAGACACATTACTGGTTGAAAGCTTCACTTTGTGCAATGCACTATGGTCTTCACTCACTTCCAAGTCATCATTTTAAAGCAACACTTAAACTTTCATTGATTCATGTTGTTATAACTCATCACTTTGATGGCATTGTTTCCCTTCAAAAGGTGGAGGGTGACATGGTAGTTGTTGATTGTAGTGCATACTCCCTCACATCCACCGGTGAGTCATCTCTTTCAAGCCTTTGTGATTTGTTGTTGTGTGATGCTATGCTGTGTGGCATTATGCTAAGTCTTTGAAGTCTTGTGTGTCTCTATGGACCCATTATGTGACCAATAGAATTGAAGCTGGATATTAAGATGTGACTTGACTATGTAGCCCCACATACATTGCCACCTCCCATTGCATCATTGACCCTCTTCACATTGGTGAGTCACCTTGTGAAGCTTTTGTGACTCATTGCTATGTGCTACATGCCAACCCCTGTCCAATTGCAAGCCAATCACCTAAACTTTATTAGCCACTACGTTGCCACTTTAGTCTTTGTTTGTTCTTGTGCCATACATGAAAATATGAACTATCCAATAGTGGACCACTATATTCTTGTTGGCTTTTCCCATGACATATAGCATTTAAAGTTTAAACCCATGCACTTTTCCTTATTTCAAAAAAATTGCTTTGTGGCACCCTTTGATTGCAGCACAGTGCCTCTTTGCATTGAGTCATAACTCCTTGCATCTTTTAGTTATGCACCAGTTTGTTGGTTTCATCTTAAAACTATGATTGATGGCTATGTATTGTTTCAATTTTAAAGCTTTTAGTCGTGCTATTTCATCTCCACTCTACCTCTACACAAACTAGTCAATGCAAGTTTTGTGTATTCATAGGCAATTCCTTTGCATAATTGCATTACTTGCAAACTCTAGAGCTGTGAATTCCCCTCAATTCAAGTGCCAAAAAAAACACCACAATAAGTTGCAGACAGACTTTAAGTAGAGTGAAAATTGCCATTGTCAACAAGTCTCTTCAAACAAAAGGAAGGTAGAGGATAAAACTTGTGGAGATTGAAGGGAAAGGTGTTAGTATTGCTTATTTGACATTTGACATGGATATAACTTCTAGATTCTAATTCAAATTTCAAGAGCTCAGGTAAGTTAGTTTTCCATTTCTTTGTGTTGTTTCCCATAGTATCAAAAAATGGGAATAACACATGGTTACTTGTGTTTAAAACATACATGCCCTCCAAAATTTGCCATTCAAACTCGGGTTGCCTAGTTTTTTCAATAGAACCTCTCCCCAAGTTTTCACTAGACTAGGGAAAAGAAAGATATAAAATGTTGTAATATGCAATTTATGAACTATGACGATAATTTTCAAAGGTGATCATCCTAAATTCATAAAGCATCTACCTAACTATTGTATCAGGATTCCGCATCATGATGCGATTTTGTATTCAATCTGTATTCAAATGAATCAAATTTAATAGAAAACACTTTTGTACTCATTTATGGAATCATTGGATACATTTTGTCATTGAATTTTGCACAAATGTGATGTCCCCTTCTAGTTAGACACCTGTACATCAATGGATTAGCTTATTATGCTGACCCTCGTAGGCTAATGGTTCTGGATAGAGGGTCACTTGTGATGGTCATTGGGTTGTCTGTCAGCAGTGTTGATCCTCGGAGTTCAGTAACAGGGTAAATTGTGGTGTTTGGCTTGTTGAAGGTGATTAATTATGTTATTATCTTCTATTTTACCCTTTTTGCCTAGGGACCATGTGTCTTTTATTTGGAGGGGGTCACTTTATTTTATTTGACACTATTCACTTATAAAGTGAAAATGTTATAACTTAAAGTGAATAGTGTTTCCAATGCAAAAACATATATTTTGAAGGAAAAAGTTCGACCCTTTTCATGCTTGGTTATTTTGACTTCATTGACATGTGAGTTTGGCTTTGGAGGAAAAGGGAGACTAGGGTTTCCTGATTTCTGCAGTTTGTGAGCTTGGAGGGGGGCTTGGTTCTTCGTATTTGAGCTGCTTGAGGGTGTGAAACACCACCTTAAAGTTGCTGTGCAGTTTTGGCTGCACTTTGGAAGATAGAAGGAGCTGATTGCATGTGGGGTTTGAGCAGATTTTTAGAAATTGTGAGCAGCTTCAGTCTTCATTCAAGTTACAAGAAGGCTGCAACAGATTTTGGGTGTTTGGACTAAATATTCTCATCTACAGCCCAACCGTCCTTCCTACATGAGGGTTTGAGCAAGAAGAATTAAAAAACCCCTCTTAGTGGGCTGCTTTTTCATCAAAAAGGGGCGTCCTTACTAGTGGAGTCTTTTCCCATCAGTTTGAAGCTGGAGAAATCTTCTTTGCAGCGAGTGTGTGCCCATTATTAAGGGTTTCTACTATAGCAAGTACTATTCATCCAGCTGTATGAGAACAAAATATATATTTAGTATGTGATTGTAAAAGCTTTCTACTTGAGATAAATTAGATGTATGTATGGTATAACTAGTATATGTGTGGTATGTAATACATTAACTATTACCTCCTTAAACAGATTTGTTTTAAGCTTGTTTAGTCTTGAATTGAAAGCATCTTTGGCTCCAAGTTATGAAATGAAAATCAGAAATTTATATTTCAGTTGTTAGTACCTTGAAAATTATATATATATATATATATATATATATATATATATATCTACATATATATGTGTATACGCATACAATTGTGGTTCTTTGGGGCATCATTGCAAAAAATCTCAAAAACAAAGAAAAAACAAACCTAGAACCAAAAATCAGACCTACAGAATTCATTGAAAACAAATCAGCAGAGTGGTGGAACACTTCAGTGGTATCAGAGCTTTGATCCTGCCATCCTGGAGGGTTAAAGTTTCACATGAGAGGTCATTATAGGTACTACACTCGCAGAAGGGTAGAGCAAGTAGACAATTGGCAAGAGGATAACCCGTTTGAAGATATACCAGTAGCAGAAATGGGTGACAGGGAAGAAGAAGGTCCACCAAGAAATGAAAGAAGAAATGTGGAAAACAATGAGGATATAGATGGTAGAGAGCTTTTTGAGCAGATGACTCGAGCTTTCAAAGGTTTTACAACAACAATGCAACAGTTTGTCCTGTAGATACAGCCGAATAGGGTTGCAGAGGATAATAGGAGTGTGGCTGGGACATCTAGGGCACATCGTGCTCCTTCATGAACTACAGATAGACCTACACGTCCTACCTTTTTGAGGGATGAATCTGAAATATTCCGAGCCAATTTTTTTTCAATTTTTTCAATAACAGTTTACAAACCAATGCACCCGTTAAGGTTAGCAGCTAAACCAAAACGATGCTGAAGCAACTCTAACCAGAATGTACACCAGGATCCCGATGTGGGCAAGGTGTGAGCATTGGTCAGAGGATCTCAATCAAAATGCTTATGCAAGAACTCTAACCAAGATGCGCTGGCGAACGACGAGCATGTGGTCAGAGGATCCCTACAATCTAATATACTGAAAGCACACTCGACACCAAGTATGTGCTGCTCAATCCAATGCGGAAATGAGGCGACCATATGGTGGAGATAATAGAAATTACAATGCTGGAAAGAGAAGTAAGCTAAAATGCTGAAAGTACTCGACACCCAGAATGTGCTTTCTAACCCGGAATGGGAAAGGAGCTACCATAGGGCGGAGATAAAGAAATACAATTGCAATTACAGAATGTAAATATGAGCATTACAAAACATGATTAAGCAAGATGAAAGAACTGCTGTCAGTACTACTGTCAGCTTACAATATGATAGAGAATTCGCCTGCCAAGAGCATAGGAATTTGAAAGATTAGCATTACATCATATAAGAACTCTCCGTGGCTTGATTAGAGATGCCAGTTCAATAAATCTCTCAATGATCAAATAATAATACTGTTTTTCCACAAATCTGCACTTTTAAATTAAAAACCAGCAACCTAGGAATTCACTCATGTGCTCATATCTCTCTCATTTCTCACCCATATGATCTCAAATCTGATGCAATAGACCCTCAAAATGATGGCGCCTAACTTAGTAATAAGAAATGGCATCTAAAAATAGTTATTAATTAATGACACGGATCCCGAGGCACTCCAAAAAGTGCGCCCTACAAGGAATGACGGATTTGCTTTATAAAATCATACGCTTCATATTAAAATCTGCAAATATTCATGAAGGGTCGCTTCCAACAGAGAAAACCAATGAGACAATACCCAGAACGACTCTTTGTGTATTTTATGACTTATGATTAAAGACATCAATCTGCTACAATGAATGTGCAACTTCAGAAAACCACTAATATGCATAAGACTGATTTACATATCCTCACAAAGACTAAAAATGCAGAAATCTCACAATAAAACATTCAAACTACACTATCTCACCACTAGTCGCTATCTTTCAAGCGAGAAGCAATGCCCAAGCTAGGAGGCCTTCATTCCTCGAAGCAATCCCAAAGCCAATCCGGCAGCATAACATTCCTGTAGATAAAAGATGCTGAAAAGAGAACCCAAGGCTTCCTTTTATAATTTGCTGTTGACCTTCTCGAAACCCTAACCTTCTTTTTTCAGAGTCAAAACCCTAATCCCAAGAGATGGCGTCCCACTTTCCCAAGCAATATTTTAATTATTACTTAATTTCTTCATTGAAATTGGCGTCCACTTTTGCTTGGAATAAATCTTTTAATAAAAACATAATTACTTCCTTTAATGAGGCGCCCACCCATAAAGAACCTCTTTTTAAAACAACTTAAAGTAAAGTTGCTAGGCCAAGGGGTCAATGTTAAAATATAACATTAAACATGACTTCTTTAAAATAATTCAACTTATCACCTCAAACTGCATCCCGGGGCCAGAGTCTGAATACGCCAATTGAGTCAGCTGAAGAGGAAAGTCAACTGTGTCTGAGACCAACCAGTTTATTGCCAGAAATAGAATTTACTAAAAATAGTAAATTCCTGAAGATGCTCAGAATGCCAAGAAGAACATACCACTGCGAAGCTCTCTGAAAACCCAGAAAGAATCCGCCATTGAATCGACCAACCTCGAGCAAGAACATCCTTCAAAATAGGAAACCCTAATTTTACCTTCCGAGTAGCCTACGGGTCTCCGGAATAGGCCAACGGTCACTGGAAAGATCATGCTCGAGAAGGGGCCATTACAATCCGCCCTTCCCAAAATTGCTTGTCCTCAAGCAATACCACCACAACTCCAGAAATTTTAAAACTAATCCATACGCAAACAAGTATGATCCCTGGTTCCCAAGTGCGTCTCAGGAAAGATCCACCATGCCGATGCTGCACCACTCTGATCACATCAATGAAAATATCATGCCAATGCTGCACTGACTCCCCTTGTAACTCCAAAGTGTTACCATCTATGATACTCAAACTGAAAGATCTTAAAGATCTTAAAGGACTGAGATTAATATCAAGTAACGTCTCATGTCCACGATGCCCAAAGTCAACAATATCAACCATACCATTGTCTACCACAATTCTAGGCAAGAAGAAAAATAGGCTACCCAACTCAAAATCAATCTCCTTAGCATACCTCCACATGGTAACAAACGAAACCGTGACTGCAAATGTGACATCTTCAACTCTTCTTGCAAAGAGGAGAGCTTTCCTTTGCAAGAACTCGACAAACTTGAACTCATGATTCCACATGAATTCCCTATGCCTCCGCTGATTTATCATGGCACAACTAAGAAGTCTGAAGAAGTTTCTCACAATTCCAACCCCAAGAGTCTCAGAATGTAGAATCAAGGCATTGAACAGGATCTCAGCAGTAGGAGTCTCGAAGTGCCAAGCCAAGTCGAGCGAGGGTTTGCTGCTCCAATTATTTGTACATGAATATGTACCAAGGAAACCATTAGAATGAGTAGGGTTTCTTCCCAAATGCTGATTGTGCTCAGCCCACACCACCAATTCTCTCTTGTGTAACCATAAATTGTCCCTCGAAAGAGATTGGAAGGTTTGAAATTGAATGAACCAGCAACCCAACAAGACTGAAATGATCAACTTGAAATCTGATTTTATGAAAATCAACATCCAAGGAGATAGATAGCTGTTGCCAAACTGAAAATCAGCACCCAAAATATCATGTCTGCTTATATCTACAGCCGAAAATAAACCCACTGAAGATCCCATCACAGCCAAGTACCAATCCTTGCTCAACTTTACTTTCCAAAACTCCCATTGATCATTAGGAGTGAACTTCAAATGACTGACAAAGAAGGTAATAACATCCAAAGGACAGTGAATTTGAGGCTCACCACTCCAACATACCTTCTTGACACATGTCAAAAGTGAGTTGATACCAGGGCTCCACATCATAAGTAAAGAAGAGCCAATTTGCAAATGGAGAATTACTTTTACTAGAACGCTTTGGGAAATACGTTCTATTTGAATCATCGCACCCTGAAACTCCAAGAAGTATTCAACAAATCTGAATTCATTGAAAAAGCCAAATTCGAAATCATGAGAGAAGAATTGCTGGAAGGATTCAATGGACCCTTCATCAAACTCCATTATGAAATTAGTTATTCTTAAAGAAGATGGTGTAAGCAGGAAGTCCGATAGGAATCTGACAAGCATCCATATCAGAAAATGAATGAACTCTTCACCGGAGTGCCAATCATCCCTTTGTTGCCCATCAAGATTAATGACCTCATTCCACCATGCTTCTTGATTTTCCATCTCCTGAATGGGGAGACTAGGAGCAGCAGTGAAGTCTTCATTATGCAGCTCATGCATCCTCATTCCATTGTCAGAAGAAGTGCTAGAACTTCCCTCTTCAACAATGATGTCATAAGAAATTTCCTCAAGGCTTGAAATCCCATCATCTACCTCAAAGGAATGTTTCTCATAAGCTTCCTCATCACTTGGTTCAAAAAGAGGATTGTCATAAGTTGCTTCAGCACCCACTTCAAAGAAAGGGTTGTCAAAGACTTGCAAGTCCCCTTTCCCATCTTGCTGATCCAAATCTGCATACGCAACTTCTGATTTCCTTGTGAAACCTTCAACATCAAACTCCTCTCGAAGACTATCAAGCTCGTCAATTACTTGCTTGATTTCTTCAACTCTTTGCTCATTCTCTTGCCTGCTAAAAAGTTTGAAATCAGCAAACCGGTCTTCAACCTCTGTTAGAGAGAAATGAGTTTCTTTTAACTTGTCCTTTGTTGATTTAAGCTCCAGAGTGAGCTCATCAACCAAACTCTCATTTTCTTGGACAACACTGAAGGACTTCTTTGCAAGTTCAATAGCATGATCCCGATCCTCCATCAAGTGTATGCAATCTGATTTCAACGCCTCCAAAGAGTCTCTGATGAGTTGCAAATTGAAAAGAGCAACTTCATCCTTAACTCCTCTTTTTCTCTCTTCAAGCTGAGCCTTCCAGTGGAGATCTTCAATCAAACTGTGAGTGCGATCAAATTGGGATAGAATTCGCACTTCCCTCTTAAAGGACTCTTTGTCTTGATCTTCCCACTCAAGAATATGCAAAGATGGCGGATTGCTGGTTGGCTGATTGTCAAAATCAGAACTTTGTTTTGTGTCTTTGCGGCCATCATAGCTGCTCCAGCTTCCGTGTCTTTCACCTTCAACTAGAGGAGAATGCTCATTGTCATGAAAGGCATCATACTCCACAAAATCTTCAACCCATTGCTTGCAATCAGCTTCGTGCATTGATAAATCAGTTTTGTGTTTAGTAACACCCTCAAACTCTCCATCTTCAAGAGCCATATGGTCTTCAAGCTCTTCTTCTTCATCACGGTCTTCTTGATCAAACATTAGAGCAGCACCCAACTTGCTCAATGGATCATAGTCATCCGCTGTTCGGAAAGTTTCCGTAGAAACATTTTCTTCTTTAGCGGCTGCAACCACTTCAAAGACATCATCATGGAGCTTCTTTGAACCCTCTTCTTCTTCGAAGACAACTTCCTCTTCAATGGCCACCTCATAGTTTGCCATGCAAACTGATTTTTGATCTTCATCTGGATCAAAGGGAAATTCATCCCACAAAGGTTCTTTATCATACCTTGGTGTCAACCAACCGGGATCCCAAATGGAAAAAGGCTGACTGTTTTGATCAAGAGAAAAGTACTCTTCATGCTTCTCTTGGAGTGTTGAGTCTTTGAATAGGTCACCCAGTAACTCACTTGAACTAGTTTCTTCATAAGTCCTTCTCTCCAAGGGCTCAGTTTGATGCTCAAACCCAATGTCATCATCATAATGAAATGAAGAATCTCCATTGCCTGCTGTTTTGAAAACATCACTGTCATTATCTTCATCATGGGGAAGTATGTCATTGATTTCTTCATTAGCAGCCCAATGAATACCAAAGAGGTCTTCTTGGCTACTTGTCATACATTTGTCTAGTGAAAATTCTTGAGAGATTTGAACAGCAGCAAGAGGTGAATAATCCTTGATCAAATCCTCAACTAGAAGAGGTATAAACACATCAGAATCACCATTAACAACATCACCTTGGTAATGATCATAAGCTGGTCCAAGGACACCACTAGTGTTTTCTTCATCTTGTTCTTCTTCAATGAACTCATCCCACACAACCGTCATACCAACAATTTTTGTGAAGCCCTTAGCCTCAAGACCCTCTTTGGATGTATTTTCATTAGAACTCAAGACTGCTGTTATGTTCTTTTCATTGAACTGTTCTTCATCACTTCCTATCACATGCAAATCTAAGGAAGTATTTTGGGGTTCTTCCACACACTTTTCAACTGTCAGAGTTTCTTTATCAAGCTCACGATCAATATGAGGCGCCATGTGCACCTTGCTATCCCGACTTTCAGACCTAGCATAAATCTTTCTGATTCCCCACCTTATGTCAGGATCCTTCATTAGCGTAAACAGTTCATGCATTAACTCAAGTAGAGGCTTCTCTGTAGTCATCTCTCTCTGTGTGTAGTGTCTGGAATCTCTGTCACTCATCTGTCAAATGAACTCTATTGGGCACAGGATGGCAGGATCTTGGCTCTGATACCACTAAAATATTCCGAGCCAATTTTTTTTCAATTTTTTCAATAACAGTTTACAAACCAATGCACCCGTTAAGGTTAGCAGCTAAACCAAAACGATGCTGAAGCAACTCTAACCAGAATGTACACCAGGATCTCGATGTGGGCAAGGTGTGAGCATTGGTCAGAGGATCTTAATCAAAATGCTTATGCAAGAACTCTAACCAAGATGCGCCGGCGAACGACGAGCATGTGGTCAGAGGATCCCTACAATCTAATATACTGAAAGCACACTCGACACCAAGTATGTGCTGCTCAATCCAATGCGGAAATGAGGCGACCATATGGCGGAGATAATAGAAATTACAATGCTGGAAAGAGAAGTAAGCTAAAATGCTGAAAGTACTCGACACCCAGAATGTGCTTTCTAACCCGGAATGGGAAAGGAGCTACCATAGGGCGGAGATAAAGAAATACAATTGCAATTACAGAATGTAAATATGAGCATTACAAAACATGATTAAGCAAGATGAAAGAACTGCTGTCAGTACTACTGTCAGCTTACAATATGATAGAGAATTCGCCTGCCAAGAGCATAGGAATTTGAAAGATTAGCATTACATCATATAAGAACTCTCCGTGGCTTGATTAGAGATGCCAGTTCAATAAATCTCTCAATGATCAAATAATAATACTGTTTTTCCACAAATCTGCACTTTTAAATTAAAAACCAGCAACCTAGGAATTCACTCATATGCTCATATCTCTCTCATTTCTCACCCATATGATCTCAAATCTGATGCAATAGACCCTCAAAATGATGGCGCCTAACTTAGTAATAAGAAATGGCATCTAAAAATGGTTATTAATTAATGACACGGATCCCGAGGCACTCCAAAAAGTGCGCCCTACAAGGAATGACGGATTTGCTTTATAAAATCATACGCTTCATATTAAAATCTGCAAATATTCATGAAGGGTCGCTTCCAACAGAGAAAACCAATGAGACAATACCCAGAACGACTCTTTGTGTATTTTATGACTTATGATTAAAAACATCAATCTGCTACAATGAATGTGCAACTCCAGAAAACCACTAATATGCATAAACTGATTTACATATCCTCACAAAGACTAAAAATGCAGAAATCTCACAATAAAACATTCAAACTACACTATCTCACCACTAGTCGCTATCTTTCAAGCGAGAAGCAATGCCCAAGCTAGGAGGCCTTCATTCCTCGAAGCAATCCCAAAGCCAATCCGGCAGCATAACATTCCTGTAGATAAAAGATGCTGAAAAGAGAACCCAAGGCTTCCTTTTATAATTTGCTGTTGACCTTCTCGAAACCCTAACCTTCTTTTTTCAGAGTCAAAACCCTAATCCCAAGAGATGGCGTCCCACTTTCCCAAGCAATATTTTAATTATTACTTAATTTCTTCATTGAAAATTGGCGTCCACTTTTGCTTGGAATAAATCTTTTAATAAAAACATAATTACTTCCTTTAATGAGGCGCCCACCCATAAAGAACCTCTTTTTAAAACAACTTAAAGTAAAGTTGCTAGGCCAAGGGGTCAATGTTAAAATATAACATTAAACATGACTTCTTTAAAATAATTCAACTTATCACCTCAAACTGCATCCCGGGGCCAGAGTCTGAATATGCCAATTGAGTCAGCTGAAGAGGAAAGTCAACTGTGTCTGAGACCAACCAGTTTACTGCCAGAAATAGAATTTACTAAAAATAGTAAATTCCTGAAGATGCTCAGAATGCCAAGAAGAACATACCACTGCGAAGCTCTCTGAAAACCCAGAAAGAATCCGCCATTGAATCGACCAACCTCGAGCAAGAACATCCTTCAAAATAGGAAACCCTAATTTTACCTTCCGAGTAGCCTACGGGTCTCCGGAATAGGCCAACGGTCACTGGAAAGATCATGCTCGAGAAGGGGACATTACAGAATCAGAAGAGGGTAATGCAGAAGAAGAGGGAGAGGAAATATTTGCAGATACTCTCATGGCAGCTAATGATGAATGAGAATTGTTAACACCACAGGTTAGGGAATGCATGAGCTTTGACAGATTCGTAAGTCAGAGGAGAGAGCACTACAAATCAAGGCAAGATAGGAGGACTCAAAATCAAAACAGAGACTTGAAACATGCCACTAGCAAACTCACATTGCCTACATTTGATGGTAGTGGTAAGACCACAATTCATGCGTGGGTTAACAAACTGGATACGTTCTTGACTCTTTGACCTATGGCAGACGAGGATGCAATTAAGTATGCCACCTTACACTTAGAGGGAGTAGCTCATGATTGGTGGTATTATGGGATGGTCACATTGCAGCATAACCTCATCACCTCTTACTAGGAGTTTGTTGATAGGTTGATTGAACGCTTTGATAAGAAAGATCCGGAAACATATTTCAGAGACCTAGCTCAACTCAAGCAAGTTGGGAGTTTGGAGGGATATATAGGTGATTTTTAGTGGTTGTTAGTTATGGTTCCCAACATATCCAAAAGAAGATTGGTGGTGTTATTTATCGAAGGTCTTTTGGAACCATTGAGAGGTTGGATCAAAGCTTTTAATCCTCCGACCCTACAGGAGGCTATGAAAAAAGTGAGAAGCATGGAACTTGCCGCCCCACAAAGTAAGTTCTCATCTAAAGCATCATTTTCATACAGGGACAGCAAGTCATTCACTAAGAAGAAGGAAAAATCAGATTCAAAAGGGAAATCGGTAGACCCATTGGACCAATAAACGATCAATGATTTGCGAAAGAAGAAGTTGTGTTTCTATTGCAAAGGGCCCTATGATGCAAACCACGACTGTCCTTTGAGGCCTAAGGGCAAGGCTAACCGAATAATGTGGGCATTCCATGAGGATTCCGAATCTGAAAAATCAGACCAGCAAATTGAGTATGAGGAATCCGAGGTTGAAAAATCTGAAATTGAGGTTGAAAATGAAGCTGAAACAGAGGAGGAAGTAAAGCTTCAAGAAGCACATCTCACTAGCATACAGCGAGAGGGCTCTTTCGGGATGCAAGGGGTCTTAGCTGGGAAAAAGATCATTACCTTATTGGATACAGGTGCCACACATAATTTTATTGATGCAAGGTTGGTTGAGAGGCGTGGGATTCAGACTGAAGAATTTGATGGCATAAGAGTGAAGGTTGCAGATGGCTACACTCTTAACTATGATAGAATGATTTTAGATCTTCCTATGTGACTAAATAATTACAACTTTAAGGCAGATTTCTATGTGGTGAATATGGGAGATACTGATATGGTTTTAGGGATGAAATGGCTTCATGACATTGGTGAGTTTACTCTTAACCTTTGGGAGATGGAAATGAGATTTAAGGTGGACGGGAGGACTCATGTGCTGAAAGCCATCCGAGATATCAATTTCAGGATGATGTTTTTTAGGAGGATGGAGGGGCTTATGCACCATGACATGATTGAGTGGGCCGCTGAGTGTATGTTGATGCCATCACAGGAGGAACAACAAATCCCAGCTTATCATCTAGATATACAGGAGTTGAGGATTAAACATGCTAAGGTGTTCACTGAGATTCCACCAGGTAGACCTCCAGATCGAGGGATTGAGCACATCATTGAGTTGGAGGAGGGTGCCAAGCCCGTGATAATCACCCCTTACAGGCACCCCAAACGACTGAAAGATGAAATTGAAAAGACAATAAATGAGCTGTTGGCTATGGGGCACATTAGACCTAGCAAATCTACCTTTGCTTCATCCGTAGTTTTGGTGAAAAAAAAGGATGGTACACTTCGGATGTGCATTGATTATAGGGTACTGAATAAGAGGACGATTAAGAATAGATACCCTATTCCTTGCATTGATGAGTTAATCGATGAGCTCCATGTTGCTCGTTACTTCTCGAAAATAGATTTGAGATCCGGTTATCACCAGATTAGGGGCAGAGAGCAGGACATCGAGAAGACAACATTCATATGTCATTGTGGACACTTTGAGTTTGTGGTTGTGTCATTTGGGCTAACCAATGCACCTGCTACGTTTCAGTCCACTATGAGCAGGGTCTTCTAGTCACAGCTGAGGAGGTTCATACTTGTTTTCTTTGATGACATCTTGGTATACAACAAGGCTTGGGAGGAGCATATTGCCCATTTGGATACAGTATTGGGTATTCTTGATAGGGAGTCCTTGTATGCCAAGGGATCAAAATGTGATTTGGGTATGACAGAGTTGCTGTACTTGGGCCATATTATTAGTGCAGAGGGTGTGTGTATGGATCCTGACAAGGTCAAAGCTATTATTGAGTGGCCGACTCCCAAGAATCTTACTTAGCTTCGAGGATTTTTGGGCTTGTGTGGTTTCTACCGCCGATTTGTCAGTGGGTATTCACGTCATGCATCTCCACTTATGGACTTGACGAAGAAAGGGGCATTTGTTTGGACTCCTGAGGCATAAGAGTGTTTTGAGAAGTTTAAGCAGTTGATGACTTTTTGTCCTGTCCTTGCATTACCGGATTTCACTAGACCCTTCGAGCTTCAGTGTGATGCCTCGGGTGAAGGGATTGGCACAGTCCTCATGCAGGACAAGCATCCAATAGCCGAAAGTTAAGAGGACCAGAGAGGAGCTACAACATTTATGACAAGGAGATGTTGGCCATCATGCATGCGTTGGCCAAATTCAGGCAGTACCTTGTGGGTAGCAAATTTTGTGTTAAGACCGATCATAACAGCTCGAGGTATTTCCTAGGACAGCGAGACCTCAATGATCGTCAGCAAAAGTGGGTTAGTAAGTTGCAATCATACGACTTTGACATTGCCTATGTCAAAGGGACTTAGAACGTTGTTGCTGATGCCTTATCTCGCCGACCACATTTGAGCTCCATGGTTGAGATTTCAGAGAATTGGAGACATCTAATTACAGTAGAGTATGCCAAAGACTCTTGGGCTTCTGGCATCATTGAGGGTTCAGTGCAGGACAACAAATATTCAGTTGTAAATGATCTTATCATTTACGAAGGAAGGATCTTTTTGACCCCAAGATTAGAGATGAAGAACACAGTATTGAGGGCCTTTCATGATGCACCCATGGCCGGACATCCCGAGTATTTCAAAACTTACAGGCAGGTTCAGGAACGTTTCACTTGGAAAGGACTCAAGTTAGATGTCCTTCGGTATGTCAGAGAGTGTACTGTTTGTTAGCGGAATAAACAGGAACACACCTATTCTGCTGGGTTGCTTCAGCCACTTCCAATTCTTGACAAGAAGTGGGAATGCTTGTTGATGGATTTCATTACGGGCTTGCCGAAAGCCCAGGGTAGAGACTGTATCTATGTAGTTGTTGATCGCCTCACAAAGTATGCTCACTTTTTTCTGATAGCAGCTACATATTTAGCTACATAGGTAGCAGAGTTGTTTTTCCGTGAGGTGTTCAGGTTGCATGGGCTACCTCAGAGCATTGTTAGCGACAGGGATAGTTAGTTCTTGAATCACTTCTGGTAGGAGCTATTCAGGCTTTGTGGGACTAAGTTTACTCCGAGCACTAGCTACCACACGCAGACAGATGGCCAAACGGAGATTGTAAATAAATGGGTGGAAGGATACCTTCGAAACTATATAGCAGGGCAGCAAAAGGGTTGGGTGAAGTGGATTCATCTTTATGAGTATTGTTATAATACCACTCACCACATGTCGATTCAGATGTCCCCATTCATGGCATTATATGGGTATGAGGCGCCCAACTTTCTTGATTTATTGTTGAGTGACAGTAGAGTGCCCAGTGCTAGGGATCTTTTATAGGAGAACCAGGATATTATGAGAGCTCTTCATGAGAACATTCAGAAGGCACAGAATCAACAAAAGCAGTATGCGGACTAGAGGAGAGTTGAGCGCTCTTTTGAGGTTGGGGATATGGTGTATCTGATGTTGCAGCCCTATTGCCAGTCTACTCTCAGGAAGAGTGGTGCGGAGAAACTCAAGTCATGGTACTACGGACCCTTCAGGATCATCAGGCGGGTAGGCGAGGTGGCTTATGAGTTGGATTTACCGGCAGATAGCAGGATACACAATGTATTCCATGTGTCACGCCTCAAGAAGGCATTAGGACATCGTGTTGTTCCCTCCACAGCTTTACCACCCTTGGATGATGAGGGGAAATTGATTTTGGGTACCTGAGGCCATCTTAGATGTCAGAGAGAGATAGTTGCAGAGACGGGTCATTAGGGAATATTTGATTAAATGGAAGGACTTGCCGGTAGAGGATGCTACATGGGAGAGCGAGGACATTTTACAGCATCCGGAGTTGAGATTGCTTGGGGACAAGCAATTTCAGGGAGGGGGAACTGTGATGTTCCCTTCTAGTTAGACACCTGTACATCAATGGATTAGCCTATTATGCTGACCCTCGTAGTCTAATGATTCTGGATAGAGGGTCACTTGTGATGGTCATCGGGTTGTCCGTCAGCAGTGTTGATCCCTGGAGTTTAGTGATAGGGTAAATTGTGGTGTTTGGCTTGTTGAAGGTGATTAATTATGTTATTATCTTCTATTTCACCCTTTTTGCCTAGGGACCATGTGTCTTTTATTTGGAGGGTGTCACTTTATTTTATTTGACACTATTCACTTATAAAGTGAAAATGTTATAACTTAAAGTGAATAGTGTTCACTTTAATGAATAGTGTTTCCAATGCAAAAACATATATCTTGAAGGAAAAAGTTCAACCCTTTTCATGCTTGGTTATTTTGACTTCATTGACATGTGAGTTTGGCTTTGGAGGAAAAGGGAGACTAGGGTTTCCTGATTTTTGCAGTTTGTGAGCCTGGAGGGGCTTGGTTCTTCGTATTTGAGCTGCTTGAGGGTGTGAAACACCACCTTAAAGTTGCTGTACAGTTTTGGCTGCACTTTGGAAGATAGAAGGAGCTGATTGCATGTGGGGTTTGAGCTGATTTTTAGAAATTGTGAGCAATTTCAGTCTTCATTCAAGTTACAAGAAGGCTGCAACAGATTTTGGGTGTTTGGACTGAATATTCTCATCTACAGCCCAGCTGTCCTTCCTACATGAGGGTTTAAGCAAGAAGAATTAAAACGCCCCTCTTAGTGGGCTGCTTTTTCATCAAAAAGGGGCGCCCTTACCAGTAGAGTCTTTTCCCATCAGTTTGAAGCTGGAGAAATCTTCTTTGCAGCAAGTGTGTGCTGATTATTAAGGGTTTCTACTGTAGCAAGTACTATTCATCCAGCTGTATGAGAACAAAATATATATTTAGTATGTGACTGTAAAAGCTTTCTACCTGAGATAAATCAGATGTATGTATGGTATAACTAGTATATGTGTGGTATGTAATACATTAACTATAACCTCCTTAAACAGATCTGTTTTAAGCTTGTTTAGTCTTGAATTGAAAGCATCTTTGGCTCCAAGTTATGAAATGAAAATCAGAAATTTATATTTCAGTTGTTAGTACCTTGGAAATTATATATATATATCTACATATATATGTGTATACACATGCAATTGTGGTTCTTTGGGGCATCATTGCAAAAAATCTCAAAAACAAAGAAAAAACAAACTTAGAACCAAAAATCAGACCTACAGAACTCAGTGAAAACAAATCAGCAGAGTGGTGGAACACTTCAACAAAATTGTGTTTTTAGAGAAATTTAAGCAATTTTTTAAGTTGCTGTGTTTTTCCCAAGTCTTTGCCGAGTTGCAAATTTTGGGTCTGCCGAGTTTTTGTTGAGTCCAAGTCTGCCAACTATGGAGAAAACACCTTCTTTGCAAGCTGTTGTGAACTATTGATTGTGAAGAGGTTCCCAGAATAGGGGGAGCATGGTAGAAAGAGATTTAGACAATAAAATGGGAGAATAGAGGTCAATGGATTACTGAATTAGAGAAAAGGTGAAATGACAATATTGGACAGGCTACTGGGATGTTGATACAGGGTAATGAATGCAAAGGATTTGTTGCAATCTGAGTGCAAAGAATAAGAAGCAGAGAGCTAGATGCTGTCAATGATTATATGGAAAGATTGCAGAGTATTGGCTGCTTCCTTTGACTGAAAGATGAGTTGCTAGAAAAATGGATAATTTTCAGGAGAAAGAACCTCCATTTGTTTGCAAATATGTGATTATATGGAAGAAGGGGACGCCGAGACAACAGAGACACACTTCAAGGAAGGAAGATCAAATGCCTAGTGAAGAAGAATCGAGAAAATTTATGGGAATGACTTAAATTTCCATATTGGCAAATTGAGCAAAACTGCCATGGTGATTTAGAAACTTCTGGGGTACTTAGGAAATTGCCACAATAATTTTGTAACCACCACCTATTGAAAGTGGCAGTCTCAACCTGGCTGGAAAAAACAAGACAGAAAATTGCAAAATAGACTAGACATTAACAACAATCAAAACTGCCCAAGTCAATTTGTGGAAAATGGTGGCCTTCAGCTGACATTGACACGTAAGGAGAAGAAGATAAGGCAGAATATAAAACATGCTAAGGAAGACCTAGGAGACTTCATTGATGAGGGATGTCATGGGAATCAAGATCAAGTACCACTTTTCATGCCATAATGGCTTAGGACAGGTGTTTAATATTCATTGGACACCAAGCTATTCAACCATGCAATGTCATGCAAAAATGGGTACTTATAGGGTCCTCCCTTTTAAACCATTCCAATTGTTATGGGTGTGGGTGCACTAAAGTTGGCAAATAAAGAACATTCATAAAATTTTATGAAACCACATTTTTTTGGTGCTGCTATCAAGGATCGATCCACTAATTTGTCCTTGATTTGGCTGTTATGAGTGAGTAGCTTGCCAATTGTTAGTAGAACACTCATAGGCCATGAAAACTAACTAAGGATTAGAAATGTTGGCATTAGATGCTAGAACCTCTGAACTTCAGTTTGTAATTTTTGCTTAGCTAGAAGGGCCTTTGTCCATCATTGCTTTCGAGATATGATCTTCTGTCGAATGTCCAGTGTGCTCATGATAAACAAAATATTTCTCCTAGCCTTTGCTATAAAGCTCATTGTGGATGAGTTGCCAAGATTTGAGAGACTGGTTGGGGTGGAAGTACTTTTCTCCTGAGATGCAGCTGAAAAGGTTGTCTTCTTCTGTTGCTTGGCTTTCACTTTAAGAGCAACTTGGTAAGCATGGTCTAAGGATTTGGTGGTGGAGAGCTCTATATCCTCTTAGAGATGAGAAATCAGACTTAAGACAAATTTGATGCAAAGGATATCATGAGGATCAAGCACTTCCAACTTGATAGAAATCAGATCGAACTCATGGATTACTGTTGAATACATTTGCCTGATATTGGGTGAAGATTGAGCTAAACTGCCAAAAGCTCCTCTCCATACCCAAGAGGATAAAATTGTGCATAGAAAGTCTCTTTGAATTCTCTCGAAGTCTCAATTTGTGATTTCTCTTTAGCTTCCAAAAGTGGGATGTGAATTTCCACCAAGTTAGTGCTGGTTATTTATGTTGGCCTCTTGTGACTCAATGAGATTATATGTTTCTTGAAGTACACCTCCAGATTACAAATTTTTGTCACCATTGAAATTATGCTATCAATGTGAGGAAATGATATCTTGGTGTCCAACTGGAAAGTAGGTTGGGCAATTGGAGGGGTCAAATAGTTGGAGCTAGAAGTCTATTGTTGTTCCATCATCTGTTGGAAAATACTTGTAACTTGATGCATAAGCTCATGTTAAAACTTGTTCTGTTGGAAAATGCTTTTCATTCGCTGTATGAGCTTGAGTCAAAACTTGTTTTGTGTTGCTGTTAGTAATGTAGCTTGTGTGAGTGGCTGAACCAAATCAGAATTTCAGTCACTCTTGAGAGAAATACTGAAAATAGAGATTTAGGTGGAACAATGCAAGGGAAAAGAGACCAGGGAAATGAATTTACCTCATTCCAAAATTTCATCTTGACCCTAACAATTTTTTACTTTGGGACAAATCACAAGACTATAAAAATTGAAAATATGTCTGACAACAGAAATTGAAGTCTCTGTAGAAAAACAGATAATGTCTGCAGCAGTATATTTCTACCGTTGAAATATCTGGACAAACACACAAAATGATTCTTGAATGTCTTCCAATGAATTACAGAGGTGAGATCAAGTTTTGCTGTAAAGGGCAGAAGGATCAATGTGTTCAGGTTTACCTTTCTGGTGTAATTTCAGGTTGAATGGAAGAAGTTGATCTTGACACAATTCTTGAGGTTAAGAGTTTGAGAAGCATTATGGAAGAAAATAAATATTTAAATAAATTGTAGAACTTTAATATGCATGATCCCAAGCTCTATTTCCTATTGATATTAATTTGTCGTGATTTCTCTGGAAAAACCTTTATTTGCCACCTCTGGCAATACATTACCAAAAAACCCATGAAAAATTGAATTTATCAGGTCAATGTTTTTCTGCTGGATTTTTGACTGATGTTTATCCTGATTTACCACCTATGAAACACAATATATTGCAATTTAACAAAAAAAAAGTGATTTTTTGGTGAGTAACTGAATTTTTTTCATGCTTAAATCAGAATTTTTTGGTCAATAATATCTAGGGTTAGGGTTTGTTCTGATTTTTGCGGCAATTCTCTGATTTTTAGTCTGATGAATTGAAAATATCTTTCTCTTTTAATTTGGCGAGAAATTCTGAGAAAGATATTTGCTTCTATGAAATAGACATTTATAAGACAGCAGAGAATGCAAGTGAGCTGCCAAAACTGTTGATGTATACTTTTCATTTATTTTGGATAAATATATTTACAACTATGTGCAGTTGATGAGCTATATATGTGCATATGGACACCTTATTCAGTCTAACTGTAAATGTTCAGGAGTACTTAACTCAGTGTAACTGAGATGCAGTAGTAAACTGTACATGCAAATTAAGATTCTCTAGTGAACTGTAGGTTCCAAATTTACAAGGTGGAGATATCTAGGAGGACCCAATTATAAGCCATTCTCAGCATGTAACAACCATGTTCAAGACAGCCATTAACATTTTTTACTCTTTTCTGTTTTAGTTTATTACATGTAAAAGCCATTATGGAGGTATCTACAGGGATTTAATTCTAAGACATTCTCAACATGTAACAACTGTGTTGACTAAAAGTTAAAACCAGTAACATTCTTTATTCCTTCCTGTTTCGCTTAATACATGCAATGACTCTGTTGAATACAACCATTAACCTTTTTAATTTTTTTTTGTGTTTTGGTTGATTGCAAGCAACAATTTGGTTGATCAGACACACATACATTTGAATTTGCTGTACAATTTGCTTAAAAAACAGGTGAAGGGGGCTTATTGGCCCTCAATGTGATTCTACTATGACGGATGAAAGATTTGAAAATCCTGACTAAAACAAAGGCAGATTAAATTGCAGGTTCTTAGTTCTTCAAGCCAACCTGGTATCTCATCTTTGGTGTGTCCTTTAAGTTTAGTCTGCATAATCAAACATAATTTCTGAAACTTTGCATCTTTAAAACTTCTAACAAGCCCCCAAAATCAGCACTGTTTTTTCATATTACAGTCCGTGGCCAACATTAAGATCAATAATATTAATCTTTCTAAAGACATCTCGTAGACAACATTTACTCCACTGTATGACCACAGGTTGTTGTTGTGCCCTTTTCATTATGTTGTGATATGCTTAAGAAAGACAGGACTAGATGGAAGAAGAAAATATATTATATTACACACAACTTTTTGGTATGTTCTAATATATATAGATCTGAGTTTTCTTGAAGATTGTGTTCATCACCAGATTGATCATGGCTATGTCTGTCCAATATGACGGACATTGATTTTGCTACTTCAGAACCCTTAGTCAAATAACTAGCCATAGAGGCAACTGTGTTTGTCCTTATACATTCCTGAGCTCCTAAGAATGAAGAAAGTCTCAAAGAACTGATCCAAGTCTGTCTAGGTTTTACATAGAAGCTTTCCACCATACTAGAATACCAATGATCAAGGGCACAAATCTATACATTGAGCTTTTAGATATTTCCTTTGACGAGATTTTGACTCTTTGAGTGTACTGAGAACTGAAATGCATCCTCTTGAAATCTTCATAATCCTTCTCCATCTTACCCATGTTTAATTTGTATGTAGTACATTTCAATTATTATGGGCTTTCTCTGAGTTGACAGACAATCCCATAATTGCTATATTTGGTGTTCATGGAAGACAAGGACTAATTTGTTTTCTTTCTTCTTGAATTCTTAAATTGCTTTTCTGTATTTGTGTTCTTTCTCTTTGAATACAAAAAAGCAATTAAAGAATTCAAGAAAAAAGAAAAAGAAGCGATAACATGCAAAACAGAATACGGTGCTTGGAAATTGGCTGCAATATGCTTATATTGATGAATCTGGAACATGTATTGCTGGCATTTTTGAGGGGGCAACCTAATTAAGTGAAAGGCTGCATTACAAAATATGATTCCAAGTTGATCTTCTTTTCATTATAACATTGATATAAAGGCCTCACAAAGAGTGACTAATGACATTCAATTAATTCAGGACAAATTCACACACTTTATATGTGTGGAGGAGTAAATCACACTTACAAAAATATCTAGGCTGATTAATTAAATAAAGT
Source organism: Sequoia sempervirens (assembly GCA_007258455.2). Classification (NCBI taxonomy): domain Eukaryota; kingdom Viridiplantae; phylum Streptophyta; class Pinopsida; order Cupressales; family Cupressaceae; genus Sequoia; species Sequoia sempervirens. The sequence continues at coordinate 15,881,069 of VDFB02000010.1, read as the reverse complement.
ATTTAAATAAACAATCAATTTAGATTTTAGTTAGGACTAGAACAATAAATGTTGAATTAGTTATAGAAATTAAATGAATTTAAATATGATACTTAGCTAGATTCTAGAGATGAGAAATAGGTGCTGAAGATGCCAATAATCGATTTGCCACAATACTAGAATTTTAGGGCTTGATAAGACAAATGTTTCAGAATTTGTAACTTGACTGTGCTTTGGTTTGGTTTAGATCCATGTCGATGGACCCGATCTCCATGCTTGGGGAAGTGAATTAGCTTGTGGACTTGAACTTATACCCACAAGAACGTACTGGCAGAAATCTGCATGTTGGAATTTATTTGCCATAATATTCTGATATCTGAATCTCAATAAGGACTAGCTGTGTTTAGAAACATCTTTGAGGAATTTGCTAAACTGTGAGGGTCACATTCTCCTTAGTTAGATCCCCAAACGGGCCAATTCAACATCTTTGGAACAATGATTGAGAACAAGAAGAAAGTGTGCAATGGACCTAGGATGATATATGTTGATGTAATGCTTTCATAATGTTGCTATGATGCTTTGAATGTTCTTTGATTATTCCTTCATCACTAGATTCCTAGGATGTCTTGACAGTCCTTGACAATGTCTTTAAATACAACAACATAGCAAACAAATCAACACAAACATGTACTAGGTTGGCTCACAACAACTAGTGAAAAGGTTGGCGAGGTTTAAATTTGGTTTTTGAGTTTTAAAAGTTTAAGGTCAGAATCATGATTGTGGAGATGATTTAGGTCAATTCCACACCCACAATCTAATCTAGGGTGGCAAATAGGAGATGTTGTAGGTTGTACAACAAAATCTTGGGCAACAATAGAGAGGAAGGAATGCAATCTAGCAACAACTGATATGTATGGTTTACCAAGAGATAATTTAGATTGTACAATTCAAACAATGGAGGAACTACAAGTTGGTTGTACTATAGAGCTTCCTTTAGCAAGGTGTACAATGCATGAATGAATTAGCTGTGAAGAGGCTGTATGGTGCAAAATACATAAATAGGTCATATGACGGACTGGTCATAGGACAACACAAGGCTGTATGGCAACCAAGGAAGAAAGGGGTTCCACATAAAATTGGAGTTGTATGTGGCAACAGAAAAATACAAGGAACACTCTTGGGATTGTATGGTAGTGGTAGAATAGTGTATGATAGGATCTTGGGGTTGTAGGGCAGCCTGTAAGATCTCTTTAAACTTCATACTCTTCCCTTCAGTGTGCCGCATAAATGCAGTATGGTGGATACACTTTGTTGGACTCATTGTAGAAGACAAGCCTAAGTGTATGATAGGTAAGGAAGGTCATAAGATTGAGTGAAATATTTTTTGATCATATATTAATTTTCTTTGGCCTTTCTTGTATTGTAGTAACTAAAGGGAATTTGTTATTTATTTTTTTAATTGTCTTTTCCACTAATTGCAAAGCGTTGTTTTTCCTTTATTATTTTTTTTCATTTTTCTCATGTGAGGCTCACTTGTAACTTTCCTCTCCTTTATTACTTTTCTATCCAACCCACTGTGCAATAATTTCCTTATTTTCATCATTTTCTTCGGAAGTTTGCTTTGATTTGATCTTGATATCGTGTCAAAATATACAACAGGAATGGGGTCTCTTATATCATTTGTTAGCACAAAAATATTCATAGGCCCCAAATCAAATATTTTTTAACATGATTAGTTTGAGTTGTACTTTCATTACTTTCATGATATTTAATTAAGTCTTATGCCTTTGTTTCCCTTGTTGGAACATTGAAGTTAGCCAACTATAAAGCTTTTGGCCTTTGAAAGTAAATTGTTAATTGGAAATCATGTGCTTCGTTTGGATAGATGAACTATTCAATGAATTGTGCACTTGGGTTTTAACATTAAATGGTTGCTTCTTGTCATCTCGTAATCTTTGTTTTGCTTCATTAATCTCTATAACTTCAATATTAGGTAAAGTTTTCCAAACTCAAGATGGCACTAGAGAAGAAGAACCTTCTAATTGATGCTTCCTTGTGATAGCCAAAAAAACCTAATCATAACTTGAACATTCCACAACTCGTGAACATTCCATGACAAAATGGGGACGAAGCTTTGGAATCTTTATTTCAGCTAGAGGTAGAAAGTGAAAATGACTAAGGAAAATTTGATCATCAATAGATGGAAGTACATGAAGATCATTAACAAAGCTAACATAGCTAGAATGTAGGGCAATGTATGGAGAATGCATGCGTTAGTGGCCATACAATTCAATTAATTGTGTTGGATGACCAAACAAAGAAGCAAGCAAGTTGGAATGTGTATTGGACTTTGAAAATGGTTCCTCTAGTTGATCAACAAACTTGAATAGTATTGCAAGCACTTAAAAAGGTATTCCTATAATTAAATTTTGGTTCCATTGCCTCAGCTATTTCACTCAAGTCTTCAAATTCAAAGTTCGTACTTCTTTTCTTAGCTGATATAATTTTAATTATTGTTTCATCCAAATTTTCTAATCTTATAGACTTGTTTGCAAATACTTCTTGAATTTTAAATGGTTCTAACTATAGTACCTTAAACTTGGCTTTATTTCATTTTGATTGTTGTACTTAAGTATTAGTATATTGGGTTAAAATTTCATTCTTTGCAAATGGTTGTTATGCCAATGTTTCCCTCTTGTTTGCTTTACTTTAGTGGCTCATTATGCCGTTATTATTTATTCATCTAGTTTATTCAACTAAAGGAGTCTTTCTTTTAGGCTCTTGTTGTCTCTTAACTGATTCTCCACAACAATTCTTAGAATTGACACCATATATTCCATACGAACCATTGCTTTGTAATGTCCCCTTCTTAGGGTTTCCTTATTTGGCAGTTGGTGCTATCTTTCAAAATCTGTGTTTGCATATTCAGAGGAGTATATTGATATTACCAGTGAACTTTTTTGGGCCTTGGTGGGCAAAGTTGCTATTTTTAGTAACTTACTATTTTTAGTAAGTTTCAGTGCATCTCAGTTGGGGCTAGTTTGGAGTTTGGACACACTATTTTTAGCAACTTGCTATTTTGAGTAAGTGCTATTTTGGGCACTTGGTCTTGGCAGCAGTGCGGTGCAAAGTTTCTATTTTTGGCAGGGGTGAGTTCTCTGGGTGATCGAAATTAATCTCAGTGATCAGAATTAATATTTGTTTATTTGCCACTTAAGTTTATAAAGTTGTTATTTTAACTAAGTGAAGAGGAGCGTGGGTTATAAGAGATCCCCTTGGCCTAGTAATGTTGTTTTTAAAGAGGGGAAAATGTTATCTCATGTTGACGCCTGGAAAGAAGGTTATATTTCATATTTTCAAGGCTTAATATTTGCCTCAAAAGTTGGACACCCCCTTTGGAGAGAATTTCATGAAATTTCAAAAAGGTTAGGTTTAATGTAATTTTTGGAGAACTAGAAAGGGGTGTTGGCTTTTGGAGGGAAAAAGTGAGTTCAAAATTGTGTTGCCCTAATTTCCCCCTCTTTCCCTATTTATTCCCTTTGGAGCTCTCATTTAGGGATTGCAAACTTTGATGACATAAGGAGATTCTACTGGATTGTTTCCAGAATTTGTATATTGCTAGTTGAGGACAAAAACCCTCATCTCTAGTTGCTGGTTTTGGTGGTGAAAGATCCACCCTCGCTGGTTGGCGCTTGGATTGAAGATTTTCAGTGCTTTGGCTTGATGGTTGAGCATTTTGGCATTGATATAATGAAAATATTTACTGTTTTTTTGATATGGGTTTGAAAGTTTTGGCTTGGTGCGTGACTTGTACCATTTTGGAGTGTGATTGGAGTTATTTTAATTCACTTTCAGAGGTTTGATATAAAGGTTTTGAGTTCTGGAAATGCATATTTTCTAAGTAGCTAGAAACGCAAAACTGTTCATAACTCCATTTGTGGAAGGGATATCATTCTACGTAATTATCCTATGGATTCCTCTTTGTTGGGCACCCCATTTAGAGTACTCATTTGCATAGTTCGGTGAAGAACTGAATTTACAAGTTAGATTGCCCTTCTAGGGAATTGTGCCCTTCCTTGGGTTTTGGTCTTCAGTGACTGAAATCTGATCAGTACTTACAACGACCTGCAAACAGTTTCAAAAAGGGGTTTTGGTTGATAAAAATGATTGAAATATGAAAGATTAGGTTGGGGTTTCATGGCACTTGCATTTGGCGCTCTCCATGAGGAGTTAGTATGCATTACCACTCATTGCATGGCTGGAAATTGTACCTTTAATGACTGTGACCAGGTCTGGTACGAATTTCCTTAAGTTTGATTTCAGTTATTGTTGAAGACAATATGTTTGTAAATGGTTTAATATGATATGATGCAAATTTGATGTAGAGGAAGGACTCAATTAAACCATCTTGACACAAATGAAACGATGATCCATCATCAACAATGACAAAATGCAACCTAGTTCACCTTGGAAACATTGCTATCATGGCCTAGAGGGCATTCAACAAAGAGAATGACATCAAAACTTGAGAGCCTTGGTCTGTACAGACCTTCCACAACATATTTCATTGATTCCCAATCCAACTATAATCAAACTATGCATAGATTTATTCAAACATCAAGCAAATTGTGGTTTCATGACTATTCCTATGAAAATGAACACATACAGGTTAACATAACTTTCACATACAGTTGTTTGGTGCGATTTTCTTTAATGGGTATCTGGATAATGGCCTTAAGAAGCTTTTCACCAAGTTTCATAATTTTTCCACGGATAAAATAGAAGTTATGAATTTATTACCCTTGCTGGAAACCCTAGGTCTGAAAGTAGGCTGTCAACACCATTATGATCATAACTTGCTCAAATTAACTCCAAATGAGACCAAACCAAAAGCATATGAACCATAGAATAGAGCCCTAACTCCTCCAATGATTGCCCCGACCATACCAGGTCATACAAGTCCGTAAAATTTATTGTTCTAACTGAAAATGCAGAAAATTCACTTCTTTTTGCATTGTTTTTGTTATAACTTTTACAAAATGTAATGAAAATTCACCAAATCAAAAGTATTTGAAAGATAAAAACATTTTCCAACTTTCCAAATAAAAAATGCAACTTTTTGACAACTTTAACATGACAACTTTTGCATCTTTTTACAACTTTTACAACTTTTTGTTCCTAATCACCAAAATGACTCAAAAGGATCCCAAATGGCCTAGAATGGTCCAAATTGACCTTATTGACCCAAAACAAGTCCAAACAACCCAAAATTCAAAGTTTCACAAAATGACAAAATGTGCATCAAAGGATGCCCCTACATCAAAATTATATTGTCTATGCTCTTTTCTATGCTATGATTTCAATGCACGCCAATCATGTTGAATGGGACTTGAAACAAACACATTGCATTCCTGTCTTATTCTTTAAACACAAAAAGAATTATGGGGAGTTATTACAGTGGTATCAAAGCACAAAACATTCTTGCCAGTCAGTGGGTAATGAATTTTCTATAAGCATCAGTGATAGAGAAAAAAGATATCTTGAAAGGTTAAGAAAACATGAGGGGGATTTGTGGGAGCATTGGCCTTCAGAGAGGGGAGAAACAACACTGCAAAACACACTCAGTAGGATCAACAAGTTCAAAAAATATGGGTGATAGGGGTGAAAGGGATGATAGAGAAAATGTTGAACCAAATTGGATGATGCTTCTCTTGGATGTTGTGGTTAAGGGACACTAGGAAACCAATCGGCGGCTCACACAATTGGTTGAGGGATTGAATTGATTGGTAGTCAACAATGGAGGCAATAATGGATAGGGAGATGAGTTGGGCCAATGTGGAGCAGCAAATTATCATCATAGGGCAGCCATGGCTAGACCTCTCATGCCGGTTTTTCCAGCTAGAGTTGAACCACAACCGGAGCATGAACTCACATTGATTGAAATGCAAGATCAGCTCATACAAGATTGGATTGATGCAGGTCCAGGATTTTAGTGTGACATATCTCTTCAAGATTATATGGATGTTAGGATGAAGCACATGCCCAATAGGGGCCATAGCGAGCGCCATAATGACTTGCGGAGGAAAGTTGGGAAACTTAGCCTTCCTTATTTTGACGGGTCTGATTAGACTTTAGTCAGAGTATGGGTTCAAAAGGTGGACACTTCAATTTAAACCCCATGCTTGAAAAAGAATCCATAAAATATGCTGCTATACACCTTGATGGAGCTGCACATGAGTGGTGGCATTATGGGATGATCACAATGGGGCATGCTCAAATTACATCTTATGCAGAGTTTACTGAGAGACTCATAGAGAGGTTTGATAAGAAGGATCCAAAACTTCATTTTAAGGAGTTGGAAAAGTTGAAATCTAACTTGTTCAATGAAGAGTAGGTGGTTAAAGAGAAATTCATAGCAAAAAAATCTGATGCAGTGATTGCTTTGAAACATGATGAATGTGAGATGGAGCCTCAAGATGACTCTTTGGTCATGCATGCAACTACTATGGATAAGGTTGTGAATGAAGGAAAGAACAAATCAAAAGCCTTGGATACTAGTTCGGATTCATCCAGTGATGAATCTAAGTCTAATGACTACCTTGATGTTTCTAGTGGAGCAGATATTGATGATGAGTTCACTAATGTACCTTTAGATGATGGGCATGGAGAAAGCAAAAATGATGATGTCTTCAAATTAGCTTTTGATGATCACTCATCTCTTTTCATTGATGATATCTCAGGTGGCTTTGGGTTTGACTTCCAAACCAAGCCTATGGAGAGAGATGCTTATGATGATTTTGTTCCTAATGAGTTGGAGAGTGACTTATTCAGAAAGGCAACTACTCATGAGGAGCATAGTGAACACTTATTCTCTAAACAAAGTGATCAGCGTTTCTACACATGGGATCCGGGTGTGTTGGCAGCTAAGTATGATAAGGATCCACATTGGAAAGAATTTCCTTTTGATTACAATGATGTCCTTACTTCATTCCAAGAGCCATGCATAGAGAATGGCATTGATGGTGACGTTTTCAATCTTGAAAAGAAATTTGATTTCACATTGCAGGTAGCTGATCTTGAGTAGAGACCCTATGGCCTGGTTGATTTGGATTCATAGTCCACTATTGGGGATGATAAGGGAGAGACACAGGTGATTTGGGACAGCCTTGGAGACTTTGATGACAGGTATGAGTCTAATTCTGATTATAACATGCAACATAACAGCAGTTCGTGACCTTTGTTTGATCGTGATTGGAAAAGACTCTTGGTATTAGCTGAAATTGAAGTGCAAACTTTATCTAAATTTGATGGTATTAAGAGTCTAATGGAGAGTTACATTTTAAAGGAAAAAATAAATCAATTTGAACAAGTTGTTTCCCTTGCTGATTTGCACATGATAAAAGGCACCATGGAGGGAATAAAATCCATTTTCTTACACATGATGCATGATAGAGATGTTGCCACCAAGCTTACAAATGAGACCTTGTCCATGACTAAGCAGTTAAGGGGAGAGTTTAGTGAGCTCACCATTGAGCTTAATTCCATGAAGCTTGCTTTGGAAAGTGTCCAAGTAGCACTTTGAAGAGCAAGAGAACTGAGAAAGGGCCAAGGAGATAGAACCGGTAATAGAGGAGCTTGATTGCATTTAGGAGTGTGATCTTGCACATTGTCCTAAAAATTTAGAAAATAGAGGTTTGGATCAGTAGGAGGATTGGTCTGATTTTGGAGTTGAGGATAATCTTCAGTTTGTTGATAATCCTTTATTTGAGTGGGATGCTGATTTGACTCATGATAATCCACTTTTTGAGTTGGATGACGGTGACCTAACCAATTTCAATGATGAGAGTGGATTTGATTACAAGATTTGGGACCCAGGTGCAGTTTACAGCCATGAGGTGTTGTCTCAGGATTGGAGTAGTGGGTCAACTTCCAGTATTAGTATTGCTGCCCACTTTCTGATCAGTTTGTACATGACTTCGGATTTAGATCCGCATATGAGTTTGATGGTTTCTTCAGTCCAATAGTTGAGTAGTTCATGGTTGAGGCTGGATGGTAGAGGTGATTTGATCATAGGAGATGATTTTGTTGCTACTTCCATACTCATCTCTCCTATGTTTTCAGTTGGATTACTACCACTCTTACATTTTTTCGTTGGTTATGGTGATATCTTTTGATGAGTAGATTGATTCCGAGCTTTGGCAAGCTTTTGGGCAATTAACTGTGAGTGTTTTTATGGACACAGTTCATTTACTTATTGCTTCCACTCTGGTGAGTGTTGGTCACTGTAGTTACTTCATGGAGGTGATATGCATAATTACAGATGATGTCTTAATGATTGCAGTGGTTTGGGTGTGTTGGTGTGTTCAGAATCCTTCGTTTGACACTTGGAGGTTAAGTGTCAATGTTATGATTTTGGTTTGCAACAACAAAGGCATTTCCTAGTTGGCATATCTCAAAGATGTGGCAATGATTGACTTGCTTCATGTTTGGGGCATCATGAGGTGTGATGGTGGGGTTTATGTTTTATGGTTGAGCAAGGTGTCTTTTTTGTTGCCCAGGATTGTGATTGGCAGTGAGTTTGCTGATATGGTCTTCTCTAAGTTGCCTTGGCAAGATATATTTCATGGCATCAATTTCAGTCCTTTCAGGTATTTTAGTATGGGCCTTGATGATGTTTACTTTTGGAGGTTCCAGGATAGGGGAGCATAGTTTGGGCACAATGGTTTGACTATTATGATGAGAGTGGCGCACCATTAGCATGGTGGCTCTTTATTGAGACTGACTTGGAACCCTAGGATTATGCTGGTTTGCAGTTCAATAGTTGTTAGGGATGAGGGAGGTAGTGATGACTTTTAGGAGTTTACTCTTATGGTGCATCGGTTGGGCTCTCTCGAAGAGTAATTCTCTGAGGAGTTGATTGAGTCTGTGCAATATCTAATTGCTCATCTTACCAGTAGTTTTCAGGAGGTCTCTTTCACGGATGCCCAGCAGGACAATGCTTTGAGTAGATGGAGCTACAGACCTCCTAGGTTGACGTGGAACCCTGGGATCTTACTTGGTTTTAATGTGGATTAGTTTGTTGTTTTTGTAGTTGTGATGGCATTGCTTGAGGACAAGCAATCTTTGGGAAGGGAGGATTGTAATGTCCCCTTTTTAGTGTTTCCTTATTTGGCAATGGCAGTTGGTGCTATCTTTCAGAATCTGTGTTTGCATATTTAGAGGAGTATATTGATATTACCAGTGAAACTTTTTGGGCCTTGGTGGGCAAAGTTGCTATTTTTAGCAATGTCTATTTTTAGTAAGTTTTAGTGCATCTTAGTTCGGGCTAGTTTGGAGTTTAGACACACTTACCATTTTTAGCAACTTGCTAGTTTTAGTAAGTTCTATTTTGGGCACCTGGTCTTGGCAACAGTGCAGTGCAGAGTTTCTATTTTTGGCAGGGATGAGTTCTCTCGGTGGTCAGAGTTAATATTTGTTTATTTGCCACTTAAGTTTATAAAGTTGTTATTTTAACTAAGTGAGAAGGAGTGTGGGTTATAAGAGACCTCCTTGGTCTAGTAGAGTAAAGTTGTTTTTAAAGAGGGGACAATGTTATCTCATGTTGACGCCTAAAAAGAAGGTTATATTTCATATTTTGAAGGCTTAATATTTGCCTCAAAAGGTGGACGCCCCCTTTGGAGAGAATTTCGTGAAATTTCAAAAAGGTTAAGTTTAATGTAATTTTTGGAGAGCTAGAAAGGGGCATGGGCTTTTGGAGGGAAAAGATGAGTTTGAAATTATGTTGCCCTAATTTCCCCCTCTTTCTCTATTTATTCCGTTTGGAGCTCTCATTTGTGGATTGCAGACTTTGATGACATAAGGAGACTCTGCTGGATTGTTTCCAGAATTTGTATACTGCTCGTTGAGGACGAAAACCCTCATCTCTAGTTGCTGGTTTCTGTGGTGAAAGATCCACCCTAGCTGGTTGGCGCTTGGATTGAAGATTTTTAGTGTTTTGGCTTGATGGTTGAGCATTTTGGCATTGATATAATGAAGATATTTATAGTTTTTTTGATATGGGTTTAAAGGTTTTGGCTTGGTGCGTGATTTGTACCATTTTGGAGTGTGATTGGAGCTGTTTTAATTCACTTTCAGGTCTGATATAAAGGTTCTGAGTTCTAGAAATGCATATTTTCTAAGTAGCTGGAAACACAAAATTGTTCATAACTCTGTTTGTGGAAGGAATATCATTCTGGGTGATGATCCTATGGAATCCTCTTTGCTGGGCACCCCATTTAGAGTACTCATTTGGATAGTTCGGTGAAGAACTGAATTTACAAGTCAGATCACCCTTCTAGGGAACCGTTCCCTTCTAGGGAATTATGCCCTTCCTTGGGTTTTGGTCTCCATTGATTGAAATCTGATCAGTATTTACAGCGACCTGCAAACAGCTTCAGAAAGGGGGTTTTGGTTGATAAAAATGATGGAAATATGAAAGATCAGGTTGGGGTTTGATGGCACTTGCATTTGGCGCTCTCCATGAGGAGTTAGTATGCATTACTGCTCATTGCATGGCTGGAAATTGTACCTTTAATGACTGTGACCAGGTCTGATACGAATTTCCTTAAGTGTGATTTCAGTTATTGTTGAAGCCAATATGTTTGTAAATGGTTTAATATGATATGATGCAAATTATATTGTCTATGCTCTTTTCTATGCTATGATTTCAATGCATGCCACAATCATGTTGAATGGGACTTGAAACAAACACATACAGCATTCCCCTTTTATTTTTTAAACACAAAAAAAATCAGGGGTAGCCATTGCATGCTTCTTGCTCGTACACTATCTGAAAAGGTGTACGTCCAATAGTCACTTTAAATGTTGTCCTATATGCCCTAATATTGTTGGTAGGCATTGTTCTCAAACCATACTTTCAATCTCACATGATTTTAAATGATGGTAATAAGTATCTTATTTGCAGCTTTAGCTTGGTTGTTTGTTCTTGGGTAGCATGAACTACACAGGGTTTGAAAAATCCAAAATTCACTTGTCATTAACTGAATTACATGGTTAACAAAGCGTTTTCCCTTGTCGCTTTTTGTTTGTATGAAAATTTCAAATCGGGCGACTATTTGTTCATAAACAAACCATGTCATGTTATCTGGTAAATCCCATGCTTTCACCCATTTTGTCATATATTCTGTGGCTATTATATTGTACTTGCATCTATGCATCTGATTGGCTTTTAGGGGAAGTCTGACTCCATAATTCATGAAAATCTTGTGGTTGAGAGGGCAAGAGTGGCATGAAATCTCTTTTGAGGGGTTTCCTCACTCATCGGTATGTGTCACATTTGACTACCCAGTCCTGGGCATTAGTGTGAAGTGTTGGCCACCATAGGCCTGCCGAAAATACCTTTGGTGCAGTGGTATTAAGCCCCATGTGGCTGCTTACAAGTCCTTCAAGTGCTTCTTCAAGTAAATCTCTTACCTCCTTATGCATCATGCATCTTCTTAAAATATGATCAAGACCCATTTTCTACAACAATCCATTGATCAATTGAAATGTTTTAGCCTTGAATGCTAACTTTCTCCTTTCTGTAGGTGGCATGTCCTTGGGGAATGAGGACATTGAGAGTTATTCTCCGATGTTCTTGTACCATATTGGTATTGCAACTATTTGGAATAAGTGAGCATTAGGAAGTCTTCATGTACATTGTTTGAAGGTTCTCGTGACTTGATCATGGAGAGTTGATCTACAATAACCTAGATCTTTCTTGGCCGTACAAAAATTTGAAGTGTAAATCTTTGAAGTAACAACAATCATCTACTTACTCGACCTTGGATTATTGGCTTGTTTACCAAATACATTAATGCTTGATGGTCTACATAAAAGGTGAAAGATGTAGTGAGAAAGTGTGTTGGAACTTTTATACTACACAAACCATGCCAAGAGCCTCCCTCTCCATAGTACTATAATCCAATTCGATGTTTGACAACAATCTATTGGCAAATTAGCAGGAGCATTACATAGTCTGAATTGCATTCTATTGTCTTCAACTTGTATTTTTTCACTATACTTATTTGGTTGTACCCACAAAATCTATCCATAGAAGAATATATTTCATGTCCTACAACTTCTTCAAGGATAGAATCTGTAAATGGAATAGGAAAGAGGTCTTTGATTGTGACCACTTTCAGGTTCCGAAAGTCCATGCATATCCTGATTTGTTCCCACTCTTTCAATGAGATGACAATGGGTAATACCTAGTTGCTTGTTTCCACTTTAAAAATAATCTCTACTTCAAGCATTTTAGTAATCTCCTCTTGGGCATTTGCTGCATAGTTCTACTTCACTCTATATGGTCTTCTTCATACCAACTGTTCTCTAGGTACCAAGGGAATTATGTGGACATATAGTTTCGGTGGTACTCCTTTTAAATCTTTGTATGTCCAAGCAAAGACATCTTTATATGCTAGGAATATCTTGAATGCAGTGGTTTTCAATATAGGGTTCCAATTATCTATGACCATTATTACCTGAACCCCTTTCTTTTTCCAAATTTACTTTCATTGTGATGGGTTCTTGATATTTCATGTCTCTATTGCCCTCAAATCTATGTTCCATAGTGTTTTGGGGATGGGGATGGCAGTTTGGGGGCCCTTTTTGTGGGATGGTGGGGGAAATTATATATATATATATATAGATAGAGAGAGAGAGAGAGAGGTTTAACTAATAATATACAGCAGAATAGCAACAATAAATATATCATGACAGCACTGACAGCAGCAACGATAGTATAACAGCAATAAGTACAGCAGTGACAGCAGCAACAATAGTATAACAGCAATAAATATATCATGATTTAGATTCATAGTTAATGATATAATTTATATAACAGTTAACACTGTTTTTTTCATTTCATGAAGTTCTTTAGATTATTTTAAAATAGTTAATAGTTATATAAGTTCTTCAGATTCATGAAGGAATGTTAAAATAGTATTTTTTTTATTAATGTCATGAAGGAATTTAAAAATAACATTCTAATAAGTTGCCTTGCCATTGGGGAGATTTGGGCATCTCTAAGATGGTCGAGGGATGTCTTAGATGTCCCTGGATGCCTTGGGGATGGCCAAATGTCCCTACAACATTTCCTATTCTTGCAATGCATTTTTGGAATGTTTCAAAATTTTGAAGATTTTTGGGGACGGCCAGGGGATGTCCCTTCCTGTCATGTTGGACTGGTAACATTGTTGGGGATAGGGATGGGGGTTGATGGGCGGGGATGTGGATGCATCCCCATGGAACACAACTTCATATTGATAAATTGGTGCATCACCCAACTTTGCATTCCCTAACTTATATTTTGTATATTCTAGAGGAAATGCAGAAGTAGATGTTGTTGAAAGATCATCTTGCATACCTTTTCCTTTTCTATCATCTCTTTTTCCATGCTCTTTCTCAATAATATCCATTATTTCAATCATATTACAAGTGGGTTGTAATACTTCGGAGTGTTCCATTTTCCAATGGAACAACCCACTGAAGGAACTTGTTTCATTTTTGGAACATGGTTGCAAGTCCAGGATTCCTTCAGCAGTCAACTCCATAGGGCCTTCTCCTTTTTTCAGACCACCTTTCTCCCGAGTCTTAATTTGAAGCCAGATGAGGCTACTTCCTCACTTATCGCTTGGTTCCTTAGATCAATTATGGTTTTCCTACCTTTATTTTCAATGGAAACTATACTCGTTTTCTAGTTGTGGTTGGCTTTGGCTATTATTAGCCACCTTTGACCCATTAGTGCATCATATGCTTTCTTATATAAAGAAATGACTACAAAATTTAATAAAAATGATTGAGTTCCAAAGTACATTTTGAGTCATCAAAACTCCTAGTACCTTGATTCCTTGTTGGTCTGCTACACTAGTTGAAAGTTGGAGGCCAAATGGTTGGTTTGTCTAGACTTTTCTAGGTGTTTTCAAGTACATTTATGCTTGATCCTCCATCAATGATTGTGTTAGTGATATTTCTTCCAAGTATTTCTATATGCACAACTATTGCTTTTTTTGCGAGGTTGACTATTAGTAACAAAGGATCTGTCACCTAATCACTACATACTAGAGGTTCTACTATTAAATCTTCATTCTCCTTGAGATTCATTATTTGTTTAGTCTTGTCACTCTCTATTGTTGTAGTGACAATTGCAGCCATGTTTTGGGACGATTTGTAATAAATCTACCATTTTGACTAGTATTGTAGTTTGTAGTATTCGTGCAATAATTTTATCTGACTCCAACTCACTAGTAGGAGTACTTGCATGTTCGTTGGAGCATCAACATTCCTTTGCCATCACGTGCTCTAATTCTACTCATGCTTTGGCATATATACGTGGTTTTGGATATACAACCTTCTTGGCTTGTGCTCGTGTGATTGCTAATACTTTTTTGTTTCTTTCCACATCAATCATGTTGATGCTATTTTGCTTTGAGCATTTTGCATTGTCATGATCTCTAGGTCCACACCATTTGCATAGTAATCTTGTTTTATTTTGGTAGTCTCTTGTGGAATGTCCCCATTCATTGCATTGTCAACATTGTATACTAGAACATCCTTTGGAGTCATATTCTATGCGAATCCTACTTCCCCCGCTATTATTGGATCTATTATTTTTACCTCTTGGATTCCTAGAGCTGCTTGGATATGCATTCTTGTTATTCTATGGCTTTTATGGAGTGTTGAGTGGATCACCCTCCTTGTGTAAAAAGCACTTGTGTGCTCTTAAACTTCAGATTGTATGAGCACTCTCTTAGTGAATTGCCTATAATTTGGTAAATATCATAGAACGTTTTCTTGGGACAATTGCTTTGGTGCAATCTTCGCTTTTGCAATTGGTACACCATAATTCTTTAGGTTCTTTGTTAATTTATTTATTTTCTTTCAATTCCTTCATCATTCAAAGCATGTCTCTTTGTAGTGTTTGTATTGTTGCCGATTCATCATCATTGCTTCTATCCAATCCATCATCTTCATTTTTTTTCTTTTGGATTGTGAAGACATCATATCCTCACTTTCTATGTCCATTGCTCTATTATATGCTTTTGTCCATGATGAAATCATGAAGGTGCTACAACTCTTATCCTTTTGTTTTTAATAAAGAAATAAGACTTGCAATGAACCTTCTTGTCTTTAAACCATTTGCAAGTTTTTTTTCGAATTTTACAAGTAATTCCTCGAGTCTACCATTATATGCTCTTACACTTTCATGCTTATCTTTCTTGGTGTTGTAAATTTCTCCTACAATTTCATTGTTATCTTGAAGCAGTTTGAATTCCTCTTCAAAAGCCTTTCATAATTTCTTCCATGCATTTCAAGGGGTTAGTTTGATCTTTATGCACCTCTTAGGGTGGCTGGAAACGTAATGCTCTTTCTCCAGAATTAAAATATTTGGGAAGACTCATAGCTTATTTTTTATTTTTTCGTAGGCTAAGGGATAAAGTTAGGGAAATAATTTAATAATAATGTATGTTTTTTGATGAATAAGTGTCTTTATTATTAATTATAAAATAATATTGTACATATTCACAAAAAATAAGGTGGGAGGAAGAAAGTCCAAACAGGGAAAAATCTGGAACAAAATAAACAAATAGGATTTTATGCGGCAAGAGCAAGAGTAGTAGTCGAAGGAGTAGGGGAGTCTTGATCGTTCGGTTTACCCCATACATTAGTAGGGTTTGAAGTGTCATCGAGGGGCTCCCACCCATCATTACCTTCATTATCTTTTTTTCTTCATCAAGTGGTATGAGTAGGTGATATAACAAGAGTGAGGTGAGGGAATTTGCTAGTGTCAAGCCAATCACTAAACTCATAGCCAAGAACTTGGGGAGAAGTAGATTGGTGGTGGGTAGGTTGAGAGCAACCTCATGGAGACCAGTCCTTGGCTCTTCTTGTAGGAGGCTGCGAAGCATGGGAATGCGCGTCTTGTTCTCCATGAGCAGATTGACAGCATCCTCGATGGCTCTCATGAGGTAGAGAATGGCCTCAAGTAGAGGCAATAATAATATTTTAAGCTATCCAATAATTTTATTTTATAACATTGTAAAAATGATGATGTACGTATTATTATTCTATTAATGTGGGTTTAATGTAATGCTTTATTAAAAGTGTTTTTGAACACTTTTGGAGGAAATATTACGTGGAAAAAGAAAACTCAAATTAAAAGGGCAAATATAAAAAGAAGATTTTGGCACAAAAAAGGGCATCCTTTGATATTATCAAACCTCTTTTTCAGAGCTTGAACAATTTTGTTCATCTCCACGCTCAAGGACGATACCCCTTTGGTGTAGAAATCTAGAGGACAAAAACTATCTTGGAATCCATTTTGGATTGGAGGATGAAAACTCTCTTGTCCATCTGAGGTGATTCCACTTAGGGATCGAGTTCTGCTAAAAGATCATAGCTATTCTAGTAGTTGGATGCAGATTTCAAAATAAGTTTAGGTTTGTGGAGGTTCCTCCAGAGCAGGATACTTTATTGATATTAAATAGCAAATATTATTATTGGCCATACCCTTGCTGGCCGTATTAGTCAATATTCTAGCCGTACCCTTTATTGGTAGCATCTGTACTAATATTTGCAGTTTAATCTATTTTTTTGAGGCCGTTGTACAACTTGGATGAAATATCATATTTTTATTGGGCATTATACAAGTTTATGTGTGGTGAGACCTTAAATATTGTTGGTTGCCCTATTGCTTATTAGCTGTGTAACTTTGGAGTTGTATATGTATATTCCTTATGAGATCTTGTGATTTTGGCTGCTGTACCTAGTTGGTGGGGCTATAATATTTGCAAGGAGTAAAGTCCTCAATTTATGAGTGGCTGTACGACCAAACTTGGAACCAACATCAAGCGCTAGAATTCGTGTTGGTATTGCAGCCATTCTTATGCATGAATTTCATTTGACATAATATTCAAAATATATGGTTTGTTGTTGCATCAGTATTTAATTTGGATTTTTTGAAAATATATACATCTAGAGAATTTCCAACTATTCCTTCTATCAATATTATCAATTTTCAATTGCTTTAATACAAAAATGTCATATGAAGTGTTAGTATCTAGTTGTGATTTTTCTTGCTGTCATAAACATTCCATAAATATTTAAATATTGCATATTATCAGAAACTACAAAAAATTGCATATTTTGTAAAAATTTCAAAATATAATGATCTTGCCAGCTTGTAGGGTGAGAGTTAACAAATTTAAATGCAACCCAATGATAGAGAAATATGATTTTATTAGAGAGAATGGATAAAATTGCAAGATTAGGGTGAAGAAATTGAAGAAATAGAAATAAGAGAAAAGTAAGAAGGTTCTGATAGATGAAGAAAACACTGATATCCAATATAATGCCATCATTAGTATAAGTCAGGGCCAAAAATAGATGACATCTTATGGCATAATTGTTACAAACAATGTAGAATTTAAATGCTCAAAGGCCTTCCCAAACCCCTATAGGTGTAGGAAGTGCTATTGCTGCTACAAATAACAAAACAGCTCTGGGTTCCGCATCGAGGCTTTTCCAGCCTAAGCTTTTACAAAGAGAAGTGGACCCTGAAGAAGAAGAACAACAAACCAAGAGTAAGATAGCTTTGCAGCTAACTTTGATGAATATAGAGCTCTTGGACCAACATTTCATGCAGAAATGTCTCACTAATTTCTACAATCTAAAAATGAAAGGTGGACAAAAGAATGAAAGGAGGTAAAATGCAAATCAGCCTCGTAGAGACTTGTAGCTCAGATTGGGTAAGTTGATCATTCCCTCTTATGATGGATCAAACAAATGTACAACACGTGTTTGGGTTCAAAAGTTAGATACATACTTTTCATTGAACCCAATGTATGAAGAAGCTATAAAATTTGCTACTCTTTATCTAGGAGGCATATCTCACAAGTGATGGTACCATGGATTGGTCATCTAAGGGAATAGTTGATTAGTTCATATGATGAATTTAGACAAAGGCTTATTGATAGGTTTGATAGGAAGGAACCCAAAATTCATTTCAAAGAGTTGGCTCAGTTAAGACAATACAACACAATGGACAACTATGTGGTAGAATTTTAGAGGTTATCGGTGATGGTTCCTAATGTCTCTGAAAGGAGATTGATTGTTTTTTAATGGAGGGTTTAAACATAGTTTAAAATGTGGGCTTGGTAGCTTACAAATTTGACTTAAGCTTGGGACTTGGCACACACTCGACAACTCAAAAAATTGACTTAGACTTGGGACTTGGCAATTTGGCCAAAAAACTCATAATTACACACAAAAAAGAAATAAATGTATTTAGAGAACACGAAAGTCTAATTTGATTATCAATTGTCATAATTCAAACATTACATATGCCATATTACCCTCAAACTCTCAAAATTTGAAATGTCAACAATACATTGTAATAGAACAAAATTATAAATAATAAATGTATAACAACAATATAACTGTTTACATATGATGATATGTCAAAAAAACCATATGTAATCTACATTTTCCTCTTTCGTCTCCTAAGTGAACTTAATTTTTCGAGCCTCGAACTAGAAGGTAAGTCAATATCAAAATGATGACCGATTGTTTCCTCAAAGGTGTCTTTATTTTCATCCATTGTATCCAACTCTATTGCTTTTGCTATTCCTCTCTCCAATTCAACAAGATTTTCATCAAGAAGCAAGACATCACTATGTTCTTCAATAGTTCAATCATCAAAAGGATTGATGTTGTCCAAGTTGATGGCATCATGAGAAGGACCTTCCACCTTTTTGGTTTGAAGGTGAAGGTTGTACCGAACAAAGACAAGGTCATTGAGGTGCTTCTTGGTCAACTTGTTCCCCTTCTATATGGCTCCAATTGTGTTCACACCCAAAAGCACAGTAGGGCTGGGACAAAACATAGATAGCTAGCCTTTGAAGATTTGGTGTGCTAGCACTATAATTCTTCCACCACAAATCTACAAAGAAAGCATTAATGAAATATACAGAACCAATTTTTTTTCAATTTTTTCAATTACAACGAGCAGAGCAATACACAATCGTTAGGGTTAGCACTTAAACCAAACGATGCGGAATTCAACTCTAACCAAGAATGTACACCAGGATCCCGAGTTGGGCAAGGTGTGAACATATGGTTAGAGGATCTCAATGCAATGCTGATAAAGGAACTCTAACCAAGAATGCGCCGAATGACGACGAGCATATGGTCAGAGGGTCTTAATGCAATGCTAATACAAAGAACTCTAACCAAGAATGCGTAGGAGAACGACGAGCATGTGGTCAGAGGATCCCTACCAACTATTATGCTGAAGTAACTCGACGTCAAGAATGTGCTTTCCAACCCGAGATGGAATTGGAGCTACCATATGACAGAGATGCTAAGTATTACAATGCAATAATCAAAGTATGATAGGCGGCAAGCCAGCCTCTTCCACTTATCCAGCGGGTATTACAATAAGGTATAAGATGAAGAAGCAAGATTGCTGACAGTACTACTGTTCAGCTTACAATAATTAGAGAATGCCTATCAACATCATTGAATAAGAAAGTCTATCACTGCTGTAATTTAGTATAATGTCTCCATGATGCACACAATGACTTCTCACTCAAACCCAACTCAAAAGACTGATATTAAGCAAACTGATATAACTGACCCAGAACTGAAAATACTTAACCAGCAACACTGGATCCTATTGAAATGCTCACAACTCACTCTATACTCAGCCTAAAGACCTCAAATCAGATGCAATGTTTCCCTAACATGAAGGCGCCCAAGTGAGAACCATTAAATAAACCCAAACTGCTGCATCTTTTTTTTTGCACAAATTTCAAGGTAAGACAGAATGGTACGGCCCTATAGGTAGGGCGATTTTGCTTGCTAAATTGAAAGACTTCATTAAAAAATCTGAAAACTAGTGGAAAGGGTCGCCCCTCATAGACAAAGAGATTTAAGCAATACCCAGAATGATTCTTTTTGTATTTTTTGACTTATGAGTAAAAACAACAATCAGCATAATGAAAAGACAATTCCAGAATTTCACTAATAAGCATGAAACTGAACTACAAAACCACACAACTACTACAATACCAAATCTCACTAGAAATCCACTCAAACTACAACTACCTCATCATTAGTCGCTATATCTCAAGCAAGAAGCAATGCCAAGCTAGGAGGCATACATTCCTCGAAGCAGTCCCAGTACCATTCCGGCAGCATAACATTCCTGTAGACAAAAGATATCCAAGTGAGGACCAAAGGCTTCCTTTTATAATTTTGAGAGGGCCCTCCAGAAGCTTCTAGAAACCCTAATTTTCAAATTTGCATTAACCCCTTTTCCCTCCAAAGATGGCGTCCCTTTTAAGCTTTTCACTTTTGACTTTATTTATCCCTTCATAACATAGGCGTCCACCCTCAAGCATCAATTTTGACCATAATAAATATAAATTTACCTCAATGAGGCGCCCACCCTTGAGGGCCACTTTTTAAAACAACATTAAGTTATAAGCCTAGGCCAAGGGGGGAAATATAACATTAAAATATAACATTATTGAATAAAATGAACTTATCTCTCCAACTGCACCCCAAGGCCAAAATTGAACAATTCCAACTGAACTGATAGCTGAGGGAAGCCCACTGGACTGGAACCAACCTGTCAACTGCCAAAAATAGAATTTACTAAAAATAGTAAATTCTAGAAAGTGCTTGGAACGCAAAGCCAGACACACCACTGCGAAGCTCTCTAAAAATCTAGAAAGAATCCGCAATTCAATCAACCATTCACGAGCAACAACAACCACCAAATATGAAACCCTAATTTCACCTTCCGAGTAGCCTACGGGTCTCCGGAATAGGCCAACGGTCAACTGAAAAGATCATGCTCGAGAAGGGGACATTACAGTCCGCCCTCCCCAAGATTGCTTGTCCTCAAGCAATCGCAAACCTGGATGCTGCAGAATCTCATCATTCTCCCAAGTCGCATCCTCCATAGGCAAGTTCTTCCACTTCACCAAGTATTCTTTGATTGTTCTTTTTCTCAAAGAACGCTTTCTGGAATCAAGAATCTCTTCTGGAATCAAAACTAACTGTCCTTCTTCATCCAAAGGTGGCAACTGTGATGAAGCAACAACATTGTGTCGAAGTGCCTTCTTGAGGCGAGACACGTGGAAGACATTGTGTACTCTGCTATTCGAAGGTAGCTCCAACTCATAAGCTACTGCTCCCACCTTTCTGATAGCCTTGAACGGCCCATAGAAACGAGGTTTGAGCTTCTCAGCTCCACTCTTCTTGAGAGTAGATTGTCTGTAAGGCTGTAGTCGAAGATAAACCATATCTCTAACCTCAAAAGAGCACTCAACATGCCGCTAATCATCGTACATCTTCTGCTGATTCTGTGCAATCTGAAGATTGTTCTTCAATGATTTCAAGATATCTTGACTTTGCTGCAACAAATCCTTGGCTTGAGGGGCTTTGCTATCACCAAACACCAAATCAGCAAAGCTAGGAGCCTCATAACCGTAAAGAGCCATGAAAGGTGACATCCTTATTGACATGTGAAAAGAAGAATTATAACAATACTCGCCTATGTGAAGCCATTTCACCCATGCTCTTTGCTGCTCCGAAACATAGTTTCTCAAATAACCTTTCAACCACTTGTTCACTATCTTTGTTTGTCCATCGGTTTGAGGGTGATAACTAGTGCTTGGAGTAAGCACCGTACCACTCATCCTGAAGACCTCTTGCCAAAAAGTGCTTAGGAACTTGCTGTCCCTATCACTCACAATGTTTTTCGGCAACCCATGCAATCGAAACACCTCATGAAAAAAAAATCTGCAACTTGGGCTGCTGAAAATGAACTAGTGATGGCAAGGAAGTGAGCAAACTTTGTTAATCTGTCCACAACAACATAGATGCAATCTTTGCCTTGGACCTTAGGCAACCCAGTGATGAAGTCCATTGATATGCTTTCCCATTTTTGATTGGGAATGGGAAGAGGTTGCAGCAGTCCAGCTGGTAGAGTATGCTCATTCTTGTTCATTTGACAAGTGGGACACTCCTGAATGTAGCGTTGAACTTCCCCTTTCAGCCCTTTCCAAGAAAATCTTTTCCGAATCTGCCTATATGTCTTGAAGAACCCTTGATGACCAGCAAGTGGAATGTCATGAAATGTCAACAAAATCTTCTTTTTGAGCTTAGAATCAGCCACCAAAAAGATTCTACCCTTGTAGTGTATCAGCCCTTCAACCACCTTGTACCTTTCGTCATGAAAAGTACCCTCAATGATGCTGGTTGCAAACTGATTTTTGGCATAATCAGCAAGCAACATGTTCTTCCAATCAGCAGTAAGCTCACATAATAAGCTCAAATGAGGTCTCCTAGATAGAGCATCGGCCACAATATTGTTTTTACCTTTGACATATTCAATGTCAAAATCGTAAGCTTGAAGCTTACTCACCCACTTTTGTTGCCTCTCGTTCAAATCTTTCTGATGCATGAAGTGCTTGAGACTATTGTGATCAGTCTTGACCACAAAATTGCTCCCCACCAAATACTGTCTGAACTTAGCTAATGCATGCATAATGGCAAGCATTTCCTTGTCGTAGATGGAGTAGGTCCTTTCAACACCTCTTAATTTTCTGCTCTCAAACACAATGGGATGTTTGTCTTGCATCAAAACAGCCCCAACTCCTTCACCGGATGCATCACACTGTAGCTCGAAAGGCTTGGAAAAATTTGGAATAGCTAAAACCGGACAAGAGCTCATGATCCTCTTAAACTTATCAAAAGTAGTTTGGGCCTTTTTTGACCAACAAAAAGCCCCCTTTTTCGTGAGGTCAGGAAGAGGAGCAGCATTCTGCGAGTAGCCCTTCACAAATCTTCTATAAAATCCACAAAGACCCAAGAATCCTTTCAAATGAGTCAAATTCTCAGGAGGTGGCGAATCAACAATTGCTTTGATCTTTTTAGGATCAACCTTCACTCTTTCAGCACTGATTATATGACCAAGGTAAAGTAGCTCCTTCATTCCAAATTCACATTTGGATTCTTTGGCAAACAAACTCTCTGATTCTAGGATGCTAAGCACTTCCTCCAAGTGCTTGAAATGTTCTTCCCATGTCTTGCTGAAGATCAGAATGTCAAAAAAATATCAATACAAACTTCCTCAACTGCTTCTGAAAGACTCTGTTCATACAAGACTAGAAGGTAGTGTTGATGCGTGTTTTATGACACACCAAACATCAGAATAAAATGCCCAAAGACACTCTATCCTCTCTTGAAAAACCACCGCGTATGCTAAGATTGCGAGAAGATCATATGGCGATTCCAAGGTTTCTTTAGTCGGGTCTCGACGTGTGGATAAGCTCAATGGCCGTTGTGATATGCTGGTAATAAACAAGGGGACTTACGTAAAATCTTTGCAAGTTTAGGACTTAGGAAATTTATCGTTAAAGGCTCTCAATTAGGACTTTCAATTGTGGATCTCAAAAAAAATGGCAAAAAGGATAGGGTTTAGGAGAATCTAGTCTATGCCTAGGAACTCAAGAGACAATAAAGACTTGGTGAAGGGAATAAACCACACTTTGTTTCGCCTCCTGCAGGACAACATACGCAAAATGGGTGCAATCTTCAAGGGTTGTGAGAATAATTTTCAAACCTCGAATGAGGCTGAAGTTAAGTTTCCACAATTAAGAGCTCAGGCTAACTTTACGCATCGAATGCAAATCATCCATTCGAAGAAAGTATGAGCTACACTTCACCATTGAATCAATATGATCAATCTCTCATTCAATTAACCAACTTTCAAAGCAAATTCTACCTAATCTAACTTTAACTTTAATCTATGGCGGAAGATAATATGCAACCTCGCTTACTATTCAACAATAAGAAGTTATTCAAGGCAAATCATGCTCAAGAGCTTTTATCATTTAAAATAGTCTCAATGCGACAATTCACATATTCTGTCTCCACACAAATGAAAATGAGAGAGCACTAGTTTATATAGAGCCTCAAAAATGAAATGAAGGGCCGAGATTAAAACAAGATTAACGGCCAAGATTATTACAACCAAACCCTAATTAGGGTTTCCCAAAATAACAAGAGTCAACTATCAGAAATCAATCAGAAAGTGGCAGTTCCAGCTATAATCTAGGAGAGGCGTCCTTATCCATCTGAGTAGCATTGTGCTTGGCGAATCTGGACACTACGGCAATGACCTCCATTGTGACAGGTGGCAACATGCTGATCCGGAATTCAAGTCCGTACAACTTCTCAGCACATTTAGCAAAAGTACCTTCCCAATTTGCCTCTTGCTTCTCAAAATCCTTTCGAATGGATGAGAGTCTTGCCACTCTCGCAAAGTCCTGTCTCAAAAATGGTCCAGTGGTCGAGAAGAAAGTTTCTTGAACTTTATGCTTCAATTTCTCCTGTTGCATGTCGTTCTCCCGGATGATCTCACGGTCGAACACCTCTGTAGTTGTCATGTAAATCTTCTCCTGGATTCTCCTGACCTATTCTTCAATTCCAAGCCCATCTACTTTTGCCTTCTCCAAGACTTCTTCTCGTATAGTCACTGCCCAAAACCAGTGATGAAAATCATATGCTGCCCCTGCAGCAATCACTCTTTTATCCACCAACTCCTCTCTTGGAGTGCCCTTCAAGATTCTAAGGCTTGGAATAAGCCTTTCCTGCATATCCGGAATACCTTCCCATGCCTCCGCCATATCCATCAGTCTGGAAAGAAATGAAGAGGTTCGTCCATAAGCAAGTGCCAACTTCTCCATGAACAAGGCCGCTTCTGTGCCTTCACTTGCCATCCAGTCTTGAGCTTCCTTGGCCGTCACCATTCCGTGCTCGACATCCTTGGTCACCTCCTGTGATGAATTGAGAAGAGGAGGAACAATCGCATTGCCCTGATCAAGTGGCTGGGTCAAACGCCGAATATATTCCTTAAGACGTTCGACCTCCTCCTTATACTCCTTCTTCTTAGCCACTTCTTTCTCCAGTCTCGCTTTGATGGTTGAGACGGAATTATCTAACTCCTCTACTTCTTGACCTTTCGAGGTCGGGCCAAGGTCAACAGTGGTTATAGCATACTCCTGAGGAGTGATTTCGTCCTGTGGCTTGTCCACCGTAGGTACTGCAATGTGCATGGAACGGTTGCCTGTCTCGCTCCTCTGAATGGTGGAGAACTTCTTGGCAGGCTTCTTGATGGCGACTTGTTCCAACCTTGCCAAGAAATCGGTAGTATCATCCTCCTCCTCTTGTTGAGCCTCAGCAGGTACCTGAACTTTCATTCTCTCCAACAGCCACTCTGGAATGGTCGACTGCTCAATCCCATCCTCTACCTGAACCTCATCCTCATTCGGAACATCCATAACTTCCCTGAGAGCGGAAATCATTCCCTCCTCGAAGTCATTGTTCCGTGCTTCGATCTCATTGTCTGAACCTAAGATCTCTGTGCCTGTTGGTGACGCAGGCTCCTCATCATCTAGTTGAATAGGTTCATCATTTATTTCCTGAGCTGCAGGAGGTTCAAGCATTTCTACCAAGGAATCGTCAATAGTAGCTACCAACTCGTCAATATTCCTGGATACCGCTGACCGAGAAGGTTCTCCTTTATGCCTCTTGGAAGCAGGCTCAACACTTGGCATTATTTCTTTCCTTTTTTCTCCGATTCCGACCAAGTCCTGATGGGATGCACCAGCATTAGAAGAATATGACTCTGACTCACTCAGTAGGTCATATGTGAGCGTGATTCCTTTCTGTCTCAATTCTTGGGCATGATAATCAACCCACCACTGAGAGTATTTAGTCACTGGCCTCATTAGGGTGGCTAGGTCTGCGTGCTCAGGTTCTGACCACTTCACTGGAGGGAGAGGTCGGCTTTCCTCGAAGCGTGGCTGGACGTGGTTTCCATCATCTTGTAGCTGGTTAGGCACTCGGCAGAACTCAATTGTCCTCATGAAATCTAGTGGCATTCTGGACCACATTTTCCGCCTGACTTCATACTCATCGGCAGCATTTGCCCAGAAATCTTCCAGTTCCATCCTGTGCTTGTACTTTCTCCCTTCCACTGTCCGAATGTTATGATGTGGGTCATAGTTGACCCTGGACTTGTAAGCCGTGAAAGGATACCATTGGATCTCCAACCTTGCACTCTCAGCTGCCTGTGCTGATGGACAATATTCTAACATATTCCCAATGAAGAATGGGAATGTGACGGACGCCTTCTTGGATGGCCTCTGAATATTCTGATACTCTTCCAACTGTCTGAAGACTTCGAGCAATATCATCCGATTTGTCGGATAGATGGGCAATTTATAGGGATTTCCAGTGAATCCCTGGATCCTGACATATGTGAATTTAGGGAACTGGATGAACCAAGACCCGTATTTGCTGATAAGACTTTTTGCTTCATGGCTTAGCCTCTGATGCACTCCTCCTTGAAGCTTTCTGGTAATGTGCATCAGGAAGGCATCATGCACCCTCCTAAAGTGAGTCTTCTTCAATTGGAGCTGAGGATAACAGTCATAAGGCCTGAGCTCGTTCTCCCCGTTGCCAATTTTGCCCTTGCAGATCAATCCTAGATACTTGTATGATCTGGCCAACAGGTATATCACATATGAACTCATATGAAAAGACTTGGTCTCTTCGAGGTTGATCAGTTGCTCATGAAGGTTGTCACTTATCATCCGTGATCAGTTGAACATTTTGACTCCAGAGGTGATCTCATCTATAAAATAGTACATCCAGCTCTCGAAGAAGGCGCCTTGCGGGTTACCAGCTATTATGTTTAGCATTAGCACAATATCCCCAAAATCTTCCTTGAAGTCTGTTCGGCGAGGCCTCTTGGGCAATTTCTTGATTGATGGCTTAGGCTTGTCCATCCACACCTTGTTGACTGTTGTGGCGCACAGATCTGGCTGGCTGTCATATAATCTTTTAGCTTCTTCCTTGGTCTTATAGACCGTTCGTGAATGCTCTGGGATGCCGAAGGTCTCCTGAATTGCAACTTCGCCCAAGTGTGCCAAGACTCTTCCATCGGGTGCGATGATTTGTCTCTTCTGAGCGTCATAGTGGAGAGCACACTCCACCATCAACTCCGCACAATCCATTGCCGGTGGGAATCCAGCTGCCTGAAATATCCCGTTTCTGACTATCCGTCTGGCTACTAGTGTGGGAAGTCCCTTTTGCCCGTACACTCTTTTCTTGAATTCATCAAAGTCGACGTGCCCGAGATCAGTGTCCACGACATTCTTCCACTTTGAAATGACCTTGGTCTCTTTCTGAGCACCCTTGCTGGCAAACTTCATTTTCAGCTTCTTTGATGGCTCGCCTGCCGTGATTGTCAACCTGCAGTCATAAAATTAACATTAATATAAAGACTTTTTCAAATAATTAAATCTCGTGCCTTGGATTTGAAAATTGACTTTCAGCTGGTTAAATAATTAAATTATCGCGAAAAAGCAAGCTGAAAGTGACTTGGATGAAATTGAAAATTCTGCCAGAACTCCGTCAAGATGAAAGTACATAAAAGAGATAGCAAATTTATTTGACCGAACACCAAACCTCAGTGAAGAACTGTCGAATGCAAATCAGATTTAAAAATCTGATTTTTAAAAGAAGTGCGCCCTTCTTCACAGAAGAATTTCAGCTTTCAATAAATCTCTTTTCCTTTTTTTTCCTGCGAAAAACTCTTCAGCATAACACTGCTTCTCTCTCTGGGAAAATTCGACTTTGCCTATTGATGAATCAATTGCCTGATAATTTCGAGAAAGATTAAATTTCTCTTCAGCTGTGTGTGAAAAAATGAGTTGCTGAAACTCATTATAATGCTGAAGGATTGAATTCAATTTAGCAACTGCCATAATCTTTCTCGATCTTGATTTGTTTTCTTTTGATTAAACAGGCAAGTTTCCTTTTATGTTTCGACAAGAATCAGTCTCGAGCTTATCCAAGCAAATCCTACTGATCTTCAAAAATTCGATTTTTTATTTATTTTTTATTTAATGTTTATCTTTGATTTTTCGGATTTTTAAATAAACATTAAATATTTAATTAAATTCGTGGCAAATTTAATTTTTCTTGTCGGATTTCATCTTTGCCTGGCGTACCTTATTTTCTTCCAGTTCTCGTCTGGCAAACTTGATTTTGTCCAAAGCATTTTAAATTTCCAAATAGTTGAAAATTAATTATTAAAATATTAAAAATATTTTAATTAATTCCAACCCGTTCGTTTTGGACCCATGGCTATTTCGATTTTTCCTTTCATTTTTCTTGGCTAAGAGTTTATTTTCCAATTTTATCCTCAATTTTGTCTAGCCAAACCAAAATTTAAGCCATTCCGTCAAAATTTTTATTGCCAGATCCATATTTTTCTTTGCCGAGGTGAGATTTTAATAGCATTTGAGCCTATTTTGTTCTGCCAAAGTCAAATTTTCTCTTGCTCAGTCGAATTTTTCTAGGCAAAATCCTTGCCTGGATGTCTTTATCGGGCGAATTTCTTTGACGCTTGACATATTCTTTCTCCTTCTGGCCAAGGACGAGCCTTCCTTTCTCTTTGCCTTGTGCGTTTTTCTTCGGCCAAAATTGTCAATTTTTAACGTTTTCTCCATACTTAGGCAAATTTTATCTCTTTTCCACCTTTGAGTTAGGCACATTTCATTTTATTTCTTGCCAAATCCCAATCTTCTTTAGCATTTGTCCTCTCAAACTTGGCACTTATCCTCTTGAAAATGTCATAATTCTTGGTCAAAAATCTCAACTTTTCACCCCTTAGCCTCTATACTTAGGCAAATATTCGAACTTTTCTTTGGACTTAGCATTAACACTTAGTAAAAAATCTTGATTTTTCCTTTCATGTGCCTAGGCGGACTTCCTTAGCATTTTGGACAAGCACCATGGATGTCCCTCTTTTCTAGGGCGGACTTCCTTAACACTTTAGCATTTATTCATCCTTTGGAAATGTTATAATGTTTAGCCATAGATCAATTTTCCACCTTTTTAGGCCCTCATACTTAGCAAAATTTTCGAAATTCTCTTTGCTGGGCACCAACACTTAGCAAAAATTTTGATTTTCCTTCATTTTACATGCCTAGGCGGACTTTGGAAGGGTCAAGGATGACAAGGGCGGACTTTAGCACATGCAGGGCGGACTTTAGAAGGGATTAGGATGTCAAGGGCGGACTTTGGAGGGTGTTTGGATGGGTCTTCAAGATGCATGGCGGACTTTGGAGGATCCAAGGATGAGCATCCTTGCTGCTTGGACATGCTTCCTTAGTGCTGGGCGGACTTCACCAGCTTCTTGACATTCATACCTCTCTCCCTTGACATTCTCCTTCTTGGAAATGGCGAATTTTCCAGACTTAACCAGATTTTCCAAGAACTTCATCTTTTTTTGAGCTGATTTTTGATGATCTCAACCTCAGATCTGACTGGTATTGACATGATTTTTCCAGATTTCAACGTTTTTGGGTCTGATTTTTCATACTTTTGACTTGTTTTTCCAGATTTTTGAACAATTTTTCAAATTTTCTCTTTGATTTTCTGAGAGTTCTATCAAATTTTTCGAACTTCTGAGTGCGTTTTCAGAACTCGGGACCTTTCTAAATATAGAAACTTTCCAAAAATAGAAAAAGCAAACCCTAAAAAATAGGGAACGTTGTTTGGTCCAAAAATGCCAAAAATGAAAAAAATCGAAAAAGCAACTTTTCCTAAAAAATAGGAAGTCTCAGAATTGGCCGAATTCACGTCGATCTTCGCCTTGGGCCTTCCGAGCGCTTCCATGACGTCTACGCACTGATTCAAGGCTTGGCAGGTGGTGGGTCAAAAAAACTGGTTGAAGTCTCAAAGGGGAGGCCTAGCAGTGGCGTGATGGAAACTGGCATGGCATGGCATGGAAATCCATCAATCCGATCTAGTAGTAGCCCGATCTCAAATCGATCTTTGAAAAGAACTTGGCTCCATGTAGCTCATCAATAAGCTCATCTATCCTCGGAATGGGGTATTGATTTTTGATGGTGCTTTGATTCAAAGCACGATAGTCCACACACATGCGGATGGTACCATCCTTCTTCTTCACAAGAACAACTGCTGAAGCAAAGGGACTCTTGCTTGGACGAATGAAGCCCATCTCCAAGAGTTCCTGAATGTTTTTCTCAATCTCGTCCTTCTGCTTCTTAGGGTACCGATATGGAGTTGTAATAACTGGTATAGCTCCTTCCTTGAGCTCTATGACATGCTCCGAACCCCGTTCAGGAGGTGGTCCAGGAGGTAAATCAGCAAACACCTTGCTCTTCTTTGTGAGTAAAGACTGAATATCAGGAGGATAGTCTCTCTTTGTTTCAACCGGACTAGCAGGAAGAATCATACATTCTGCAGCCCACTCAACTTGATCATGACGAATCAGCCTTGCCATTCTCTTGAATGACACAATCCGAGGACCACCATTGGACATTCCTCTTAGCACTACCTTCTTCCCATCGGATTGAAACTTGAGCTCCATGGTTTGCAGATTTAGAGAGATCTCTCCAAGTGAACGCAGCCATTGAATGCCTAGAACGCATCCGTATCTCCAATGTTGACTACATAGAAGTCGTCCTTGACTTCATAGTTTCCCAATTGCATAGTCATGTTTGAGATCTTCTTGGTGCATGAGATGTGAAACCCATCAGCAACCATAACCTTGAAGCCTTCAAACTCTTCTGTTTGCAGCCCCTTCTTTGCCACCACAACTTCATCAATGAAGTTATGCGTTGCTCCAGTGTCAATCAAAGCAACTATTCGCTGCCCCTTAATCATCCCTCGAACTTTGAAGGATTCATTCTTTTGAAAGCTCGAAAGTTGAGCCAAAGTACCTCCACTTCCCTTTTCATCTTCGGACTCTTCTGGAGCTCTTTCCACTTCGCTGTCATCAAAATCAGACTGCTGGTCTGAAAAATCAGAATTACTTTCTTCAGCTGAATAGTATTCAATTTGATGAAATTTGACTCCTTTTGGGCAAATATGATCTTGGGACCATTTTTCTCTACACCGGAAACATAACCCCTTTCTTCTGAGTTCGTTAAGTGTCTCTGGATCCAATCTTGTGACATGAGGTTTATGCTGTTTGAACTCCTTATGATGAGGTCTTTTTCCTTTATCCCTTTTGTGAAATGATGGCTTGGATTGAAACTTTGCTTTAGGAGCAGCCCACTCCATGTTTCTTGCTTTCTTCATTGCCTCCTGTAGGGAGGGTGGATCAAAAGCTTTAATCCAACCCTTGAGTGGCTCCATCAATCCTTCACTGAATAGGATCACCAAACGCTTCTCAGTGATTCCTGTGACCATGACTGAAAGTCTCTGAAACTCAGCTATGTAGGCATCAACTGTGCCATATTGCCTAAGTTGTGCCAATTCTCTGAAATGCACTTTAGGATCTTTTTCTCAAATCTCTCTATGAGCCTATTGGTGAACTCATCATAGGTAGTGATAGACCGATGACCCAAAGTGACTAGGCCATGGTACCACCACTCGTGCGCCACCCCATCTAGGTGTAGCGTAGTGAACTTAATCGCCTCCTCTTCTGCCATGGGTCTAAGAGCTAGATAGTTGTCTAACTTTTGTATCCAAGCTCTGGCTAAATTGTTGTCACTCCCATCAAAATGTGGAAGTGTAACCTTGTTGATAGCTTGATGCAAATCCCCATGTACTGCTGTTCTCCTTTGTTCATAATGTCTTCCTTGTCCTCTATTCTTCCTTTTATGATCCATAAAATCATTGTAAGACATATCTATCTTAATTTCATCAGGGAGAGAATCATACTCAGCACGGCTGAGTCTCAACTGTTCAACAAATGAAGCATTTTCTTCTGGATCAGGTTGAGAGTTTACTGGTGCCAAGAAGGTGGGTTTGAATGGCCTGGAAGAAATGTATGTGCTATTTGAAGCAGGCTGAGCACCATGTCCATTATGCTGGTTGGTGGCACTGTGGTCTCCCCTATGTCTTGGATTGTTCTGTGGAGTTGGGTTCTGACCCACTTTCCCCATCATGAGAGATACCATATCCATTAAGGCATCCATCTTCCTCTCGAACCTCTTTCCCGGACTTAACGATCTTTCTCTTCCCTTCCCACTATCATCTTTGTTACCACCCGATGTCCTCTCATTATCCCCCATTTCTTCTCTCGGAGAAGATTCCCAATTTGCTCTTAATACCTTTGAAGCTGTCTGACCTTCCGGAGCCTGATGCCACTGAAACTGACTGGTAGCCTTCTTGTATTCCCTTGCTAAGTATCTCTGTTCTCTGTCACTCATAGAAGGTTTGTTTCACAGGATGGCAGGATGCGTAGCTCTGATACCACTGAAATAAACCGAACCAATTTTTTTTCAATTTTTTCAATTACAACGAGCAGAGCAATACACAATCGTTAGGGTTAGCACTTAAACCAAACGATGCGGAATTCAACTCTAACCAAGAATGTACACCAGGATCCCGAGTTGGGCAAGGTGTGAACATATGGTCAGAGGATCTCAATGCAATGCTGATAAAGGAACTCTAACCAAGAATGCGCCGGATGACGACGAGCATATGGTCAGAGGGTCTTAATGCAATGCTGATACAAAGAACTCTAACCAAGAATGCGTCGGAGAACGACGAGCATGTGGTCAGAGGATCCCTACCAACTATTATGCTGAAGTAACTCGACGTCAAGAATGTGCTTTCCAACCCGAGATGGAATTGGAGCTACCATATGACAGAGATGCTAAGTATTACAATGCAATAATCAAAGTATGATAGGCGGCAAGCCAGCCTCTTCCACTTATCCAGCGGGTATTACAATAAGGTATAAGATGAAGAAGCAAGATTGCTGACAGTACTATTGTTCAGCTTACAATAATTAGAGAATGCCTATCAACATCATTGAATAAGAAAGTCTATCACTGCTGTAATGTAGTATAATGTCTCCATGATGCACACAATGACTTCTCACTCAAACCCAACTCAAAAGACTGATATTAAGCAAACTGATATAACTGACTCAGAACTGAAAATACTTAACCAACAACACTAGATCCTATTGAAATGCTCACAACTCACTCTATACTCAGCCTACAGACCTCAAATCAGATGCAATGTCTCCCTAACATGAAGGCGCCCAAGTGAGAACCATTAAATAACCCCAAACTGCTGCATCTTTTTTTTTGCACAAATTTCAAGGTAAGACATAATGGTACGACCCTCTAGGTAGGGCGATTTTGCTTGCTAAATTGAAAGACTTCATTAAAAAATCTGAAAACTAGTGGAAAGGGTCGCCCCTCATAGACAAAGAGATTTAAGCAATACCCAGAATGATTCTTTTTGTATTTTTTGACTTATGAGTAAAAACAACAATCAGCCATAATGAAAAGACAATTCCAGAATTTCACTAATAAGCATGAAACTGAACTACAAAACCACACAACTACTACAATACCAAATCTCACTAGAAATCCACTCAAACTACAACTACCTCATCACTAGTCGCTATATCTCAAGCAAGAAGCAATGCCAAGCTAGGAGGCATACATTCCTCGAAGCAGTCCCAGTACCATTCCGACAGCATAACATTCCTGTAGACAAAAGATATCCAAGTGAGGACCAAAGGCTTCCTTTTATAATTTTGAGAGGGCCCTCCAGAAGCTTCTAGAAACCCTAATTTTCAAATTTGCATTAACCCCTTTTCCCTCCAAAGATGGCGTCCCTTTTAAGCTTTTCACTTTTGACTTTATTTATCCCATCATAACATAGGTGTCCACCCTCAAGCATCAATTTTGACCATAATAAATATAAATTTACCTCAATGAGGCGCCCACCCTTGAGGGCCACTTTTTAAAACAACATTAAGTTATAAGCCTAGGCCAAGGGGGGAAATATAACATTAAAATATAACATTATTGAATAAAATGAACTTATCTCTCCAACTGCACCCCAAGGCCAAAATTGAACAATTCCAACTGAACTGATAGCTGAGGGAAGCCCACTGGACTGGAACCAACCTGTCAACTGCCAAAAATATAATTTACTAAAAATAGTAAATTCCAGAAAGTGCTCGGAACGCAAAGCCAGACACACCACTGCGAAGCTCTCTGAAAACCCAGAAAGAATCTGCAATTCAATCAACCATTCATGAGCAACAACAACCACCAAATATGAAACCCTAATTTCACCTTCCGAGTAGCCTACGGGTCTCCAGAATAGGCCAACTGTCAACTCAAAAGATCATGCTCGAGAAGGGGACATTACAATTAAAAAAATTATAAGAATTAAGTAAAAAATTTAGAGCTTGTTCAAAATTTCAAGTTTCTAGTTTTTACTTCTAGTATTAAACTAAAATTTAAAGGATTACTTTTTTACTTGGCTATTGCTTTTCCCTCCTTTGAATTGCTTGAGTTGAAGAAAAAAGCCTCCCTTCACTCTTTTGCAGACTTCCAACTCATCAAGAGATTTGTTTCTCATCTCAATTTCTAGCACTATCTTATGAATGCATGAGACAATGCTTGCCATGGCCTTCTCATTAGCCTTAAATGTATAAAAAAATAGAACTTTGGGTTTAGGTAGTATGCCATGACATGTATTGGCTAGTGGAGTTAGTTTGTCGAATTACAATCAATGATTTGCCAAATGATTTCATATTTTCTTTTGTTTACACCATAGTAATGCAAAATGGCTTCTTTCTCCTTATCCATGGCCTCATAGAGGTAACCCATTAGAATGCCATCACCATCCGCCAAACGAAGAACCTTGACCAAAGGTTCTGTCACCAAAAAGATTGAAAACAAATTTGAAATTATTACAAAATTAACCAAAAAAGAAGAAGCTAGAAATAGATAATTCCATATAAAGTTTATGTTTGTATTCATTACTTACCTTTATTAACTCCTTTGCAATTTTTATGAATAAGTCATCAAAAATTGTTTTTGTAGCTTTCTCCTTTTTGGTTTTTTTGGAATATAGAAACTCCATCTAGGCATTGGACATGGACATCAACGTGAGAAAGAATGGTGGCAACAATGCTTTTTAAAGTGAGGAAGTGGCTAGCAAATTAGGTCACTCCCAGTCACACAAGCTCCTTTCCATTTGTGTGCTTTCTCATCAAAGCAATGACTCAAGTATGTTTGTAGATAAATTTGGTAACTTGTTTAGCATCTTCTCACACTTCTAATCGATCCAATCTTTCCAATGTCCTCTAGCATCAAATCTAGGCAATGTGCGACACAAGGAGTCTAAAAAATAGTACAATTCCTCTCCATAATAAGTCTCCTCGTGGATACATATGCTGCTGTGTTATCCATGATTTGGACAATATTCTCAACCCCAAGCTCTTGGATCACCCTATCCAATATATTGCACAAAGTCTCAACGTTTTTGACTTTGTGTGAGGCATCTATGGACTTCAAGAACACCAATTTGTCATTACAAGCCACTAAAAAGTTGAGACTCCTACTTGGCTCATTTGTCCATCCATTTGATAAGATGCTGCACTTCTTTCTCCTCCATACTTTCTTTTGGTCATAAATCAAAATTTGTGTATTTTTTACAGCTTCGCCTTCCTCTAGGAATGGCCCTATCAAATCCCTGGCTATTGGAGTTGTAACCCTTTATCAACAACTTTCACTGCATTCGCCAAATCTTCCCAATATGGGTTGTTTGCCACATTGAAGGGAAAATTATTGTAGTACCAAAATTTTTGTTGCCATCCTAGCCTCATTGTGTTTTTTCTTATTCCAAGTGGTACCTTCAAGTGAAGGTTGTGCTCTTGGAACATTGTACGGGATAAAGAAATTTGGTGTTGATGAAGGTAGACGATTAGAAGTAGAATCCTTAGGAGTCTCATCAGTAGAGGAAAGCAGATGAATGTTTGGGGTAGAACCTACAGATAAATTAGGATCGACATTCATTGTTGTTGCCATTGCTTCCTTTGTCCTCTGCTTTTCCATTTTTTCATTTCATAATTGGCAAGTAGGGCATCTATTTCTCTTGTAGTCTCTTTGGGCATAGAAAGGCACTGTAATGTCCCTATCCTGATTTGACCTAAAATTTGCCTATTGATCACAAATTGCAGCAAATTAGGGTTAGGGTTCGTCTTACCAAATAAATATCTCAATAATGCAATTCTGGGTTTGAATCCTACAATCACCACATGAACAATATATGCAAGATATATAGACATCTATGCTTACTTGTTAGAGTTAGACAATTACATCATATCCATAGATTATCAATAATGCAAGCATATTAGTATTTTGGGAGAAGGGACATGATGGGTCTGCCCGAAGCCATTTCCATACCAAGCCTAAGAGGGTGTATACCACAGCCCCTCCCCTTGGCAGCTTGTATCTGCTTTCCCCATCAATGTCTCAAACTCCTGAAGACAGTTGCCATCTTGTGGAATTGGGCTGAGGTTGCAAATGGGCTCTGTTGGTACTTAGCCTTGTTTACCACTTCATCCCAGGCCCTTCCTACAAGGTGGGTTTCAGACAATCATGCAAATCACATATTCTCTCACAAGAACAAATACAAAAATATTTTATTATCCATAAGCAATATGTAAATACATGTAAAACAATGATTGGCAGAAAAACATCAAGTATACCTCTGAATATTCAGGTATGTCTGATAATAGAGATCTGTTGCGCTGAAACTGGACTGATTTCCCTTTGCCGATCTGTTTCTTCCTCTGCTTTTATCGATTTGTTCTTAATATTCAGAAGATATTGCTTAAAGAGAAACAAACGGATTAGTTTCAATTGCATAATGATTAATAATTGCTGCAAGCATCATTATTACATAATCATATATAACATATATAGATATTCTATATATATGTGTATATATTTATAATTACTAATAATTACTATTGCCTGCTCATGTATATAATTTATATATTAAACTTACTTCCCTTGTTATTGATTTATCATCTGCCTCCATATATTCCTCCTCGATCCATCTTCTTCTTCATATATACTTCTTGATAACAATCCCTTATTATACTTGAGGGCTGCTGCCTTTCTGAGTGCAAGCTACTTATTCATTTCTGATTGCTTTGATCTGCCTTAATGCTTAGGAAATATATATTCCAGATTTCTTATTTTGTCTTTCTATTCCATGAGGATTCCAGATCAGACTTTCTTGAATGCAGATGTATTTTTGAAGGAGATCGATGATTGATTACTTAGTTGTTATTACCTTTCCTAATGGACCCGTTTGCAAATGGTTTGACTTCCATTATTGTTAAATTTTAATGATCAGATTGTATGCACAGAAATTAATTCAAAATCAGACACAATAACACAGCAGATACCCTGGGAAAACCCTCCTCTTGAGGGAGAAAAACCCAGCAACAAAGATCTCTCTTATATATATAAATAGTGGCAACAATTCTCTTTACAATGAGGCCAATCACAAGGCCAATATTCAGCACCAACTTTAGATGCAAAACAGATAATAGTCTGCCCTTCCTTGAACCCTAAATCTGCACTTAGAGAAATTTGCAATCTGCTCTTGGAGAAAATTCGCACTTGAATGAAGGAGAGAATTGAACTTGCTTGATGATTGAAAGGATGGAAATGAACTTGTATAAATACACAATGAGAGAGAGGTCGCACCTCTTCATGTACAAGGTCGGCCAAAATAGAGAAATATAATTACAATTAAAATATGAGAATTACAAGGAAGGTCGGCCCTTTTAGAAATTACATTTTTTCCAAGTGAAGCGCCCCTTCACATTAAATATGACATATAAATAAATAGCCGATAGGCTATATTAATTTATGTCTTCACTCGTGGCTGGAAGGATGAACCCGAAGCTGCCGTAACATTAACAATTATATCTCCCTATGTCCAAGTGAAATAGTGCATCTCTTGAAAGGAGGCAACTATCCGAATGGGTGTGTCTTTAACAAATCTGTTTTAGCAATAATCACTGCCTTCTTTAATAATTGCTTCTCTTAATAATTATATTTGCCTTTTGAATCGCTGCCAATTGCCCACTAAATCGCTGTTCATTTTCAATTATTGTCTTATATTCCATCGCTGCTTTTATTAATTCCTTTCAACTTCCAATCTGCCGCCGCTCCTTATATTAATCGATGTCTTTAAATGGCTAAGCAAATGCTTGCTAAATGAATTGGAGGTTTGCAGGGGACAGATTCTGACAACCAAATCTGACGTGGAATATTCTATCCCCCTGTGTATTGTTAAGGCAATGTAATGTATTTATTTTTATATGTTTATATTATTATACTGATTTATAATCATAATAATATATTTAAATTGTGAATATTTATATTTGTATTTTTAATACTTGTATTTCAACGTTTGCAATTTTGGGGTTATGACAGGCATGCCTTCACATCATGTCTGGGTATTTTAGCAAGGTGGTATTTTAAGCTGTTAATTCCCACTGTCATAAGAAACTTACATTCATTGCAACAAACTTGGCCTTGACAATACCTAATGTTCGATACTTTCATATAGGATTTTTCTTACTATTCATTTGTGTTGAACTTGATATTGCTGATTTTAATATAGAAAACAATATATTAGTAGGGTTTTGAATAAAAATCAACCAAGTGACAAACATTTATAAGTGTAAATAGGATGCAAGCACAATAGAAATTTTTTAGGAAATGATGGGGGGAGGGGAAATGGACAGCATTTCCCATAGGTTTTCAACTTTAATAATTTTCAAATAAACTAAATAGCTACATATTAGTTTGAATCTTTGAAGGCACCTTAATATCTCCTTCCAATTCCCTTCGCTCAGTGTGTTTTTATCATGTGGATGCTGAACATTCTTTGCTGGGTGGTGTTAGTTTTTATGATCAGATGAAAAACTCAGAAATTAATTCAAAAATCAGACACAATAACACATCATATACCCTGGGAAAACCCTCCACTTGAGGGAGAAAAACCCAGCAAGAAATATCTCTTCTTATATTGCAATATAAATAACAATGTTCTTTTTACAATAATGCCAATCTTATGGCACTTATCAGCATCACACTTTGATGCAAATACAAGATAAAGAACTCGAACTCTCCTTGATAAATGACAAACTGCTGTAGGTGATAATTGCACTTGAATATAGAATGAATGAACTTAACTTGATGATGATATGAATGGAGTGATCTCATATAAATACAATTCGTGGGAAGAGACACACCTCTTCATAATACAAAGTCGGCCACCAAAGAACATGACCCAAATGGAATGGTGCGATTATCAAGGAGAGTCGGCCTCAACAAATAATAATTGTTATTAATAAATAAATATTATTTCTCTATCCAAGTGAAGCGCCTCTTCACTTAAGTCATCTCCAATAAATGAAATAGCCGATGGCTATATTTTATTTATTACTTGATTTAAATTCGTGGGGTGGAAGTAAGAGGCCCGCGGCTGCTAATAACATCAACACTCTCTCTCAGCTAGGGAGGAATACTTCCAGCTGCATAAGACATATCACCTCATTGTGATGTCAACCACAATGGCTACTCCCATATGTGGAAAGAAGAAACATCACCTCATCATGATATCAACCATCATGGCTACTCCCATGGATGGTAAATGTGTACAAGTGCTCATCACTCAACGTGATGTCATCACCTCATTGTGACATTCACCATGGCTACTCCTAGAGGGTGAAAACACAAGTAAAAGAAAAATCATCATGGACTCTCTCACATGATACATGACATCCACCATGGCTACTCCTAGAGGGTGGAAACAAGGGCTTTCACCTCAAATCTCTCTCAAAGAGAAATGCATTGAGGGCTTGCACCTCAAATCTCTCTCAAAGAGAAATGCATTAAAGAAGATCACTGATACTGAGACTCCTCAGCTGGGGCTTCATTCTCCACCATACCAAGCTTGTCTCGAAAGTACACAAACTTTATCTTGGAGAGAGGCTTGGTGAGAATGTCTGCCGTCTGCTCATCAGTGCTGATATACTTCAACTGGATCGCTTTCCTCAATACCATAGCTCTGATATAGTGGTATTTGATCTCAACATGTTTATATCTGTTATGAAACACAGGATTGACAGAAAGATTCACACAACTTTGATTATCACAATGAATGACAGTAGGCTCCATTGACTGTCCAAACAATCCTGCAAGGAGCTTCCGAAGCCACACTGCTTCTCGAGCTGCCACACAAGCTGCAATATATTCGGCCTCTGCTGTACTCAGTGCCACTGAAGACTGCTTCCTGCTACACCAGGATATCATCGCAGACCCCAAACTGAAACAACATCCAGAGGTGCTCTTCCGATTAGTAACGCACCCTACCCAATCAAAATCAGTATATCCATGCAGCTTGAAGTCCACACCTGAAGAATATCTCAAGCCATATCCAACTGTGCCACGCAAGTATCTCAGGATATGCTTTGCTGCAACTAGATGTATTTTCCTTGGTTCACACATGAACTGACTAAGTGCACTCATTGCATAGCAAATATTTGGTCAAGTATTGACTAGATACATCAACGATCCAATCAACTGCCTGTACATTGTGGGATCCACCAGATTTGAACTAGCTGCAGTCTCTTTCAACTTATGCAAGTTGATCTCCATAGGCGTAGACATGGATTTGCAATCCATCATACCAAACCTCTTCAGAATATCAATGGCATACTTCCCTTGACTTAGAATGATCTCATTAGGCTTCTGCGATACTTCTAAACCAAGTAGTGCATGAGACCAAGATCCTTCATTTCAAATTTAGAAGCTAACTCCTTGCATTTGATAATGAGGCGATCTTCTCTGGTAAGAATTAAATCATCAACATAGAGAACCAAGATTAATGCTTCGCCATCAATTACCTTGAAATACAGGTTTGAATCAACATCTTTCTTGGAGAAGCCCAAGCTTGACAGGTAACGATCAATTCTTTCGTACCAAGCACGAGGAGCCTGCTTAAGGCCATACAAAGTCTTCTTCAGCTTGCAAACATGAGACTCCTTCCCATGTACCTCAAATCCATCAGGTTGCTCAATATATACCTCTTCCTCGATTACACTATTCAGAAATGCTGTCTTCACGTCCATTTGGTGAATCTTCCATCCTTTAGATGCTGCAATAGCAATGATGGTCCTGACTGAAGTATAACGAGCAACTGGAGCAAAGGTTTCCTCATAGTCAACTCCCTCTTTCTAAGAGAATCCTCTAGCCACGAACCTAGCCTTGTACTTCTCGATGCTTCCATCAGCCGCATGCTTGATCTTGAAGATCCACTTGGAGGAAACAACAGATTTTCCCTCAGGTCTAGGTACGATGTCCCAAACATCATTCTTGAGAATGGATTGATACTCTTCAGCCATAGCATCTCTCCAAACTTGCTGACTAGTAGCTTCCTCAACACTAAAAGGTTCTGACTCAATGATTTGAACATAGTTGGAAAACTTGTGCGGTCTCTTGCTTTCTTTGAATGTTCCTCTTGGGGCTGCAAACCTTTCTGCCTCCTGCATTGTTTGCCTGGCCCAAAGAGGTCTTTTTCTTCCAATCACAATATCTGTAGGCCCATCAGTAGGTTCAAAGGGATCAACTGGATCATCATCTTCTTTAGGTTCAGGAGCCTCCCTCTGAATCTCAGGAGCATGGTCAACTTCCATATCTTGAGGAGACTCTTGATCTTCATTATCTATCTCCATGTGAGTGCCCTTGGATATCCTGAATGCAACATCCTCTTCAAATGTAACATCCCTACTAATCTCAATCAACTTCTGACCTCGAATGTAGATTCTGTAGGCTTTTGATGTCTCACTATAGCCCACAAATATTCCCTTCTTGCCAGAAGGTTCCAACTTTGTCCTTTTATCTTTCGGTACATGAACATACACTGGACAACCAAAGATCCTCAAGTGACTCACTTCCGGTTTCACCCCTGTGAATGCTTCTTTAGGAGTCATGTTCTCCAAAATGCGACGAGGACTTCTATTCTCAACATAAACAACTGTCCTAGATGCTTTAGCCCAAAGGAAGGTTTGCAGGTCTTGGTCATGAATCATAGCTTTGGCTACTTCTACAATAGATCTATTCATCCTTTTAGCATCACCATTTTGTTGAGGATTATAAGGGACACAAAACCCCCTCTTAATCCCAACTTCAATGCAAAAGTTACGGAAGCTGCCGGAAATGTATTCTCCATCGTTATCGGATCTCAGAACCTTGATCCTCTTCCCGGACAAGTTCTCTACTTGAGCTTTAAATTCTTTGAACCTCTCTAATACTTCCTCAGATTCTTTAGATTTCAAGAAATAAATCCAAGTCTTTTGAGAGTAGTCATCAATAAAAATAATATAATACAAGAAACCACTCAAAGAAGCAACAGACATTGGACCACATAAAGTAGAATGAATAAGATCAAGAATACATTTAGATCTTCTTTCACTACTATGAAATGGACCTTTAGTATTCTTACCCAATGCGCAACCTCTGCAAATGCCTTCATGCTTCTGGTTGAGTTTCAGAAGACCCGTAACCATCTTCTCCATGGTGGGTAGTGCTCGAAAGTGAAGGTGAGCCAATCTTCTATGCCAAATTTCACACGAACTTGATGAATTATGCAATAGAGCTTGAAGTGGATGGGTGCAAAGTCTGTAGAGGCTTCATGACGAACTCCAATCACCCGAGCATTCTTGATATTAGAGTTCTTCGTCCATGGAAGAACTTTGCCTTCTGAAAATGCAACTTGGTACCCCTTGTCCTCCAAGGTTGAGATAGAGACAAGGTTTCACTTGATACCTGGAACAAATAGAACATCACTCAGCTGCAAGGAAATACCGGAATCCAAGTGAAGAGAGGAGGTCCCAACTCCTTTCACAAAATAACTAGCATCATCTCCAATGATCACTTGAACACTAGAATCTCTCTACCAAATCAGTTAGATGCTCTCTAAATCCGGTGATGTGGCGAGAAGCACCACTATCAATCAACCAAGTATTATTGTCAGTAGGCACATTGCTTGAAAGAGCATAATAGAATAAGAAACCACCTGAATCCTTCTGTGGCAAGGTCTCATCCACATCTGCAAAAGTAGCCTGCTGCTTAGGTCGGGTTGGACAATCCTTCGCATAGTGACCAAACTTGTCACATCTGAAACATTGAATGCGAGAGAGATCCTTCTTCTTCTTCGATGCAGGAGCACCATTTGAACCTTTGTCTCTATTCCTCTTGAAGTATCCTTTCTTTCCATCTTTCCCTTTCTTCTTCGAGGATTGAGCGGCAAGAACATGGATGTCTTCATTAGTAGAGCTTTGACCAATACCTCTCGCTGCCAACCTTGATTCTTCTTGAATGCAATCAGCTCTCAAATCGATCAAACTTAGGGAGTTTCGATCTCGCACTGATTCCTTGAATGTAAGACTCCCAAGATGGAGGAAGACCATTAGGAGCCAACATGGTCAAATCCTTGTCATCAACAATATGCCCAATAGTAGAGAGCTGATCTCTCAACTAGGCGATCTTCATAAAGTATGAGATGATCGATTCTCCTTTCTTCATCTTGACATGATGAAGTTGTTGCTTTAATGCAAGAGCACGACTTGTGTTGTTGATCTCATACATCTCCTCCAAAGTCTTGAATATGTCTTTTGCAGTCTTCAACTTGGAGATGATTGGTACAATGTGGTTTTTCACGGAATCAACCAACATCTTTTTTGCCTTAGTATCTTTCTTCTTCCATTGAGACTTCTCTTCCTCATCAGTAGGCTTGGGAACTTTGGTCTCCACGAACTCAACTAACCCATTTTCTTCCAAGGCGAGCATGACTCTGAATCTCCAAGATGTGAAATTGGTTGCTCCCTCAAGTCTATCTTCGATCTTGAGTCCGTTCACCATCTTGATGATAGGATGATGAGATCAAAGATGAGAATGAGAATGAAGGATATTGCTGCTTGACTAAATCTGATCAAGATCTTCCTTATACCTGCTTTGATACCATGTTAGTTTTTATGATCAGATGAAAAACTCAGAAATTAATTCAAAAATTAGACACAATAACACAACATATACCTTGGGAAAACCCTCTACTTGAGGTAGAAAAACCCAGCAAGAAATATCTCTTCTTATATTGCAATATAAACAACAATGTTCTCTTTACAATGATGCCAATCTTATGGCACTTATCAGCATCACACTTTGATGCAAATACAAGATAAAGAACTCGAACTCTCCTTGATAAATGACGAACTGCTGTAGGTGATAATCGCACTTGAATATGGAATGAATGAACTTAACTTGATGATGATATGAATGGAGTGATCTCATATAAATACAATTCGTGGGAAGAGACACCTCTTCAGAATACAAAGTCGGCCACCAAAGAATATGACCCAAATGGAATGGCACGATTATCAAGGAGAGTCGGCCTCAACAAATAATAATTGTTATTAATAAATAAATATTATTTCTCTATCCAAGTGAAGCGCCTCTTCACTTAAGTTGTCTCCAATAAATGAAATAGCCGATGGCTATATTTTATTTTTTGCTTGATTTAAATTCGTGGGCTGGAAGTAAGAGGCCTGCGGCTGCTAATAACATCAATAGGTGGAACAAAACCAAAAATGTCAAAAAAATGAATTGAAATGCTGAAAATTGCATGGGTTTTTTATAATCTGTCACCAGGTGAGTCCAAGTAGAAAAATCTGTCGAGCCTTAGGAAAAACTCGCCAAGTACTTAGCCTAACTTGCCTTTGACTCAACTCGCG
Organism: Sequoia sempervirens; assembly: GCA_007258455.2. Classification (NCBI taxonomy): domain Eukaryota; kingdom Viridiplantae; phylum Streptophyta; class Pinopsida; order Cupressales; family Cupressaceae; genus Sequoia; species Sequoia sempervirens. The sequence goes on along the minus strand of VDFB02000010.1, from coordinate 15,836,347 downwards.
AGTTTGAGTCAACTCAATGCGGAAAGCTAGAAAACTCGTGAGTCATGTCACGGCGAGTCAGCTAAGTACTTGATGAGTTTTCAAACAATGAGTTTAACCAAACCTTCAAAGGTTCGGTGAAGGATTTTGATCCATCATCTTTATAGGAAGCCATTAAGAGGGCTTTCAACTTAGAAACATTAGTACCTCATTTTACATTCTACACAAAGCCACCATTAGTGGAACAGTAGAAGAAACCGTTTCAGAACAATACATTTCATTAGAAAGAAATACCTCAAAGAACAAGCAAAGAGGAAGAAGCCAAGTGAACTTAGAAGAAAGAAATTGTGCTTCTCTTGCAAGAAGCCACGAGTACTAGGACATAGATGTCTTGGAAAAGGATAGGTACATTACATAGAGGTAATTTTAAATGAAGAATCAGAAATAGGGGAATTTGAACTAGAAATAACAGTGAAGGAATCAAAAGTTGAAAGTAAAGAAGTAGAAGAATCCTTAGGAGGCACCCTTGCCACCTTTTCTGTTGCTTCTAGATATCATCCTTTTATAGTTTGTGGAGTTCTACAAGGGTAGAAATTTATGGTATTAATTGACAATGGGGCAACCAACAAATTTATAGATGAGGGATTGGTTGTAAAAAGGGGATTGGAAATAGAGGAATTTGAAGGTTTTAATGTTATAGTTGCAAATGGCTTCACCATTCCTTGCACCACGAGGATACACCAACTTGACATCACTCTAGGAAGACATAGGGTGCATGAGGATTTCTATGTAGTGGGCCTTGGAGAGGCCGACATGGTCTTAGGAGTGCAATGGTTACATTCCTGGGGGAAAATTCATTTAGAACTACTAAACCATGGAGCTAAAATTCAAGTTAGAAGGAAAGGAAGTAGTGTATTGCAAATGGAGCTCCAAGAGTGGTTTCAACAAAAAGGATTGAACAATCTTTTAGGAGAGGACAAGTTGCTTGGGCAGCTCATTGTTTATTGACAACCCTAACTTCATCTATAGATAAGAAATCCTATCTTGTTGATATCTAATCTATTTTGGATAAGCATAGTGTGGTATTTAATGATTTATCCCTAGGACTAACTCTTGGTAGAGAATTCTAGGATATAATAAAGTTCTAGTTCCTTTGCTTCATCAATGGTTCTTGTTAAGAAAAAGGATGCTAACATGCAAATGTGTATTGACTATATGGCTTTGAACAAGAAGACTATAAAAAATAGATATCCAATTCTTAGGATCAGTGAGTTAATTGATGAGCTATATGAGGTCATCTATTTCTTAGATATCAATTTGAGATCAGGTTACCATCAAATCCACACTAGGGATGAGGACGTGCACAAAACAACATTCAAATGCCATTTTGAGCACTTTAGTTCTTGATAATACCTTTTTGATTTAACAAATGTTCCAACTACTTTTCAATCATCTATGAACCAGGTATCCAGTAAGCAATTGAGAAAATTTGTGTCGGTATTCTTTGATGACATCTTGATTTACAATAAAACTTGGGAGGACCATTTGAAGCTTTTGGATGCAATTTTGGGAATATTGGAGCAACAGACATTTTTTGTAAGGGAATCTAAATGTAAGTTTGGAATGGCAGAAATTTTATATTTTGGTCATGTCATAGTGCCCAAAGAGTTTAGGTGGATCAACAAAAGATCTAATCCATCTTGGATTGGACTCCTACCACATTGACAGTCGAGAGGATTCCTTAACCTTTGCAATTATTACAAGAGATTTGTAAAATGGTTTTCACAACTTACCTCAACCTTAACATATATGACCAAGAAAGGAGCTTTTGCATGGTTAGTATCAACATAAGAAGTTTTTGATAAACTTAAAGAGGTAATGAGCTCAAGTCTTGTACTTGCTATATCATATTTTTCTCTTCCGTTTGTTGTGGAATGTGATGTGTTAGGGGAAGGAATTGGAGTTGTGTTGACACAAAAGGGCCATACCATAGCTTTTGAAAGTAGGAAGTTTTGAAAACCAAAAAAATAATTCTTTCTGACAGAGAAAATGTTGGTCATCATGCATGCTTTGGGAAAATTTAGACAATATTTCGTATATGGGAGGTTTGTTTAAATACAAATCACACTAGTTTGAAATTCTTCTTGGGTCTTTGAGACTTGAATGATAGACAACAAAAGTGGGTAAGCAAGCTCCAAGCCTATGAATTTGAACATAGTTCACAAACTCAGACTTGAAGAGTACTCAACAAGCCAAAAAAAATTGACTCGGAGAGTACTCGACAAAAACTCAACACCTTAAAAAACCCCTAAATTTTTGAAAAAACATAACTTTTTGAAAAAAGATAAATTTTATGCAAAATATAGCTACAAAATGAATCAAATGAGTTTGGTGGGGGTTTGGGGGCAACACCCCCAATGGGGTTGAGGGGCAGTGCCCCTTGCGGGGGTTTGGGGGTGAAATCGTAGGCAAATTTGATGTGTGTTTTTGGTGTCGATTGCAGGTTTTCAAAGGGAAAAAATCGCGTTAAAATCACATCAAATTCACATTTCGCCCGTCCTGCATTTTTCTTGCATTTTCGCCAATTTTGTCTTGTGTTTTGGCCTACGTTCCCCTTTATTGCATTTTTTGGCAAGTTTTTACGAGTTTCTAGCGAGTTTTTGCGATTTTCCAACGAGTTTTTGATGATTATATACTTGCGAGTTAACCCGCGAGTCACTCGCGTGGGTTTCAAAACCATGAGTTCTCGTGAACTTGACGAGTACCTGTTGGGTCTGCAAACCATGATTTTGACATAGAATACATGAAAGGGAACAAAATGTAGTGGCTGATGCACTTTCGAAGAAGCCTACTTTATGTTCCGTCTCTATTATTATAGGTGATTGGAAGGCTCCTATTATGGCATAATATGGTAAAAATGAATTTGCTACTAATCTCATTGATGAAGAAGTGAAGGATGATAGGTATTTAAAGATACATGGTCTTATCCTCCAAAAGAATAGAATTTTCCTAATTCTAGAATCTAGGATGTAATAAACAACCCCCAGATTTTTTCTGATTTTTTGTTCTCTCCAACTGCTGTATGATGGGTTTGTGTGCATGCTAAACACTTAATAACAGAATGCAAAGAGAATAATACCAACACTTGCAAGAAGAATAGTTTCAGCCTTTCAATTAAACTCAGAATTTTATCCTCTAGCAATATACTGATTTACAATCTTTAATATCAGAAAATAAGAAAGTCTTTCAGACCTGGTTCAATGAAGAAAACAGCAAACTTAGAGCTCCCCCAAAGTCACAAACTGCACCAAGAATATGTCCTTTTATCTCCTTGTCTAATATCATCAAAACATACTGAAATCAGGCTTGAAGGGCGAACAGTAACAGCCACTACCAGCAACATGGAAACTAAGAATCTTCACTAGCAAAGCTGTCCCCCCCTGAGAAGTTCGATCTCCTCAATAAAATCCAAATCTCACTTTAAAATTGCAAACAAATACTCATTAGAATCGCCATGGAAAGGGTCTTTCTTTGATGCAATACCCATTTTACCACCTCAAATCATCACTGAGTTATGAGCCAAAAGGTGAGTTCAGGTCCAGAAAAACAAGTGTCCCAAAAATGAAATAAACACACCAAAAATCACTAGAAATCCACTTCGCACTGAAAATAAACAAATCCACACCAAAACCCAATTGAAATCCATTCAAAGAATTGGAAAATCTTCATCTTTATCGCCCAGTTGTGATTCTTGATTGAAACCACCATACACTAGCTTGAGCAGGTCTCACTGTTGAAACTAGCCTTGGATACTGAGGTTTTTCGTCCTCAATCCCGTTCTTAGACTCTTTGGTAGCAAATCAACAACATCTTTGTATGTCGTCAAACTCAACCATGGACTTCAAAAAGAACTTTTATAAGAGTCTCCAAATTAGGGCGAATACCTCAACCCTAAAACCCAACGCCATTTCTCATTGCTTTTTGATTTTCTTTAATTTTTTAATATTCATCTCTACCTTAGCTTGGGCGCCCAAGTTATAAGAAGCATTTTAAAATGATATAATTGTTTAAAAACAACTTCAAGTCATATCATTAGGCGTCCAAGGTCCTTTTTATGTCCCCTTATGACCCCTCAATAATAAAATATAAAGTTACTTTAATAAAGCTCACTTTTCAAAACTTAAATCAAATAATTAAATGATTTAACCTTAGTAACTTTATATCAATTGAATATGTGCTGCTGTGACAAGCCTGACTTGGTCTAGTATACCCAAAATAGACTTACTATTTTTAGTAAGTACTAAAAATAGCAAGTGACATCCCAAAAGCTCGAACTGGAGAAAAACTGATATTGCACCAATACTCACTGTAGATGGTGAGCACCATACTAGCCTTGCTAAAAATAGAAAGCCTCTCGGAAAACTGCAAACCCAACACCCAAAGCTAGAACTGAGTCCCCTTCTCAGAACCTCTTAGCCTGTAATAGGCTAAAGGTGATGTCTACTGCTCAGAGGCTAGGGGGGGACATTACATAGGATAGAGGAAAATATTTTAAGAGCTAGATGTCTTTAAGCATATCAAAGAATGCATTGTTTGTCAATAGAACAAAGCAAAATACAAGTTATAGTCTTTGCCTATTCTTGATCAAAAGTGGGAAAGTGTATTCATGGACTTCAATACAAGTCTACTCAAGGTATGAAGGAAGGATTTCATTTATTTTGTTGTGAATAGGCTAACTAAGAATGCACACTTCTTTGACATTTCTTTAAAGTTCAAGGTCCCCCAAGTGGCCAATTTGTTTTTCAAGGAAGTGTTTAGGCTGGATGGATTACCCAAAAATATTGTAAGGGATAGGGATAGTAGATTTCTTAGCACTTTTTGGTAGAAGTCGTTTCATTTGACAGGTATATGACTCACTCCAAGCATAAGCTATCATCCTCAAATAAATAGAAAAATGAAAATAGTGAATAAATGGGTTGAGAAGTATTTGAGATAGTATGTTTTCAATCAACAATCAACTTGGGTTAAACGGTTGTATTTGGGAGAATAGTATTATAACACTTTTGGTCATATTGGTATGTCTCTACTTATGGCACACTATGGTTATGATGCTTTAATCTTTGTTGATTTAGTGTTCATTGATATGGAGTGCCAACAACTAGTGATTTGGTTAAGAATAGCCAAATATAATGAGAGCACTCAAAGATCACCTTTGACAAGCTTAGAATCAATAAATTTTTTATGCAAATCAGAACTGCACTGAGAGGACATTTGCGATTGGAGACTTAGTTTATCTGAGATTGCAGCCATATAGGCAATCTTCTATCAAGAAAAAAGGGAGTTGAGAAACTTAAACTTAGGTTTTATGGGCTCTACAAAAGCTCAAGGAGAATTAGAAAAGTTGTTATTGAATTTGAGTTTCTAGAGCATAGCAGAATTCACAATGTATTCCATGTTTTGTATCTCAAAAGGGCACTTGGTTAGCTTGGAACACACTTAGTACATTTACCTCCTCTGGTGACAAAGGAAAGTTGATATTGGTTCCAGAAGCTATCATTGGTCGCAGAGAGAAAGAATGAACAATACCATAACAAAGTATTTGGTGCATTCGAAAAATTTCTCCACCGAAGATGCTATCGGAGCATCCAAATCGACAATTTCTCAAGGGAAAGCAATTTTGGGAAGGGCAAATAGTAATGGTCTATTTGTAGAATTAATATGTTTGGGAAGACTTGTATCCTATTTTTAATTTCTTGTAGATAATGGATAAAGTTAGGGAAATATTAAAATAATAATATTTTAAGTTGTCCAATAGCTTTATTTTATAACATTTTAAAAAGGACGACTTATGTATTATTATTATTTTATTAATATGGGCCTAATGAAATGTTTGATTCAAATTGTTTCTGAACACATTTAGAGGATTTTTTTATTTATTGATAACATGGGAATTTTTAGCTTGGCCCAAGCCAGCTAAGGCCACAAATAGGGGACTTCATCTTTGGCATTAACGTGAATAGTCCAAACTTGTGAGCTTAGTAGCTTGAGCTTAGTAGCTTAGTAGGGGCACAAAACCCATGAACACACTGGCCTTGTGAGGGTTTAGAGCACGAAGTTACTAGCATGAATATCAGTAGGTTCAATGCAAAGGTTTAAAGCTGCAAGCACAATGGATTAGTGAGGCCATAGTGCTTGCTATTACAATTGCCTAGTGGGGGTTTGAACTTTGGTGGTTACAACAACAATGCCACGATTTAACCATTACACTATGCCATGAACAACACCTTTAGAGGAAATATTAGTCGGGAAAAGAAAACTCAAATTAAAAGGGTGAATATAAAAAAAGAGTTTGGCATAGAAAAGACATCCATTGTTATTGTCATCAAACCCCTTTTTTAGAGCTTGAGAATTTTGTTCATCTCCATGCTTGAGGATGAAACCCTTTTGGTATGGAAATTTGGAGGACAAAAAACCTCTTGGTTTCCATTTAGTATTGGAGGAAAAAAACTCCATTCGAGGTGATTCTACTTAGGGATTGTAGTTGTGTTGAAAGATTGTAGTTATTGTAGTTTCAGTTTTGTGGTTGATATTTCTAGTTAGTTGAAGATTTCAGAATAAGTTCAGGTTTGTTGAAGTTCCTTTAGAGCAAGATACTTTATTGATATTAAATAGAAAATATTATTATCAATATTATTATTGGCTATACTATACCCTTGCTGGCCATATTGGCTAATATTCTAGATTTCTAGTTGGTACCCTTTATGGTAGTAGCCATACCAATATCTGTTGTTTATTCTATTTGTTTGGGGCCTTTATACAACTTGGATAAAATATCACATTTAATTTGGGCATTGCACAAGTTTAAGGGTGGTGGGACCTTAAATATTATTGGCCTCCATATTGCTTGTTGGTCGTGTAACTTTGGAGCTATCGTATAGGTATATTCCTTATGAAATCTTATGACTTTGGTTGTTGTACCTAGTTGGTGGAGGCTTTAATATTTGCAAGGAACTAAGTCTTCAATTTATCAGTGGCTGTATGACCAAAATTAAAACCAACATCAATTGTTGGAATTCAACTTAGTATAATAGCCATTCTTATGCATGAATTTCATTTGACATAATATTCAAAATATATGGTTTTGCATTAGCATTCAATTTGGAATTTTTGAAAATATATATATCTAGAGAATTTCCAACTATTCCTTGTATCAATATTATCAATTTTCAGATGGCTTTAATACATGAATGCCATATGAAGTTTTAACGTTCAGTTGTTTTGAGTTTTCTTGTCGTCATAAATATTTAAATATTACATACTATTAGAAAATACAAAAAAAAATTCCATATTTTGTAATAAATTTAGAAGGGGGTCATTACAAAAAATGATCTTAGCCAATACGTTTTGTTATCTTAGCCTTTTTTTTCCCAAATGGTTTCACAAGTCTTGAAGTGTCTTATTGGATCCTTTGACCCACCTCT